>OZ020267.1:144988433-145313433 GCA_963971225.1 Melieria omissa
TATTTTATTTTATTTTATTTTATTTTATTTTATTTTATTTTATTTTATTTTATTTTATTATGAAAACGAAATTAAAATGTTTGGTACTAGTGGGTTAAGACGAAATTATTAAAGTCAACACTTAGACAAAGGCGAAAAGATCTTAATGTCAACACCATTGCTGCCTGATTCAAAATTAGAAAAGGCAAACTTTATTCTTTATATGAAAATTGATTGCTTCATCGATTGCATCGGCTCGAAAAATACTGAGATATATAGTCAACACTGAGTACAATTAGCGCTTTTATCTCTGACTTGAGAGTAATTAGGCGTTTTTGACATTACGCGCAGTGGGCCTTTTGTCACACATCTGAGTACAGTGGGCACTTACTAAACACCAACCATAGTCTGTGATGATCGATGCGATGCGATGTCGTCCGTGCAATGCAAGTATTATGTTTAATTGTTTTGCAATAAAACGTCACATTCGTGAAGGCTGAATCACGCACAACCTCAACGCTGGCGCTGTGCGAGTAAACAAATCAAACCAAAAACAAATTTCGCCACACATTACTTTACAACTTTGAGGCGAAAAATGCGCTAAATTAACAGACCGCAGTGCCAAGTGTGTAAATAAATAAAGACTTATGCGATTATGAAGTTTATTTGTGTGTTGGCTTTAAGGTTTTGCAGATACACAAACATACAGCGGCATTAAACAAACAACAGGCAAGTGAAAATGTATTTATTGACAAAAGCGGCGGAATAATGCGTGAAGGGGTGAAGGGCGTTCGTCTGAAATCAATCGAACACTTTGGCGATAAGATGTACAGACAGTGAGTGTGCGGACGTGAATGGCTGATATTCTTGTTGACTTTACCAAGAATAGTACAACAACAAGCAGCAATGGTAAACTGCAAAATTCGCGCTAAAAAGTTGATATTTATAAAGTTTTATTTAAATTTGTATAGTATTGGTTATGTAGAAGAAAAATATCGATACTAATAGAATTTTGTTGATTCTTTTTTTTACTTTGAATATTGAAATTAAATTTGGTAGATTGCGCAAAGAACCAGAATTGTTTGCCTCTCTCACTTGAGCAAACAATATCTCTGTTTTTTCATGAATTCAAAGAAGAAAAGTTAAGTACAAAACATGGGAATGAAAAATTTGTATGGAAAAAATTTAGTCACTGATTTAAATTTTTGATTTGATTGACATTTAAACTGTCGATTACATTTTGTGCTACTCCCCCATCTAACCTGACTTGAGATTTCTCATAAGTAGGCAGTCTTGAATTCAGATTTTGTGAAATATCAGGTGTACAACTTTGCTTCCGCCGTTTTCCGATAGGTGGCTGTACCGGCTGAGGCTGGTTGAAATGGTAATGGTAATGCCTTTAAAGTGAGTGTGGACAGTGCCTAACGAATTGTCATCGCCGTTTCAGTGACAGTTGTTCTTGTTTTCGTATTATTCACGCTCGAAAATGTCCGTTTATGTGCCCGATTCTCGCCATTTGCGGGAAGTTTTACTTTTCTGTTACAATTCGAAAAAAAATGCAGCTGAAGCGCATCGAATGCTCTCAGAAACTTACGGTGATGCTGCTCTGAGTGAAAGAACGTGTCGGGAGTGGTTTCAACGTTTTAAAAATGGTGATTTCGACATGACAAAGCCATCCTCCAATACGACAATGCTCGGCCTCACGTCGCAAAAGTGGTCAAAAAGTACCTGGAAACGCTGAAATGGGAAGTCTTGCCCCACCCGCCTTATTCCCCAGATGTCGCCCCTTCTGACTTCCACCTATTCCGTTCGATGGCACACGGCCTGGCAGATCAACATTTTCAATCCTTCGAAGAATTGGAAAAATGGATTGCTTCATGGATAGCGTCAAAAGAGGACTCCTTTTTTCGAGCCGGGATCCGAAAATTGCCGGAAAGATGGGAGAAAGTTGTCGCTAGCGACGGACAATACTTTGAATAATACATCTGTAAGCACTTTTTCGCAATAAAGCTTTTAATTTTGGAAAAAAAACGGCGGGAGCAAAGTTGTACACCTGATATGATCTCAAAGAAGAAGAAGAAGGAGGAGAAGAAGACGAAGACGAAGAAGAAGAAGACGAAGAAGACGAAGAAGAAGAAGAAGAAGAAGAAGAAGAAGACAAATACAAGTATGCAGAAGAAAAATTTCCGTTCCAAAAGTGGGAATTAAATTTTTGAGTAATGATATGATTTGCCTCGTAATTAGGCTGATTTTTATATTGACATGATTATAAAGAAGAAGAGAAATATAACTCACTGATTATAAAGAAGAAAAGAAAAAAAGTCACTATAATATTTTAAAATTTTTAACAATTAGGTTGTGTCCTTTACAGAGGCAGACGACCTAACTTAACCTCACCTAGTACTCCATTTCATTATACAAAAAATAAAAGTGATTGATTTTTTACTGATTTCAAATGCTAAAGTTTTCAGTGATTTTTTAAAATCACTTCACTTGTTTACCTGTTAACCCCTTTTGACCCCAAAGTTGCCTGAAAGCAACTTCACCTATTTGTCATCTTATAGCAAAAGCTACGATTAATTTTTGGGTTTAATTTAAGAAGACACTAACAAATTAATATTTTTTGAAGTGAATTCAAAGCAAATTACAAAAATTTTACTGTTTTCACCAAAATAATTTCCAATAATTTGCAGCGATATCAGGGAAAGTTTGTGTTCTAATTGAAGCGATGAATTAGGCGCTTTTGATGAAAACTCCTGTTTCTCTAATAATGTTTAAATAAAGTCAAAATTTGATAATTTTGTATTATTCCATAAATATTAAATAATTTTTCTGTAATGAAAAAAAATTTATACAAAATTTTTTTAACCCGTTTTAGGCTAAATTTGATCAAAAGTAAACTAGCTCTAGAACTCTAACAAAGAGGCGTGGCGACTTCAAATGCCGTGTGCACACTTCTTAGGCAAGAAATTTGTGATTTAAATAATAAAAAGTAATATCGAGATAAAGGGTAAAATTCGGGGTCGAAAGAGTTAAGTAGAAGACATCTCAAAGAAGAAGAAGAAGAATAACAGTAGAACAAAAAAACAGAAATTTGATGGTTGATTTTTTACTGGCATTCACAACTAAATTCTTTGGAGTCTACTCAACCTAACCCCACTTGATTTACCGCCCAAGTATGCAAACATAATATTTATTTTTCTTTTCCAAGACCTCAAAGAATAAAGAAAATAAAAGTAGAAACATAATTTTCATCTATGATTAACCTATCCTGGTATTCTATTTTAATCTAAAAAATAAAAGTTTGATTAAATTGATTTTTTACTTAAATTGTTATTTTTTCGGGGACTACTCAACCTAACCTCACATTATTTGCCTCTCAAGTAGAAGAAATCTCTTGCTTTTTGAGATTGATTTCTTAGCTAAATTGTTAATTTTTGGAGGACTACTCAACCTAACCTCACATTATTTGCCTCTCAAGTAGAAGAAATCTTAAAGAAGTAGACAAATTTGAGTAGAAGAACAAATTTTCCGTTTGAATTTGAAAGATTGATTTTGTAGTTGAACTCTCAACTAATTTTCGGAGACTATTTAACCTAACCCCACTTGATTTGCCACTCAAGTAGTCAAAAATAATCTCTATTTTTGTTGTTGATAGTCTTAAAGAAGAAGAAAAATAGAAGTATCACAAACATTTTCATATATGATTCCCTAAGATTTCTTAATCCTCTGTTGCTGTTTATGAACGGAACTCAACTAAAAGTTAGAAGTCAACAACAACCATTCCCAAAGATTGCCGTGCGAGCTCAATGAATCTGTAGACGTACGTGATTTTTCGTTCAAGTTCAGTATGCACCGAACATTCTTCAGTTCGACATTCTGTCTGCTTGAAAGATTTACAAAAATTTTTAAAGCACAATCGATTTGCGTTGCCGTTTGCCACCTTCTGCGGTATCTTATCGCCACACGACACTTGCCCTTACCTCTTCCCTCTCTCCCTCCTACAAGCCTACACACCTACAAACCCACATCGACAAATCGATATAAACTTGGTTTCGATAACTGCGCGACGGCTGCTGTCACCTCGGCTACCACACATTAACACCTTTTCGATTGTGTACTCGCCGCCTTCGAGTATTGGCTCATACCTACATCGACTGATAAAGTGCGTGAGCCCAACGGACTGCAGTGCGACTGCACATTCCAATTGCGGAGCAACTGTGAACCAACGATCAACGTTTCTTGTATATTGGATTGAATTGTGAAATGGAGCTGGACGCTGAACGCAAGCTGTCCAAGCCGCTGGACGATGTTGACTTTTCGAGTGGCTTCGAGACGCAGTACACGCACGAGTACCGACCGCTGACTGCGGTTGTGCCGCAGCCGCCCGATGAGCACCTGGCCTCGTACCGCGACCTCAACTCCATACTGATGGTTGGCTTTCTGGCAACGGTCTTTGTTGGCGGTTCGGTGCTGCTCATCTGTCTGGTCTTCACCACCAATCCGGGCCTGATTGCGCTCATGATGTGCACCTATGCGCTGGTGGCACTCTTCCTCATCTTCATGGAGGTGCAAAGCAAGCACGTACGTTGAGCGGAGTGGATTGTGCGGAAAGCATAAAGTAGAACAAGGCATCGCTGTGTTGATCGGTTGATGACAATTGCTGTCAAGTGTTTATTGTTCATGTGTGTGTGTTTGATTTTGCTTGATCAAAATGCAAATTGTTCAAAGAGTTAAAATTGTAACTTACAGCTAGTTGGAGTGCGGCGAGCATTTAAAAATAAAGTGAGCATTGAACTTAAACAACTACGAAGCAATATTGAAAGTCAGCTCTTTGTGAAGTGGAAGAAGCCCATCAGCAGCAGAAACACAATGCACAGGTTGTAGATTACGCAGAGCGCAATGCCCGCATTGGTCCAGTTCGCGCAATGCCCGCATTGGTCCAGTTGCGGTACCAGACCGAGCGCCGTTTGAGCAGTGACTCCAAGTTGACCGAGTCGGAAGGGCGGCAATTGTGTGCTGTCAATGATAATGTAGTGGTTGTTGTTGTTGTTGTGGGCGTAGTGTCCATGCCTTCAATGCGTGTCTCCAAAACACAGCTGCTTGATCTGTCTGCTGGCTGTATGAGCTTCAAGGCGGCCGCTTGTGCCGGCAGCGTCACGTCGGCATCGTCCACCGGCTGCGGTTCGCTGTTGTTCAGCAAAATTTCGCGTGATTTCCTGGGAGATTCCGAAAATTCAAAACAGAAAAAAAACAGTGACCGAGTGTGCACAAAGTTGGCACTAATCGAATTGTGCTCGCTTACCAATTTTTCATTCTATGTGCTGCGTACTGGCAACAAAAACAAATACAATATTGACCGTTTCCACGTCTGGCAAGTTGTGTCGTCGCTCTTGTTGACTGCTCGGGCGCGCGTTCTCGTCTGCACTGGTCGAATGTTGGTGAATCTTTTTCGAAAATTCTGCTTCTGCACTCGGGATGAATTATTCCTGAGCTACGAAAAAAACAGCAACGCAGCAAACGAAATTGTAAAAGCAACAAAATTTCAATCAAAATAAAACAAAAAATCAACAACAACAAGAATTTCATACATAAGCAATAACAAAACGCTGAAAAGTGCAGCGTTGAACAAATTAAGTGAAACAAAGTTGCAGGCGATTTTTAGTTGCGCCTTTGACGGCAACAGTCGGTGCGAGGGCCGCCAAAGCGTCTCGCTTGTTGTTTTTGTTTTTATGGCACATTGGAGTGCGACGCTCGATGCTGCTGAGCGTTGGCGTTTGTTTGCACAGTTGCGCTTCGGCTTAAGTGGTGCGACAGCGCATTATGAACTGCACAGTGGAACAAAGGCGAACAAAATTTGAACAAAAAATAAAAAAAATATGTTTATCAATATATTATTTTTATAAAAAAAAAATTATTTTGAGCAATTAAAAAAAAAATTAAAAATTGAACGTTTTTCTACGACTCTGCTTAGTAATGATTTTATTAAATTTTTTATCTGACTAAGAGTAATGAAGTTTGTGGTGTTAAAAATTTTCTAAGACAAAAGAAGATCAATTTTTTTGAACGTTTTTTTATGATTTGGGGTAATGAAATTTGGGTTGTGCGGCCAAAATGTAAAAAAAACAAAATTTTTTTTTTTATTAAATAAAAAAGTCTTAAAAATTAAAAAAAAATCTTAAAAAGTAAAAAAAATTTCAGCTCAATAATGACTTTACTGGATTGTTTTTCCTTTTGACCAAGAGCAATGAAGTTTGTGGTGTTAAAACTATTCTAAGACAAAAGTATATAAATTTTGTTTCTTTCGAACTTTTTTTCTGACTTTGAACAATGAAATTTATGTTGTTCCATGTCGAATAAATTTTGTTTTGTGGTTGGTGAAGTGGGTTTTTGATCTATTTGCGGCCCAAAGCATAAATCCGATATTTATTTGTGAAGGGATTTGCAAATCAAATAAGTGTGAGTAGTTTAAATCTTTGATATTGAGATAAAAACCCAAGTTCTTTGTTCTGAGTGTAAATTTTTAATGCGTATGAAAGGAATCTAAAGTTTTAGAACAGAGTTGATTTTTATTAATTTTTTTAATTTTTTGCACGGAAATTTTCTAAAGAAGGCCCAAAGTGAAAACGAAAGGGACCTGTTTTTAGTTTCAACAAACTGTTTTTTTTTACAACAAAAACAAAACATAGTTTTTGTATCACAACTTTTACCCTCAAACAGTTAATCTTTTTTTGTTTACATTCTTTTGTATGAAAAAGGCTCAAATTACATAACAGCGCTTCAAGGGTCCAATTGAAATAAAAAAACCATAAATAGGCCACTTATGGCTCAAAGGGGTCCCGTGCTCTAATCATCGGATTGAGCGTTTTTTGAGGAAATCTTATTCTCAGAAGTTTTCCATTCGCTGCTGAGAGCGCAGGCAAAAAGTTGCAGCTTGTTCTGCCTCAAATGGACGATTTCACACATCAATCAGCTGAGCAAGCAATAACATTTTACTTTAAAACCTTTCAACTTTCAACACAGACCACTACCAATTTTTAGGTCTGCTTCAAAAAATTCAAAAAATTATCATCCAAACACGTTGGTCACCGTCTCGCAACTTTGCACACTTTCCTTCACTGAACTCATTCAGTCTCTTCTGCATCTTTCTTAGCCCATGCACCCAACTATGGGTTAAGTATCAAACTCTTTTATACCCAAAAAAACTCACATCACTCCATTAGCTTTGATTCATGTAATTCAAAAGTTATTTGCACACTCACATTCAAACATATTTTGGTTCAATGTTCAAGTGTAACCTACACCGAAATTCGTTGCTATCCATCAACCGTTGTGGTGTTGTATGACTTTAATTTGAATTTTTGTGCAAAAAACAACAATAATTTCGGTTTGCAATTTATGTCCGTGTGCTGTCACTTATGGCGTTTTCATGCAACTGAAAACGTTTTGCTAGTAAAGTAAAATTCGCCGCTGATTTCGAATGAGTAATTTTGCCTCAACCGAATAAGGCGCATCTTAAACCGGTTTGAAATGAAAAAAATGATAAATTTTATTGGTAAACTTAAAGTTCGAGGTGTTAATTGTGCCATTGATTAGTGCCTGCGTTTAAATTTAGGTGAACAGTTTTGTTAGATGGCGCGAGAAATAGCATTGATAAAAGCACACAAGAAAGATAAACATTTTTATATCTCATATTTATATAAACTATATATTGATTTTTTATATATTTATATATATTAAATGAATCACTAATTAACACTTAAAATTTGGAAAAATTAGTAATAACATTTATTTACTTATTGATAACTTTTACTTTTTGCAATGTTTATTTTGTACTGAACAAAGTTGTAGAACGATTTGCAACTCATTTGTGGCAACTTTTATGGGTTTTAAATATTACCAGTAATAATCCTATGGCGCCTAAATTTTTCGAATTAACTGTTATTAATTACCAAATTATTCTTATTGTACAAATATCTCCAGTTAAGTGTAGTCAGGAGCGAATTCAGAGAAATATTTTGGAGAGGGGGAGGGCGGTTCAAAAAGTAATTAATTTCAGTCGTTCAGTGTCACAAAGGATCAGAAGATGTTTAGATCTTTAAAAACTCACTTTCTTGATACCCATTTGAAGAGATAGATTGATCATGCCCAGTGATTGAAGTGTTTCCAATTTGAGAGATCGCTGGTTCGATGTTGTAAGGCTTTAATTCATCTTTTCACTATAAACAAATAGGCCCTAGGAGTCTCGATTTTGTTCCATCAGTGAACTATAGATATGCCTCATGATTCGAAGGTTACGACTTATCAAATCACTGGACTATAGACAGAAACGCACAGTGATTGAAGGTTCGATTTGGACAGATCAATGAATGAAGGACAAGGATAAGATATTTAAGGGTCTGATTTTGACACATCCTTAGAGTATAGGCAGTGATTTAGGGGTCTCGTTTTAGATAGATCAATGAACTATAGACATGCCAAGTGATTTAAAGGTTTCGACTTCTTCAAATCACTGGACTATAGACAGAAACGCACGAAGGGTCACGATATGACAAGAAGAATCAATGAATGAAGGAGAGATCCACTGATTGAAGGGTCTGATTTTGACACATCATTGGACTATGAACAGAAACACACAGCGATTTAAGGTTCGATTTGAACAAATCAATGAAGGAATGCGAGATCCACTGATTGAAGGGTCTGATTTTGATACATCATTAGACCATAAACAGAAACGCCCAGTGATTTAAGGGTCTCATATTTGACAGAGCAATGAATTGAACAGTCTCGGTTTAGCAAATCATTGGACTATAGACAGAAACGCAATGATTTAAGGGTCTCGATTTGGACAGTTCGTTAAACTATAGACAGACAGATCGTTGGATTATAGAATAACAGGCAAAGTGACTTAAGGGTCTGATTTTGACACATCATTGGACTATAGACAGAAATGCAACGATTTAAGGGTCTTGATTTTGATATATCAATGAACTTTGGACAGACAGGCATGGACAGATTGTAGGGCTCAAGAAAGAAAGATAAGCTTACTGAATTAAGTGTGTCGATTTTAACAGATCAATGAACCATAGACAGACAGGCACAGTGATTTAAGGATCTCAGTTTCGATAGATCAATGAACTATGGATAGACAGGTACAGTGATTTAACGGTCTCATTTTTGGAAGATAACTGAACTGTAGACTGACATGCATAATGATTTAACGATCTCGATGTGAACAGATTGTTGGACTTTAGAAAGAAAGATAGACCCATTGAATTAAGTGTCCCGATTTTAACAGATCCACGAATCATGAACAGACAGGCATAGGGATTTAAGGCTCTCAGTTGCGACGGATCATAAGACTATTCATATGTTCCATCCCAGAGGATGTAGGTTCGAATCCCACTTAACTCTTGGTTCCCGCTTTTGTTAAAATGTTCAAAATTTTCTTCTCTTTTCATTACTTCATTATAACATTATTTAGTCTAATTCCACTACCTTGTGACAAGTTTCTCTTTTTTACATTCCAATCAATTTTATGAGTAGCCGACATGAAATCATCATGTCCATACAAGCACAACAACAACACAGTTCGAGTATGGACTTATGAAAACTGATGCTGTGCTCAACTAAGGTAGCAAAACTCTGATATCAACTCTTCCTAACTACTTGTCAATTTAGCTGAAAAAAGTTCCGCATACGGAGGCGTCTCTCCTAGGGGACAATAGATGGCAGCGCCAACATTGAGCAATTTACTAGCGACTGCATACGATAGGCGAATCACCAACAGAATTTAAATTGATTAACGCATCCAATACAAGGAAGGGCCTTTGTTGATACCTTATGCTACAAAGCGGAGTGAATAAGGAGAAAAAGGCTTTAAGAGGTCTTAAGATTTCGTTTTACGATTTCGAATTGGCATATCGTAGCCATGACTAAAGCTGCTCTCAAAGGCAACTTTGAGAACTGTAAAGAAAAGATCAATCGATAATATCTCTAGAGGCTTAAGGCATTGAGAAGGGCCTTCTAAGAGAACTCTGGGTCAGTGAGCTACTGTGACAACTTTGGGTAAGTGAACGAGAGAAAAGAGAGTACAGGTATCACCTTGGATTAGGAAAAGATCTATCTATGACATGTCTACAGGATTAAAGATTTTCTCATTGACTACTGTGAGAACTGTGGGTTAGTCAAATGAGAAAATGTCTATCGATGAAATGTCTAGAGGCTTAAGGCTCTTCTCAATTACTACTGTGAGAGCTGTGGGTCAGTGAACTACTGTGACAACTGTGGGTAAGTGAACGAGAGAAAATACTTCTTCATTGAAGGTACAGGTATCACCTTGGATTAGGAAAAGAATTATCTATGACATGTCTAGACACATGTTATCAGGTGTACAACTTTGCTTCCGCCGCTTTTTTCCAAAATTAAAAGCTTTATTGCGAAAAAGTCCTTACAGATGTATTATTCAAAGTATTGTCCGTCGCTAGCGACAACTTTCTCCCATCTTTCCGGCAATTTTCGGATCCCGGCTCGAAAAAAGGAGTCCTCTTTTGACGCTATCCATGAAGCAATCCATTTTTCCAATTCTTCGAAGGATTGAAAATGTTGATCTGCCAGGCCGTGTGCCATCGAACGGAATAGGTGGAAGTCAGAAGGGGCGACATCTGGGGAATACGGCGGGTGGGGCAAGACTTCCCATTTCAGCGTTTCCAGGTACTTTTTGACCACTTTTGCGACGTGAGGCCGAGCATTGTCGTGTTGGAGGATGACTTTGTCTTCTTTCTGAATCATGCCCAGGGCCTTGAGACGTTTTGAAATGGCTTGCTGACTCACTCCCAATGATTCGGCAAGCTCTTCTTGGGTTTGGCACGAATCTTCATCAAGCAATGCTTCTAGTTGTTCATCTTTGAAGGTTTTTCTCTTCCACCACCATGTTTGCCTTCGACATCGAAATCACCATTTTTAAAACGTTGAAACCACTCCCGACACGTTATTTCACTCAGAGCAGCATCACCGTAAGTTTCTGAGAGCATTCGATTCGCTTCAGCTGCATTTTTTTTCGAATTGTAACAGAAAAGTAAAACTTCCCGCAAATGGCGAGAATTGGGCACATAAACGGACATTTTCGAGCGTGAATAATACGAAAACAAGAACAACTGTCACTGAAACGGCGATGACAATTCGTTAGGCACTGTCCACACTCACTTTAAAGGCATTACCATCTATGTATTTCAACCAGCCTCAGCCGGTACAGCCACCTATCGGAAAACGGCGTAAGCAAAGTTGTACACCTGATAGATAGATTAAATAGATTAAAGTTTCTCTCATTGACTACTGTGAGAACTGTGAGTCAGTCAAATGAGAAAAGTTCTATCTATGAAATGTCTAGAGGCTTAAGGCTCTTCTCAATGACTACTGTGAGAGCTGTGGGTCTGTGAACTACTGTGGCAACTGTGGGTCAGTGAACTACTGTGACAATTTTGGGTAAGTGAACGAAAGAAAAGACTTCTTCATTTTACGTAATACCTGTCTGGATTACGAAAAGATCTATCGATAAAACGTCTAGAGCCTTGAAGCTCTTCTCATTGACTACTGTGAGAACTGTGGGTCAGTGAACTACTCTGGCAACTGTGGGAAGTTCACTACTACTGTGGAAACTGTGGGTAAGTGAACGAGAGAAAATTTGTACTTCTTACATTTTAGGTGATATCTGTCTGGATTAGGAAAAGATATATCGATGACATGTTCAGTAACTTAAGGCTGCAGATTTTAAGAGATCATGGGACGAATGGTAGATTGTTCAGATAATTCAGATACTAATGCAAATTATGAATTGAACAATAATGAAATATTGTTTTACACTTTACATGACACTAACTGGCTGGAAGAATGAGGATAATGTTTGAAGCT
Organism: Melieria omissa; assembly: GCA_963971225.1. Classification (NCBI taxonomy): domain Eukaryota; kingdom Metazoa; phylum Arthropoda; class Insecta; order Diptera; family Ulidiidae; genus Melieria; species Melieria omissa. The sequence continues at coordinate 145,000,323 of OZ020267.1, forward strand.
CTTTAGTTCTTTCTCTGTAACTATCACTAATTTGTTGTCTATCAACATTAAACAACAACAACAAAACAACATGGCTTAAATGAATAGCAACAAATACTCATTTACATAAATTTTACCTTAATTTTAGAAAGAGTTCAATAATTTGTAATTTTTGACACAGCCTGCTTCTAAGTCTACACACTGCATCCAGCGATGTTCCCATCACTTTAACCCGTCACAATAGTACTTGACATCTTTTTCTGAAAAATAATCCATTTGATGAAAATCCCTGTCCTTCGACCGCAACTTTTATGTTGAAGAAGAAAAAAGTTGCTTGGAGCTTGATCTGGTGAGTAAGGAGGATTGTCAAGCAGTTCAAGCTGTAGTGAGGGAGGTGAGGTGCTTCATTGTCTTATAAACCTTTTTTTTTTTCTACAAATGTTTAAATTTTTCCTCAAGAATACTAAGCATGCACTTACAAAAGAGGCGCAAACAAATTTTCTCACTTTTAGAGACAAGTGCTGCCATCTGCATTTTGAAGTCGGAAACTTTTCAGACCACATTTCGTAAGAATACTTAATATGCACTTTCAAAAGAGACCCAAGCAAATTCTCTAACGAGTGGAAACGAGTTGTTCCATCTTAATTTTGAGATCTGAAACTTTTCAGACCACATTTCCTGAGGATTTTTGGCTTTTTGAATGAGTCATTGATTCTAAGCTTTGGAGATGGAAAAATATAAAATAAATAAAAAAATAATAAATATTAAAGTTTGCCGCTGAATTTCATGCAAAAAAAAGGTCCTTGCATGAAACAAACATCCTTAATCTTTCCGCTGTAAATTTTATTTTAAAATTAACTTTCATATATTTGCTTGTTTACTGTTGAATTCACATTAGTTTTTTCGAAATTTTCCAAATGCTGCAAATTGCTGTAAAGCCCACAATTCCCACCGAATCCAATGAGAGAAAATCAGGAATGCACATTTTCTGGCGCTGCTATGTTATAAATAACCGCGAGCCAAATTATCTGCGCTGCATAAAATTAATTCCGACACATTATTAGAAACAGTGGGCGTGCCAGTGACATACTGGCAAATTGATTTAAATTCAGCAAATCGCAGTCGAAAGCGCGTAATTTCGCTTCAAGCGTTGCACATAATTAATTATTTTCCAGTTGAAAACGGCTAAACGCGACGGTCAACAATGCGAAGCAAACTGATATTATTTGCAAAAGTCATATTTGTTGTTGTGTTGTAGCAATTCACCAGCTGCACTAAACAACACAAATCATGGCCAAACAAATGAGTGTTGGTGTGTGTTAGTGTGTGTGTGTGTGTTGGCAAATTGCAATAATCGAAATAACTCGACTGGGCATTGGTTGGCCATCATAATTATGCAAAATAATTTTCGTTATTGCGTAGCATTTCACTTTTAATACGCAGTAATAGTGGCACTGGTGCAACGAATGTTGGTTGGGTGCGCCTAAAAGTCGGCTAAGCGGCACTGCAAAGCTATCGGTGGCGTTGGCAAATATGCTCGCACACATAGAAAATATTTGATCTCGCTGCACAAACACACATAATAAGCGCCTGAGCCCTTTATCGGCGGTGCGATTTAAATTGAATTTCAATGCTTAAATTTTGCATTTGAATAGAATTAAAATATTTGAATGCAATGCTTAATTGGATGAAAATAATTGCGCGCCGCTGTGGCTGTTCATGTCATTGTGTCTATGTGCATGTGTGTGTGTGTGTGTGTGTATGTTTTGGAATTTAGTTGAATTATCTGCTGTTGGTTTGCAAGTATTTGGCCATCAATTTGATTTGATTAAAGTTGCTCAGATTGCTGGAAAAATGTATGAATTGTGCTGAACTGCATAAATTAGATTTTTGTTGGAAAACATATTTAAAGTGTTTTCTCTGCGAGTAGCAGTTTTAAACACAATGCTTGCACAATCAAAATGAAATATGAAAATTAATTGTAATTTAATTTGGCGAATAGTAATGAACAAATAAGCAAATATGAACTCAAGTGGTTAGTGAGGGATTAGGCGAGTGTTGGCAATTCAATCAATTCACACTTGTTTCACATATGTGTGTGTGTGTGTGTGTGATTTGAATATGTGTGAGTATAGAATATTCTTAAAATTAAATATAAATTAATAAAGCCAGAACAATGCACAGTTGCATGAGAATAGTTTTTGTTCTCTAAATTAAATGAAAAAATTTTTGAATTTCAATTTTTTCTCAATGCAAATTTTTAAGTAAATTAATTTAATTTATTTTTTATTTTTTAATAAATAAATTAGCAAATCAAGCACTTTATAGTAATTAAAAAAATATAAAATTTTTATTTCCCACTACTGAAATTTTAGATATGCTTTGTTTTCCAATAATTCTCAGCTGCCGCTCGTTGCAGTATTAAATTCAACTTAAATTGCATTGCGTTTCATTTTTTTGTGCTGTGCGTGGCGTGTCGTGGCTCGTAAATTATGCCGCAGTTATGACGGTCATTACGACGCGTCTATGGCGCAGGCACTCGCGCTCGTTGCAGCGACTGCAGCTGCCTCCTGTCGCCCGCCAGGCGCAATGCCAACGGCCGCATTTGTTCCATGCTTTTGACTCTATGTGTGTGTGTGTGTGTTTGTGTGTTTGTGTCGCTTGGCGCACTTGGCCCGCAAAGAGTTATGGCCAAGTAATGACATTTTTTAATCACTGTCATAAATTTTAAGGGTATCACGCCCGCCCAGCTGAACGGCCGCCACCAGCATTGGTTCGAGTTTGTGATCCATGCGCTGCGCTCACTGCAGTGGGCAGTTGTAGTTGTTGTTGTTGTTGTAGTTGTTATTTGGATTGTAGCAGTTAGAGTTTACTAAAGAAATGTTGTTGTTTATTTTTCGAGCTCAGTTTTCATATGAAAACTTCATTAATCTTTTGTTTGGGTTAATCAGTTTGCATGTTATCGAATAGTTTAAGGAATGTAATGAAAATTGAGACAGCAATTTTTCTCTTCGAGTACTTAGTTTAAAAATTGTAGCAGCAATTGTGAAATATTTTTTCCAGTATTTTTTTGAATGAGCGGAAATAATGGAGAAGCAAAGAGATAATAGAGAATAGTAAGAAAATTTAGTGAATGTCCTTTTGGCTCCAATGTTCATGTGGTAAAATTTGTAGCAGTTTTTTGACAGTTTAATGTGTTTTTAGTTGCTCATTGAGAATTATATCGAAATTGTCCCAGCGGGTCCAAATAATCACCACGAGTCTTTTTGTATTATTTTATTTTAGTTTTTATTTTCTGAAAGAAAGTCATGCTTGAAGTTTTATATTTTCTTTAACAATAATTGGGTCCAATGAAAAATATTAAAAAAAATACTTATAAAGCTATTTTGTAATATGATTCCATTAGAATTCTTCAAAAAGATTGGATTTACTATCTTAAATTTAAAGACAGCTAAATGTGCAACTGAAAGACTAACTAAGTCTTACTTTGTACAATACAAAGAAATGAATGAACGAATGAATGAATTATCAATGAATGAATGCATAGATTTGCCTCAAGGCGAACTTTATGACTTTAGCAATCTTTATCTTGCGTTGTATAGGTTTCATCAGAATACTTTCGATAACTTTAGAAAGATACGACTTCATACTAAGAAAACTTCTCAGACAGTTTTGTTATTGCTCCACTCAGTTTTGTTTGAGCGCGCTTCAAAGATGGGCATCGACAAAAAGAAAACACGCCATATTTGACTGGTTTTCTTCAATAAAGATGACTGAAAATGTACATAGTGTCTATGGTTCTGATACTCTAACAGACCATTTCGTCAATTTTGATGTCAAAGATGCACAATTTTGGTTCTATTGATTCTTTTTCGACAATTTTAATGTGAAAGATGAACAATTTTGGTTTCATTAATTCCATTCCGGGAATTCTGATGTTAAAGGTTCATCATTCCGCTCTGGATGACCAATTCTCAAATATGTCTTTAAAATCATGGAAATCATTGAGTCTGACCTTCACGAAAGCAATGTTTTGATGAACCAGATTGAATGAAGAATGTATCAAACACCATTTGGAACCCCTTGAATAAGGCGGAATATGAAAACAGACTCGATGTATGGATGCCACAAGAGTTAACGTTAACAAGTTAAGAAATCTCATGAACCAAATTTATATTTGAAATTTGCTGCTGTACCGCAATAAAATCGAGCCATGGTAACTGGTAATGAAAAGTGGAACACTTGTGGGAACGTCACGCAAAAATGGTTGTGGTGGAATCGTGGTAATCCAAGCCAGAATTGACAATTAGGAAGGTTTTACTGTGCGTTTGGTTTGATTGGCAGAAAATCATCTACTATGAGCTGCTTTTCTAATCTAAACTGTAAACTAAACTAAACTTCTAGATTATACTTATGAAACTCTAAACTAAACTCAACTTATAAACTCTTCTAAACTTTTCTAAACTCTTCTAAACTCTAAAACTTCCAAACTGGTCAGTCTACTACTAATATTGCGAGTAGCAGAATGATCATCACTGGTCTGAAGTAAGCAGTTTCCCAGATACAGTCAGCTTTGGCCAATGGGAGAAGAATTTTGTTCCAACAGGACACTGCCAGGGGACTGTGGGATGTTTTTTTGCTGAGAGGACTTTGTGGTCCAGGCCTAGCACCAAGTGATTACCTATATCTGATCCAGTCAGTGGTGGATTCAGGGGGGTTTTGGGGGTTGAACCCCCCCGAAATATTAGGACCGATTTCAAAACTACAAAACAATTTAAAAGGCATTTTATGAATAATAAAGAATTACTTTTGATAATAAAATATTTTTCTGAATCCGCCCCTGGATCCCGAATGATTTTGCTGCTGAAAAATTTACTCAAGAGAATTTTGTTAAAATCAACTGTCCCATTTTTTGCCTATAGGAACGAGTGGTTCTATCAGAAAAGTCGAAATAGTGGAATTGATTTCAAAATGGCAACAAGTTATGAAACATCAATCAATGGATCAATTGATCAATGGATCAATTTATGAAACATAAATAAATGGATCAATCTTACTATAAATAGAATTGACGAGAATATAGAATATGTACTTCTTTTTCTTCTCGTTCATACCGAAATATGTCAGGTAGGAAAAATTCAAATTTTGAACTTCAGATTTTACATTCATACATCTAAATTTTTAGAAAATGTAGTTGAAAAAAAATAAAAATTATCTTTATCATTGCCAAACAGAAAAAATTGAGAAAATATTTGAAATGTGTATATCCTTAAAATTTTAACGTTGTTTTAAAGGAGTTTAGGTCAGAAAATGAAAAACTGACTGAGCCAACTTACTTTGAATGACTCCAAGTCTCAAGCCCACATAAAAATTTGGACAAACATTTTTTTTTGTTGTACGGTGTAATAAATGTAAAGTTGGTGTTTTCACTCAGTGCTTCATAACTTTGTCATTTTCGTTTTGATTCATTTCATTTTTCATTTCATTTATTTCAAGTCTACAGTAAATGAACTTACAGACTAAGCAAACAACAATAAAAGAACTTAAAAATAGAATAACAATTGGAATAAAACTTAAGAATAGAACAACAATGAGAATAACGTTATTTATAAAAGGAATTCAGACGTGATTTTAAATCTTGTTTGGAAATCGAAAGGTCGAGGTTAAGAGAGCCACAAATCTTGTTAAATTCGGAAAGCGCTCTCACCAAAGGGGCATTCAAAGCGTAATTAGACGTGCAGGGAGATATGACAAATAAGTCGTAGTGACGGAGGACACGAGAAGGAACATTGAAGTTAATTAGACTCAGGAGGTAAGGACAATCAACAGAACCACTAATAACCTCATGGACGAACACCAAAGAGAGGATAGTTCTTCTACTCTCAAGTGACTTAAGGTTTATAAGTGAGCAACGCGATAGATACGGAGGAATGGGATTGGAAAACTTTAGAGATCTAAGGCCGAAATTCAAGAAGTATTTTTGAATTCGTTCAATACGACTACAATGAGAAGAATAATATGGATTCCAGACAAAAGATGCATACTCCAGACGAGATCTAACAAAAGAAGTGTATAGGAGCTTGAGGGTGTAGGGATCAGAGAATTCGAAACTATTACGACGGACAAATGCTAGCAGAGAGTAGCATTTAGAGATAATGAAGTTCACATGATTAATAAACGACAGTTTGGGGTCAAAGATTACGCCAAGGTCTGTGAAGACGCTTAGCCTCTCGAGAGGCGTACTAGCAATATGATATGAGGACTGGATAAAAGCTGACGATTTACAGAATGTCATATAATAGCATTTTTTTTAGATTTAATGAGAGCTGGTTTCTATTGCACCACTGGTTGACGCTGTCCAAATCAGACTGTAGATCGTCGGCATCGCGGGGACTGCGGACAGCAGTGTAGATTTTTAGATCATCCGCATACAGCAGGAACCTACATTTGGAAAAGCAGCTACTAATATCATTGATAAAGAGTACAAAGAACAGAGGACCAAGGATGCTGCCCTGCGGAACCCCGGAAGTAGCAGTGAATGGCTCAGAGTGAGAGCCATCAACAACAACAACAATGCATTGCCTATTACTAAGATAGGATTGGATCCATTCGAGGAAGACGGAATGGAACCCAAGCTGTGCTAGTTCAAGAACCAAAATACGATGAGAAACCCTGTCAAATGCCTTTGAGAAATCCGTGTAAATGGTATCGACTTGAAATCCGGCGTTAAAGGCCGAGATACAGTCATGCGCAAAAGTCGCGAGATTAGAAACGGTCGAGCGACCCGGAACGAAGCCATGCTGATTAAGACAAATCAGACTTTTAACTGCGAAATATACTTTCTCCTTAACAATGCATTCAAACAGTTTAGATACACTTGACAATTTGGAGATAGGCCTGTAGATTCTACTTATATTTTCCCTAACAGTTGCATAAATAATATATATTTCATCTTAGATTTTAAAATCAGAGGAGATAATTTATTTTATTTATAAAAAATCATTCAAAAAATTTCAATTTTTGAAAATGATCGAAAAATTCAGGTTAATTCAGTTAAATCCCAGCTGATTGGGACAATCTTTATATCGCTGGAAAGTTTAAAGTATTATCTTCTGAAAGATGGATCACTTGTGTTAGTCGAATGCTTCGTTTAGGAGATATGTGCTTAGAACTGAAACAACAGGGGAAACGAGTTTTTATATTTTCTCCAAGATTGTTTGATTTTCAGTTTTGTTTCACTTTTATTTTGAGTAGCTTTTTTTGTGTTGAGAAGTGTTACAGATTAATCAAGTCTAATTTGCGCATCATAGCTCATGTCATGTCATGGAATTATTAATCATTCCACTCCAAATTCTAATTAAATATTTGGTCATTTTTTTGCATATTTTTTGTGGCCAAATAAAATGCAAACATTTATTAAACCTAAATTAGTAAAACCAACGCATTTGATAATTTCTAAAAAATTTAATAGCCTAAACATATTTGAATAATTTATTTAATTAAACACATTTATCAATAACACTGAATTGAATTCATACTAATTTGTGTAATTTTGTAATTTCTTCGCTTTGCAAATATGCATTGGAATTTGAAAATTAAGCCAACCGCAAATATTTGCATTTTAATTAATGCTCTTTGAAGTGTTCGCATTGCATATTTGAGATACGTGGCATTGCTTTGAAATTTAAAGCATTAACACAAACGCGAATGCGCCTAAAAAGCTGCACCCTTTCAACGCATTCTGCATGCGGTTGTTGTAAATATTTATGGCACATGGCGCATTTTGTTGGAATGTTAATTAAAATTTCTTACGATTTATTGGCCGCCCTACAGGGTTTGTACATGTGCGGCTTAATGGTGGTTTTATTATTATTGTCATAAATAAATGTGGCGCAATAAAAAAAAACGAGTCAGCCAGTGAGCCACTAATTGCAGTGGCTCAATGAAATATGGAGCACAAAGGCGCAATCCGTATATTCATTTCAATTATGTCAACAAAATAAATGGAAAAGTCATCACGGAAAAAGTGTTCAACGACAACAACACTTCACGTGTTTGTAAGTGGACTAATGCGAGTCTATGTGTGTGTGTGTGTGTTGAAGGCGCTTTTGACAATTAAGTAGATTAGATGGAATATGCCAGCATGTGTTCATGTCCTTGACAAGGCACATTCCAGTCAATTCGAAGGCAAAAACCGCTGGCGACCACCAACACAACTGGCCGCACAACAATCAACGAAGGCCGCAAACAAACTCGAGTTGGGTGTGTGGTGTCTTTCTAGCTGCACACGTCACCACTTGGGCCAAGTACCATTGAATTAATTATATTAATAAATAAGATTCATTACTGATGTTTTTTCTTTGGCATTGCGAAAATCATCATCAACAGCAAATCGCTGTCAGTCAACAACGACTCACGAATACAAACGCACACATACACAAATAAGTGTGTATGTATCAGTGTTGTTGACTGCAGTGATTATATAACGCCCCCGAAAACAGCTCTGCGCACGGTTGCCACATGACCAACATTTTGTCAACCAGAATTGTTTGGAAAAAGAACCTGAAAAAAACAAATCACTTACTTGGAACTTTCTTTCTTGCTTTGTCCAACAACAAAAGAAGGTCTTTTCAAAGTGGTTATGATGTAAACAAAATTTTGTAAGCAAAAACAAAAAAAATAACACTATAATCCTTCATTTGTGTGGTTGTCGGTGCCAGCATACAAAACCAAACAAATTTAAAATTTTGTTTAAATGTCTGTCCCTAGAAAAGTTTTCAAGTACATTAGGATTCTTTCAAAAAATCTCCAAGCCGAAAATAAATTAATAAAATTAATAAAATTAATAAAATTAATAAAATAAATAAAAAATATGTTAAATAACAAAAAAATAATCAATTAGCCAAAACTAAGTAAAAAGTTAACCTGTTTTGCTTAAAATTAGCCACACCTGTGGCAACTGCGGCTCGGCGCCGACGCCAAGCCGGCTCTGGCGCATGTTGTTGCTGCCACATGCTGACTAACTGACAACTGACAATCACCGACTGATGTTAATTGTCGCTACGGCCGTGTCCAGCCGAGTAGATTAGCGGCTTAAGTGACCGTTATAAATGAAATGTGTGTCACTGCTGGCCCACGGGCGCGTGCGTCAGTGGGCGGGTGAGAGAGCTGCGTGTGTGCTGTCATTGAAACTGTGTGTGTCAAAAGCATTTCGTTGCTATTTGATTTGTGCCGTGTGCGAAAACAACAATGACACAGCAATAATAAAAACAACACAAATAAGAGGCCAAAACTGCTGGCTGCCACTAACGCAAACAAAACAAAATATAATCGTATTGATTTTGTGACATTGACAGTTCGTCTGTGAAATTTGTTGACGAAATTATTATGACATAGCTAGAAAGTTGGCTGTTGTCCATTGTTATTGTATATATGTACGAGTACAATACACATACATTTGTATGTACATAAGCAGTATTTACCAATGAGCATATGCAATGCTATATATACAATCAAATATATGTTCATATTGTAACGAAAATTACTTCACAGGTTCGTTTTGATTGTGTTTGAAAATAAAAAAACCTTAAATTATTGAGCGCAAAACGCAATCAGAAACTAACAATCACTTTATTTACAGATTTACATTTGTTCTAACTTTACACTACTACTATTGCATGTTTCCCCATTGCTTGCTCAACACAGACTCGACCCCTTGCGCTGCCACTGATGCTTTTATACTAGTTTTCTTATCGCGCCGAAGTTTTTTGCACATTCCAGTTGTACTTTCTATCTCGATTGTTCTAGCAAAGTTCATTACCTTTCGCGAACCATCCTTGCCATATCGGACTATCCAAGCGAATTATACCAAATTTGCCATACTTCAAAGTGTGCTGCCTAAAAGTATGCTTGGAAAAGCATGCAGCACAGAGTGCCTTATCGTTTCAATATGTTAATTAGTTTAGTTAGTTGAGTTAGTTTAGTAAGATACATTAGTTTAGTTATTTTGGTTAGTTTAATTAGTTTGGTTAGTTTATTTATTTATTTATTTAGTCAATGAACAAATGTCCTTACTGACTATAGGAAATAGTAGGTTAGGTTAGGTTGCGGTGGCTGCCTCTATAAGAGACACACTCGAAGACCTGAAAGGCCCATTGTGATACCACATATTTCACCCGTTTTTGAACTGTGTGTGCAACACTGTTTTTGCCAACATATGTTACAGCACACATTTCAAGCGGATGGGGAAAGGGGGGAGGGGACCTACAGTTTAACGCCGAATTCGAACGGCGATTGGCAGTTTTTCGTTCACACTTGGAGGTTTTGCCATTGCCTGCCAAGAGCGCACTTGTGCGATTCTTGTAATTCTCATTTCCTTCATGTGGATAGCGATAGAAGTAGATGAGTTGTTCACCAGCCCGAGCCAGGAATCGAACCTGGAGCCTTTTGTTTTGAGGAGCCAGCGCGCTACCCGCTTGACTATCGAGGCCGACATAGGAAATAGTAAGTTTAGTAAGTTTAATTAGGAAATAGTAAGTTTAGTAAGTTTAATTAGTCTTGTTATTTTGGCTAGTCTAGTTAGTTTAACTAGATTAGTTAGTTTAATTAGATAAGTGAGTTTAGTTAGTGTAGTTTGTTTAATTAGTTTATTTAGTTTATAAAGGTTAGTTAGTTTAGTCATATTAGTTAGTTGAGTTAGTTTAGTCATTTTGGTTAGTTTAGTTATTTTGGTTAGTTTAGTTAGTTTAGTTGGTTGAGTTAGTTTAGTTATTTTAGTTAGTTCCATTAGTTTAGTAAGTTTAATTAGTTAAGTGAGTTTAGTTTATTCAGTTAGTTTAGTTAGTTCCGTTAGTTTAGTCAGTTTAGTTAGTTGAGATAGTTAACTTAGTTTAGTTAGTTTAGTCAATTTAGTTAGTTCAGCCAGTTAAGGTAGTTTAGTTGGTGGAGTTAGTTTAGTTAGTTGAGTTACTTTATTTTATTTTTTATTTAGTTTGATTTATTTAGTTAGTTTAGTCAGTTTAGAAGAAAAAGAATAGTCTTTAGTGCATTTGACATGTTCAATTAAACGATTTTAAATGATTCAGCAACTCAAAGCAGCTTCTTATAGCCGCTTGGTAAACAGTGATTTGATGCAATTTGAAATGTTTTCGCAAAACTCGTTCATTCATTGAACTAATTATTTGGACTAATTAAGCACGTTTTCGTGCATTTTGTTGACATGTCCAGCTATCGGCTGCCCAGGCGACGCCATTACTTGGAAGGTGCAAACAACCGTCGTGTCATTAATTAATCGGCTTGAGGCCCACACTTCATTTAAGCGTTGATTGATTTGATATTTCGGACTCAAGATTGCGATTAATAAAAAATCTAATTAGCTATTTATGTCAATTGAATTGTTAGATTTTTTGTTTTTGTTAGAAACGGAAATTTTTTTTATAAACAGTTTTTGGTTTTTTTTTTTACTAAAATATTTATATATTTTTGTATAAATTCTTAAGTGGAATAAAGAAATGAATGGAAAAAGAACGGATAAATTTGGTAAGTTTTTTTCTTAAAATAATTTTTATAAGTATTCGGCTTCGGCTTAATAATTGAGTTATGCCGAACATTCGGCTTCGACCAAAAATCCACCTTCGGTAGGTCATAAGTATGTAAGGAGTATGTCGTTAAAAAGTGTGACAGTAATTTTACTAATAACTTCGTTAATACAATTTCAAATCAAACTTTTCGTGATCATGTGATCCATAAAAATTCTGTCATTGAATAATTTATGCCCATTTAGAGCATTGCACAGTGATTCGTTCCATAGACAAAACTCAAAAAATTTATGGTCTCAGATTTTAACGATTTTGATGTCATTTGATAGAAAAAACTCCAACTAAGAAAACCCCAAAAAATCTGTGCACAAAATCAATTAGTGTCTGTCATTGCCAAACTACAAAAGTTTAAGAAAAACAAAATGGAGATTTCAATTCAGTTCCTTCTAATTTTGTCCCTCGGTTGTATGGAGTCGAATCACTGTGCATTGATTGAGTATTTAATGATAAAATGGCTTCAGAGAAATGGATAAAATGGTGAAGGAACAATGAAAGCGGGGAAAATGAGGGGTATTTCAGAAAAAGTTAGAAACTTTACCCTTGAAAATGTATTAAATTTGTTTGTAATAAATTTTAAAATCTACATAAAAGATATGTTAAATAAAAACAAACTTTTCAAAAATTGGACTAGTGGTTGCTGAGATGTTTTAATTTTTCGATGTCACAATTTTTAATGAAGCACGCTTATTAAGTTGGTAAGTCGTCTTGATGTGTGTGTATGTGTATGAATTGTCATAGAAATGGAAGAGTAAACTTGTCATTCTTTCATTTAGTCCTTTGTGTGACCATAATAAAAACATTTCATAATTTTGTGACAACTTGTCACAAATCTGCTGTTGCTTGTTACAAAGAGATTTTATTTCTAAAAAATATATTTTTAAGAATTTTTGTTTTCAAAATGGCCACATTATTAGTGATTTATATGGCATTGTGACTTGAAAATATATGTAAATTTTTTGCATTACTGCTATATTTTTTTTGTTAAATAATAAACAATTCCCAACGCTTTTAAAGCTCAGTTCGTGGTGCAGCTATGAGCGTTGCGTCAAAATTTTATGAGGCATTTTGTGTGCGTTGTGCAGCTGTTGGCGCTTCCGCATGGGAAAAATATAAACAACCGAAACGCGCACAAACAGCGTGACTCCGCGTTGACGGGTCAGAGTGGCGTGGCGGTGCTATGCGATGCAGCTTAGGGGGGTGAGGTAAGTGAATAAAAGGCAGAAATTTCAAAAACCATTAAAGAGATTACTTAGCATGAAGCGAATTTTCAACTTAATGTGCCAGCAACATTTGCGTAATACACTTAATGCACCACACGCATACAAATAAACAATCTGACACACACACACACACACATGTAAGTCAACATACATACACACTTACATGTAAACTAAACATTCACACAAGCAAACAATTTCAGTTGCTGGCAGTATTTGAATTTATGCTGCGGTCGTTGGCGCTGCGGCACAGTTGGAGTGCGCGAGCGCGCAGCCATTTTGCGTTTTGTCATTGCCACAAGAAAGAAAATAAGCCGCTGCAGCGCATCGAGCCGACGTCGCATTAGTGGAAGCCAAAGCGGCAGCAGCATCAGGACGACGGCTGCCGTAGCCAAAATGAAGCGAAAAATGGCAACGACAAAAAACCGACAACAGGCAAATCTAATATGCGTTTGACAGCGTCTGTGTGTGTGTGTTAGAGTGTGCGCGCGTATGTCATTTGACAGCGCCATGTGACGCAGCTAGCAGCGCGGCAAATACAACATAAATACTTTATTTGCCTTGTTTTAGTTGTTGGCTGTCGGCGGCAGCTGGTGGGGGACGGCGGAAACGGCACAAGCAGCGCGCGCGCTGTCGGTTTGTCAAGGTGTGTCGACAGCCAGTCGACAGACGGCGGCGAGCAGGCTTCCGCCAAAAAGCTGGCAGCAACAGCGCCTAGCTTCAGTGTATGTGTGTTTGTGTGTGCGATGGTGTGCTACACATTTTCCGTGTTTTTCGTAGATTGCGTGCGATTGTTGCTGCCACATGCAGCGCGCCTTCGCAGCAAGTGTGCCAAAGTCAAGCGGGCTGCTGTTTGCTGTTGCTGCCAATATTCTGCGGCTGGCTGCGCTGCGCCGACTCGAGACGAGCCGAGCCGCTCCTAGCTGCACGCTGCCTTAAATTGTTTTACGTTGCGTTCGCTCATTTCCTTAACACACTTTGCCATGCGCCGCCAAAATCTCAGCCAAACCGCGCAGCATTTACGCACATTCCAAAAACAACAAAAACAACAACAGCAATAACAACAACCGCAACGCATAGCAACCGCTTCGGCAGCAACATCACCCAAAGCTTAGCTCAAGTAAAATTAAAAGCACTTTATCATGTTGACTTTTATTCAGCGTCAACTCGCCAACTCGCATGCCGCCGTCTCACGTGCGAACGTGCGTGGCTGTGTGCAATTTAGGGAGCGTTCCCAGGGGCGATCGGTCGAGAGGGTGTGGCACGGTGTCGTGTTGTGATTTTTCCTCGCTTTAAGTGGGATTTGTGTTTACTGTGCGCTTTGTTGTTGTTGCTGTTGTTGTTTTCGGCACCCTTACGCCGCTGCCAGTTGACGTGATTTGTTGACATTGCCACCGGCTGCGCGGCGTCGGCGGCGGCGTCGGCGGCATGTCGAGCATAATGTGCCTCTATTTCGTTGGTAATAAGTGCGTAATGTCTGTTCAGATTCTATTATGTTTATTTACACCTATTTACAGTTACTTGGTTGGTACACGCGAAAAATATTGAGGAAATGATAAAATCAGCTGTCTGCGGCTTAACACATCATTTGGTTACTAAAAAATTTTAATATGTGTCGCATTTGAGAAGAACGTTTTCAAAGTGAAAGAACATACTTGCGGTTAGTGCTAACTACTTTTTAGGGCGCTAATATTAGGCGCGGAAATAAAAAAAATTAAGTTTTGCTGCCTTTGAAAACGAAAATTTTGAAAAATGAAAACAAGATACTTGTAGTTAGTGCTAACCGGTTTGTTGGGCGCTAATGTTGGGCGCTGAAATAAAAAAATGTTAATATTTTCTGCTTTTTGAGAAGAAAATGGTTTAAATGAAAAATAATGCTTGCAGTTAGTGTTAACCAATTTTAGGGTTAGTGCTAACCGGTGTGTGGGACGCTAATGTTGGGCGCTGAAATAAAAAAATGTTAATATTTGCTGCTTTTTGAGAAGAAAATTGTTTAAATGAAAAATAATGCTTGCAGTTAGTGTTAACCAATTGTAGGGTTAGTGCTAACCGGTGTGTGGGACGCTAATGTTGGGCGCTGAAATAAAAAAATGTTAATATTTGCTGCTTTTTGAGAAGAAAATTGTTTAAATGAAAAATAATGCTTGCAGTTAGTGTTAACCAATTTTAGGGTTAGTGCTAACCGGTGTGTGGGACGCTAATGTTGGGCGCAGAAATAAAAAATGTTAATATTTGCTGCTTTTTTTAATGAAATATAATGCTTGCGGTTAGTGTTAACCAATTTTTAGGGTTAGTGCTAACCGGTGTGTTCTTCTCTTCTTCTCAAAATGTTTGCCACATTTTGAGAAGATATGTTCTAAATGAAAAAATACTTGCGGTTAGTGCTAACCAGTTTGAAGGGCACTAAAGTGAGACATTAAAATTTAAAAATTATAATGTTTGCCGCATTTTGAAAAGAAAATTGTTTAGTGCTAACCACTCTGCAGTGCGCTAGGAATAGGCGTCGCAGTTAAAAAATTCTCATGTTTGCCGCAGTTTAAGAAAGAAAGATTTTTAAAACTAAACATAATACCTACGGTTAGTGCTAACCACTTTTTAAGACCATAAAGTTAGGCATTAAAATTTAAAAATTAAAATGTTTGACGCATTTTAAGAAACCAACCTTTTGAATGAAAAATAATACTTGCGGTTAGTGCTAACCAGTTTGTGGGTGCTAATGTTTGGCGTTGGAATTAAAAAAATGTTAATGTTTGCTGCATTTAGACAAGATATGATTTACAGGAGAAATAATACTTACGGTTAGTGCTAACCACTTTTTAGGGCACTAAAGTTAGGCATTCTAATTAAAAAATTATAATATTTACCGTTTTTTGAGAAAAACAATTTTCAAATGCAAAACAGTACTTGCGGTTAGTGCTAACCAGTTTGTAGGACGCTTAGGGTAGGCGTTAAAATAATAAAAATTGAGTGTTTGCCGCATTTCGAGAAGAAAATATTTTAAATGATCAATGCGGTTAGGGCTAACCGGTTTGTATGTCGCTAATGTTGCGCGTTGAAAAAAATTTAATGTTTGCCACATTTTAAAAAGAAAATTAAAAAAATAAATGAAAAATAATACTTTCGGTTAGTGCTAACCAGTTTGTTTGGCATAATGTTTACCGCATTTTAAGAACATTTCTTCAATGAAAAATGATACTTGCGGTTAGTGCTAACCACCTTCTAGGCGACTCAAGTTATGCATTTGAGTTTAAAAATTATAATGTTTGCCACATTTTGAGAAAATAATACTTGCGGTCAGTGCTAACCAGTTTGTAAAGTGCTAATGTTAGGCGTTAAAATAAAAAAATTGAATGTTTGCAGCGTTTTTCACAAGAAAAATTTTTTAATGAAAAATAATGCTTGTGGTTAGTGCTAACCAAATTGTAGGGCGCTAATATTAAGCACCAAAATAATAAAAAAAAGTTGAAATTCTACATGGGTAGTCCTAAGTTGTTTTTAAAGTGCTTTCTTCAGTCATTTCAAAAAATTTAGGAAAGTGAATCAAAATAAAATGACAAAAATTGAATAAGAAAAAAAATCTCCGTTGTAAGTTTAATAAAACTAAATTTGATTAACAAAATTAACAATACAAATGTTTTGATTAAGAAACTAATATAAATTTTGTTACAAATTCCAAAAAATTACATTTAGTATGAAACTGAACTTTAGTTTATTCGAATTTGAATAGAACTGAATTTCCTCTGAAAATTAAAAAAACTTATTTTAGTTAACAAATTTAACAATACAAATATTTTTACATATTGTGAAACCAATAATAAGTTTGTAACAAATGAAAAAAAAAAATACATTTAGTATGAAACTGAATTTTGTTTGAATTTGAACAGATCTGAGTCCCTTTTGAAGATTTAATAAAACTTAATTTGATTAACAAATTTAACAATAAAAATATTATGACATATGTTTTATGAAACTAATAACAGTTTTATGACTAATTTAAATAAAATTAATTAAATTAACTAAAATAGAAATACAATTTAACATGAAACTAAACTTTAGTTTCCTGCCGAAAATTCGACATAGTCCGTCATTAATTGATCAATAATACTTCAAGCACTGCAGTTGTGTGGTTAAAATAAAGAAAGCATTTTGGCAGCCATCATTAAATTAATATGCCTGACTGACGGCGAGACTAATTTGCATGGCTGCCAAAAATGATTGTCGAAAATTTGCTGTAATCGAATCCTATCAACAGCTTAGAACATCCAGTTGCGGCCAACATCAAATTACACACAACAACAACAGATGGTGTCAGCGAAACGTGTTGTTGTAGTTGTTGTTTGTGGCATATTATTATCTAAATACCGCACACTCTGCACCTTCAACCCATTGAAACATAAGCCTTGAACATACGTTGAAGTGCCGCGAAGTGGCAACCCTGTGCAGCACACTTCTCAAATCGGCTGTGGACGACCACTGCGAGCGCGCATACATGTGGCAACAATAATCGTTTTACAGCAATGGCGTAAAATATTTGTGGTCGAATGGGTAACACTCGATAGGCCACACTGGTCGCTCAATGCATACTGAAGTGCAGCCACGTAATGGCTGTTGGCTGTCTCGGTGTGTGTCGTTGATGTTAAAGCTGGGCACACAATGCGCGGATGTAATGACAGTCAGAGCATGAGAAGCGGCAATCGGGGAAAGTTTTTTTCTTAGTTGTCTGTGCTGTAAAGAGATTGGAGGAAACATTAAACCAAGGACTGCGTGCAGCAGTTTCATCAGTTGGTTGGTGAAGGTTGGTTTCATCAGCTCAAGGATCACTCTAGTCGAGTCTTCGAAACTTAATTGGGCATCTTCTTAGTACATATTTATCCACAAAATCTCAACTCTGACAGAAGAGACTGAAAGCAGTGGTCCGTTTTCTCTGAAAAGCAACACATGTCAGAAGCAGCGATCAGCTCTCACAGAGAAGGAACTCATATCAGAAGCAGCGATCACTCTCACTGAAAAGCAACTCATATCTGGAGTAGCGGTCAGATATTTTTGAGGAGAAAATTATGTCAGAAGCAGTGATCAGATCTCTTTGAGGGCAAACTCATGTCAGAAGCAGAGGTCAGTTCTCACTGAGTAGCAACTCATGTCAGAAGGAGCAGTAAGCTCCTAAGTGTTAGATCATCATCAGTTACTCCCAACTAGATAGACCGGCATGTAGAGGCCTATTCTGACACTCAATTGTGACGCACTGCTCCCTGAAATTGTTGAATCAATTTGTGGTATTTCAAGCTAAAGTTCCACTCGTAACAGTTGCACTGAAATAGGTCAAAATGAACCATATCTCAGAAGGAGTTATTAGGATTTTCTCTGATAGTGTCTTGGCTCTGGAATCTTGTCTCTTCACTTCAAAACCAGTAATTAGCTATCGCCATCTCCTTGACGAAATGGTTGAGCAGATTAATACCCAGCATCTATGATTATCTGGTCAAAGATATATACTAAGTAACTTCAGTTCAAACGAGCTATACAGGCAAGGTGGTGAAATATGTGGTATCACAATGGGCCTCTTAATAGGTATCCGAATGTGGTTCTAAGAGAGGCAGGCACCATAACCTAATCCACACTAAGCATCTTAGGACAGTAAACTTGCCTTTATCCTGGAGGTCAGCCATCTAAAAGCTCTTCGCTATAGATTACAATCTCTTCGGGCTTCGCTATTCATTGGCACCGTGAAGGCTGCCCTAGACTTTCTACAGTTGGACAACCCATTCCAACTATCACGACACCGAGGTCCCCAATTGTCAATCAGACTTTCAGCCTTGGAAATGTTTGGTTCAATTCTTCGCTCAGGTCTACAAAAAGTATCGTGACCCCTTCTTAGCTACACCAACTGCCAGCTCACTTATCTTCGTAGCGACATGTCCTCTAACGTACCTCAGAGTTATCATGTCACCGCTGGAAAATTCTTGAGTTTTGGACACATTCAAGAGATAGTTTAGAGGCTATCGGCAACTGCTGTATCTGATTCTTTACTCCAGCCCACGAAAGCCTTGTTCCGACCTCGAGTCAGCGGGACTCGTTGGCAAATACTTATATATCTATATTATATATCTTCGTACCTACATGACCTTTTATCCAAATCAGAGTTACTCTGTTTTTAGGGCACACATTGAGTTTTTGGACACATTCAAAAGGTTGTTTAGAGGTTATCAAAGGTTATTCTGACCCCTTTTTAACTAGGTAGCTGTTCTCTTTCCCACATCACAGATACCCTGTTAATTCCAACATATCTTCTGAGTTTTTAGACCCATTGAAGAGCCAGTCAGAGGTCATTGTTGGCCCCTGATTGTCCAGCGGTATAAGGTTGATCTTATTGAACATCTGACTCTCAATTAGATGATCCAATGCATGAGTCATTCCCAGCAATCTTTACTGGGTAAACCAATACATAACATGCATGTTGCAGAGTGCATCTAAGGTACTTTTCTTCCCAAAAGATCCCAGCTCTTTTGCTGCCATTCTCTCATTGGATCTGCCTGAAGGATCTGCCAAAATCCATACCTAAAAATACTAACTCTCATTGCTCTCATCATAAGTAATCACAAGGAGTCTCAAGGACTTAGTATACTCTATCACTTATTCCGGTTGGTTCAAGTCTTAGTTGTGGGAGAAGTTGCTGTGGTATTGCAATTGCTCTGTCTTGGACATTGCCACTTTGAATGGGACATTCCATTTGGTGAATAGATAGATTAATCTACTTCTTTCAGTAAAGATAAACAAAAACAAAATTGTGAACTAGAGGCTGCAACCTTTAAGAATTCAGTGTGACCATCGCTTAATTGCTGCAGCAATTCGCAATGCATGCTGTGGTTGCCCACGTGGTCAAAACGTTCGGTTGGTCGACATGTTGGAAGTGTGGTGTGCCGAAGGACGACGAGTGGCGGGGATAGGGACAGCGCTATGGAATGCAATATTTGGCAATAATTATTGTGAATGCGGTTAAGAAATTACCGTTAATATGAAATACGCTGCAGCACGCCCCGCCCACAAACACAAATGTTCGGCGCAAGCTGCTGCTGTTGCTGGTATTTGTGTTATTGTGTTGAGCCATTGCTGTAATTATTATCTTGCAATTACAAATAATTTATGCGTAAAATTAATTAAATTTAATGCACTTTAAACTGCATACCGAGCCATACACAACAAAGTTGTTGTTGTTGTACATATTTGCGTTCATTATGGCAGAAAATTGTATTTGTAATTGCAATATGCGCCTACAATCTCATCAAAATACCAGTGGGCTTGCGGATGATTATGAAAATGCTTTAGTGTACACAAATTTTGTGTGTGTGTATGTGTGTGTGTGTGATTTCTGTGTTGTCATATTTTGGCAGTGCACGCTAAAAACGTTTTAATTAATTTAATTGTCTGACAGCGCATGACATATGAACGTTGATTTGTGATTCTAGTTGAAGCGATTAACCCATTTCGCGCCTCGAAATGAGTAATGTTTACAGTGGTTTTTTTTACGATAAACTTGTGTAATCTAAAGTTTATGTTTTTTATATTAAATTTTTAGATTAGATTTAGATTAGCTTTCGATTAGATTAGATCTATTAAAGCTGGACAGGCGGAAAGAAACTTCATAAATATACTTTTTTCTTAAATTCTATAAAAATATTAAAAATAACCAGATTTGTACAAAACTGACACAGAATGATTGGAAAAATACCACACAAATTTTGTATTATAATAGAATTTGTTTAAATCTGTTAACCCATTTTGTGCCATTGATTCGTTAACGAATCATAGAAATGAGTTATTTGCAGTTTTTTTTTATTACGGTAAACCTTTGTAGTCTAAAGTTTATACTTTTATATTAAACTCAGATTTATTGGCTTTCCAATAAAATATTTGTGTGCCATGCCACGCCTTCCTTATTAAAGCTTGGCGGACATTATAAAAACCTCACATATAGATATAAAAAATATACTAAAATTACCAGATTTATACAAAACCGAACCAGAATGATACAAAAAATGCCATGCAAATTTTGAATTATAACAAAATTCTTTTAAATTTGTTAACCCATTTCGAACTCTTGATTCGTTAACGAAACATAGAAGTAATGAGTGAGTAAGATTTGCAGTTCTTTTTTGTTGCGATAAACCTGTGTTATCTAAAGTATATCTTTTTTATATTTTAATTTTAGATCTATTATCTTTATAATAAAATATATGTTTAATATGCCACGACTTCGCTATTAACAAAAGAATTTAAAAACATTTTTTAAGTACTAAAAATAACAAGACTTGTCCAAAACTCAGAGCCAATAACTGAAAAGACAAAATTAGTAATTTCGTATTACAATAAAATGCATTTAGATCTTCTCAGATGGCCAAAAAGGTAGCTTAAGTGTTAAAAATCAAATTTTAATCTGAAATTACGGGCAAATGTTATCATCGATCTTGCTGAAACTAAGTTTCCCTGCCTTTCTTCAACTAATTCACCACCTATCACATACATTTCAAAAGAAAACCTTTCTCAAAACATCGACACAACATGGGTTAATTGTTTATTTCAGTTGTCAGACAAAACTTACGCCGCAACTTCATCCACACTAAACCCTTATGACAAAAAAAAGAAAAATGATTATGTGAATTTTTCCCACTCACTATGTGCCGACTAGGCATCGCAATCCCGGGATCCCGGGATCCCGGGATCCCGGACTTTTTCCAGTCCCGAAAATCCCGGGATAAAAGAATTTGAATCCCGGGATTTTCGGGATTGCAAAAGATGCTTCAAAGTTCAAATGAAATAAATTTTAAGGCACAAAAACCCAATTCCTTATTTGAGGGAGAAGGGAGGGGATAGAGTGCGTCTTTTGCAAAAGGCTTATGATTATTTACTAAGCATTCAACCAACAAGTGTTGAATCTGAAGGATGTTTCTCTTCAGCAGGGTTCATTTGAAATAAATTTCGCTCTAGATAAGAGAACAAAACACTTAATGCCTTTGTATTTTTAAGATCTCAGTTTTTAGTTAATCAAAACGCTTAACTTTTTTATCGAAATAATCGAAGTAAAACTAAAAGCACAAACAAATTAACTATTTTATTTTTTTTTATCAAATATGCATATATATGCACTTTATGATACATCGGTTGCAAAGTAATAAGTTATGTTTAAGTGTCATTTTTGGATAAAACAAAATGCTATGAAACTGAAGTTAAATGTCAAATGAAAAACTTTTAAGTTAACTCTTCAATTCCCAGTGTCACCTGTAGGTGACAGATGCTTAATATTTGTTTTCCTACCACATAGGTTTTTATTTTAAAATTCTAACACTTGTATAGCAAAGTCAATTAGTAGTACTTGTTTATTTAATTTTCCTACCAACACTAGCGATACGTCATTTGTAAAATTTATTCATTTGTTTCACGCGTAATTAAAGCAGTGCGAGTTTGTGTGGTTTCTTTCAATATAAAAATGAGGGTAGTTTAAACATTTTTTATGTATTTTTTTGTCTTATCCAAACGTATCTAAGCTCTTTTATTTAAAAAGAAAATTTTCTTTTTCACTATTTTTGTGAGCACGAGCGTGAGCATAAAAGTGAAACAGTATTTTCAGCCGACGCACAGTGTTTCGTGTAGAACAAGCTAGCTGGACAAAAATATTTTTCAGGATTTTTCGTTTCATATGCGGCTTATTATTTCAGATACATATATTTTTTTAGTTTTATATGGTTTTTTGATAACTATATACATATAGGAATGTATGTACATATACATATATATGCATATATATATTAAGGAATTTAATAGTTCCGGTCTGAGGACTAAACGGAGAAAAATAGATGACCTAAAACATACCAGATATACTGATAAGTTGATTTATGCTGCGTAGATATCTGTACGGTTGTCCACTGGAGAAATTCAGCAAGTGTTATCAAAACTGCGAAAAGTGAAACTCAAGAATCTCTGAACGAAAAAAAATTTGAAACAAAGTGCTAGATGTTTGAGTAGTGAAGAAGCTTTAGTATACTATGTAGATAGCCAATCGACTAGTCATGCATTCAAAAGGACTCGGAAGTGGGGTCCAAACTGGTCATAAGGTATTTCCGGCAAATAATAGTATTACAAAGGCAAAAGCTGCTTGTTATCCAGAGCAAATTGATGTGAATAAAACGCTAAAAGTAAAGTTCAAGCAGTTTTAGATTAAACTTTTTAACATCTAGTCTTAGCACAACAGAAAGTTCTTGTCAGTTTATTACCTACGGACAGTTTTCATAATTCTCTCAGACATTATCATCACTGTTATCGGATGAATCATTTATCAATTAGTCATTACTATGAGTCACAGAACCATGAAAACTAGATACAGCAGGGGTACCAATTGGTTCATTAACACTAGTAGGCATCAACGTCCTCAAGCTGCCACTTTTTTATATAAAGACGGTAGCTAATGTGAAGCAGACATTCAAAACACCTAATCCAAGCCTGCAGTGTGGATAAACCAAAACCCAGATTTTCTCGGTTGGGTACAAGCTCCTGTGTCTCGTCATTCATTATTTTTGGATTTACTTCGAGTAGAAGACATTTCGATCAAAGCATTACAAACTTTCCCAATCATGGTTAGAAGCATATTATGTTGGAAATAAACTTCAAATTCTTCCAGCATGCTCTTTGTACTATAAAGCTTATCTCTTCCAAAACTTTGTTCGTTTCAGAAACAATAAAATCTTTGGAAAAAATAAACTTTATAGGATGACAAAACCTGGTAGAAAACGGTGGAGGATTCTGCCAAACAATATTACCTTCATCATCCCGCAATTGCAAGAGATTTAATGAAAATTCATCAGTGTCACCACTGATAAAATGTGTTCCATTATCTCTTCGTTTCTCGTTTCACTTGAGTGTTCCAACCAAATTTCAAAAAACATAAATTTTGTTATGCTTGTAAACATATGTATCTATAAAAAATAAAATAAAATAGATGTGCAAAAAATTCGCAATGGTTTTTTGTTTCATCTTTTAGTAGGCACTTATGAGAAGAATATATATAAAAATTGCAGAGGTGACATGAGGAGACATCTTAACTTTTCACCTTTGAAGTTAAAAATTTTGGGGAAAAATTGCTTTCCTTCTTAATCATGGCACGTACAACTATTAAATATAGCTTAATTGCTAATACAAGATATTGCAAAAATACTACTCACCCTTAAGCTCAGATTCCCTAATAAAGAAAAATGCCACCGACTTTTGACAGGAACTTATTTATATAAAACACTTCAGACCAACTATGCAAAGGAATTATTAAAATTTTCGGTTATCCGATATATTCGGCGATATTTCTCACTATATAAAAGGTGCCGATGTGTTATTTTCACATAGATCCTAATGTATGAATATTTATATTGACTATATAACAGAAAAATCAAAAAATAAAGATGTCGTTTTTGTCCAGCTAGCTTGTTCTAGACGAAACACTGTGCGACGTTTGGCAAGCAGGCTAAAATCTGCAATTGAATTTATTTTTAAGATATTCGTACCCTTTACAGGAATGTATTTCTTACACTTGTGTTTCCACTAATATGCAAAATTTATGGCTACTCACAAAGATTCAAAATTAAAGAACAAAAATTCACAGATTCAAATTTCAGTATGATTTTTAAGTTCTAAAGTTTTACGTTCACGTGTCAGAAGCTCTTCAGCGGAAAAGAAAGATCCGTCAGTTGTGATGGCGATGACAGTCAAGCGTGCAAAGGAAGAAGGCGAAACCCCGCGCCGACGACAGCTACGCGACGGCGTTGCCTGATCACTCGTCGCGGCGGCGTAACAGAGCGTGTACGGGAAGGCGGCGTAACAATTTTGGACATGGGAATTGAAGGGTTAAACAAAATGTGATTAAATTCAAGATAAAAAATCTTGAAACTACCCAAATGTGATTAAAATGTGTCCATTTTTATGATAAATATATTATAAACAAGTATTTATGCAATTCGGGAAAATTGTTTTATTAAAAAATTTGTTATATGAATCCCGGGATTAAATCCCGGGATCCAGGGATTTGACTTTTCAATCCCGAAAATCCCGGGATCGCAAAATGGCAAAAAATTGCGATCCCTAGTGCCGACATACGAGTATAAATAGCGAGTTAATTGGCATTAAATCAGCACAACAACTATACGGCCAAAAGGATCAGCTGAAGTGAAAATGGCCAATGCGGTGTGCATGTGGCGGCCCACTTACTCAAATAAGCTTTTCAATTATGTTTGCCAGTTAATTAAGCATTCAGCGCAAAGAGAATTTCCTATGGCGTCGAGCACTGATTGCCGCAATCGGACTTGGCGCCTTGTTGTGCGGGCACTGTGCGGGCCGTAAGCGGGCGGCACTGTGTGGCCTTGAGTTGGCCAACGCCTTGTCATTAAAAATTCCATTTATTTAATACAAGTTGCAGCGAATTATTTATGTGCAACGAACACGTAGTCGACAGTCGTTTTGACATTGCGAGAGTCAGCATTTAGGAGGTGGGGTGTAGCTAAATTTAAGCTAATGCCAATGTCAGTTAGGCGCAAGGATAATTTAATTTTAGCGAAAAAGATACATGAACACACAAAATTTAGAAATTTAAAGACAAGTTTTGGTTGGTTTAAGATGATATCATGGACAAATTTATTTTCTTTAAGATTTCGTGATAACTAGGTTCGACTACTTTTAGGGGGACAAAAAAAACGGCTAATGAAAAAATAAATAAAATAAAAAAAAAATTAATACAATACTTAAAAAAAATAAAAAAATAATATAAATTAATAATAAATAATAAAAAATGAAATAAAATAAAATAAAATAAAATAAAAAAAATAAAATAAAATAAAATAAAATAAAATAAAATAAAATAAAATAAAAGAAAAGAAAAGAAAAGACAAGAAAATAAAATAAAATGAAATAACAAAAAAATAAAATAAAATAAAATAAAATAAAATAAAATAAAATAAAATAAAATAAAATAAAATAAAATAAAAGAAAAGAAAAGAAAAGAAAAGAAAAGAAAAGAAAAGAAAAGAAAAGAAAAGAAAAGAAAAGAAAAGAAAAGAAAAGAAAAGAAAAGAAAATAAAAGAAAAGAGAAGACAAGAAAAGAAAAGAAAAGAAAAGAAAAGAAAAGAAAAGAAAAGAAAATAAAAGAAAAGAAAAGAAAAGAAAAGAAAAGAGAAGAAAAGAAAAGAAAAGAAAAGAAAAGAAAAGAAAAGAAAAGAAAATAAAATAAAATATTCTAAATAAAAAAAGTACTAAAATAAAATGAAAGTCAAAATCAATCAAGTTTTTTTATTCCGTTTACAAAATATTTTAATAAATATTAACTTTCAACAAATAATAAAAAAAAAATATTTCATAAATTTAGGTAATGATTTTGGTAAAATAACATTTTGTTATAAGTACATTTTTTATTTTGAAAAATAAGATTTGTTTTAATGTTTCTTGATTGCTCAGCTGCCAACTTCTGAAATGAAATTGTACAAAAGCTTCCTTTATATCACTGAAGTCAACAAGAACTGCAAAAATAACAGAAAATAAAAAAAATAATAATAAAATTTCTGCATCCATATTGATTTTTACAAAATTGAATTCTCTACAAAGGAAAACAAAAAAGAAGAATACATAAATTTTGGTAAAGCCCTGGAAAAAAATCAAACTCAACGAATATTTGCAATGCTGACATTCACCCAAACGCAGACAGAGAATGTAGTAGTAACAACACAGACAGTACAGTTGCGATCAAAATAAAGGCAGCGCCTGATAGTAACAATTTTGATATTTTTTGGTGGCTCTCAAAAATGTTTTTAATTTTTTATAACATTTGTTTAGACAGTATGTTATCATTAGATGATCAATAGAAGTTTAGTATTTTTCAAGGCAATGAAAATCGTAAAAAGTAAAAAAAGATTTTTCCGTATTTTCCGTGTATTTGGTGTATTTTCAAAAAGATGTCAAGTCAAGTCCAAGTCAAGTCCAAGTCAAGTCCAAGTCAAGTCCAAGTCAAGTCCAAGTCAAGTCCAAGTCAAGTCCAAGTCCAAGTCCAAGTCAAGTCCAAGTCAAGTCCAAGTCAAGTCCAAGTCAAGTCCAAGTCAAGTCCAAGTCAAGTCCAAGTCAAGTCCAAGGCAAGTCCAAGTCAAATAGGTCTCTATAAACCGATTTGAAGTTCCCAAAGTTAAAAAGACATCCAAAAGTTTTCCCATCTGCGTCTAGAAAGCGTTAGAAGGTGACAGAATAAGGGACTCACAGTGTCTTCTTTCTTTGTCTTTTCATCTTCTTCGTCTTTTAAAAAACCCGGTCAAGAAGAGAAGGGACGTTTGGACAGGCTTCATAGTACCTTATAGGAAAATAGCCTTTTCTTCTTTATGAAATTGCAGATCCAGACTAAGTTCGTTGTCTTCCTCGTTCACACAGCTTTGACAAACCCAACCTTCTTGCATAGATACAAATGACACAATGACCTGTGAGAACCTCAATAATGATTCTTATTAGCTCCTTTTTAGTTAGAAAAGTTCTCTGGAACCACAAAAGTTGCTCAATAATGGCGCGCAGTCAGTCCTGTGTTGCCTTCAGTTCAACTTGGGTTAGCGAAAGAAAAATATTTGCAGCCATTATTTTTATTGCCACTGTAAGTATGCTTGCAAGTGTGTTATTTACGTATGCAAACATTCGAAATGGCACCAGACGCTGTGACGAAATTCGATAGTAAAATAAGAAAAGGCAACACTGGCTCTGGCTCTTTGCTTTCGCTGCGCTGCCTAAACAAATGCGCTGCGTGTGACAGCAAATCCGGCCACTTCACTGCGACGTTTTCGTAGCCTTTGCTACTTTTGACTTTCGGTTTGTTTTTGTACCACGTTCTTGTTTGGCAGTGCTTTTACGATTATTTTAGCTTCGATTGGCCGTTGCGAAGTTGCATAAATTTTATCCTTTCGATCGGGCAGCACTTTGTATGCGGCTCGAGTGTGGTGACTTGACGTATTGGCTGCAGCAACGCAATCGTTGCTCTTGGCATGTCAACATATCTTTGTGTTTGTGTGTGTGTATATGTGTGTGTGCGTCTACTTGCGTTTGCAAATGAGCATTTCCGGTTTTCGGTCGCATTTTTGTTGTGATGTTCATTGCATTGAAACTGAAAAGGTTTGTCGTAGCGGCATTTATTATTTATATATCGTCATATAACTGAATTGGTGCATATGTATGTATTTATGTGCTGTATCCATGTTTTCATGCAACTGCGTCAGTTTTGTATTGAAATGTCTGCAGAATTCCTGCGTCGCTCGCTGTGACTTCTTTGACTGTGTCCATTTGATTTGGCCCCCTTGGTTCATGGCCAATGGACATAACGTCGTGTACGTGCAACACTTTGTGGCATGCGGCATGTCATCGATGCAAAACAAGATTTGTTATAATTTATTTATGGCATCAAAGTTGCCGTTGCAAGAAAAAGTCATTGAAATGCTTTGACGCGCACAAAGGTTAAAGTGAACGACTACTCGGAGGGTTTGAAGGGCACTGCAATGTATTGAAAAACCCTTGTTCGTGTAGCATTTAAGCGGATTTAGAGTTTTTCTGCAATGCCCAAGAATTCAGTGCAGCTAGCATTGTTGTTGTTGTTGTAGTTGCTAGTGCTACTGTTCCCTTTGTGCGTTTGATAAAACGTGCGACAGCACAAAGACGCACTTAGCGTTAATGCAGATGCAGCAAAAAAAAAGAACATATTTGTTGTTGTATTGCAGTTGTTGTTGTAGCTTTGTTGCACGTGCGCTAAAACAGCGCACAGTGTTTGCAACAAATGCTGCATGCAAGCAACAACTGCTAAAACACATCAACCAAGGCAACAACAACAACAACTACGACGACCAGTATAAACTAAAATCAAAAACACTTGCCAAGTGTTTGTGCGTGTGTACCTGAGTGTGTGTGTGTGAGTTGATGTGTGTTGGCGCATAACTACGCGACGACATGACAATTTACGCTCCAAACGTTTGCCGTCTGTACTCACTAATACACACAAACACACACGCATACAGTCTCACGGGTATAGTTGACACACGCGTTTGCGTGCGTGTGACTGCAATCAGTGTGACAAGCAATTCACACTGCATTACCGACATTTGCTGTCAAGCATTTTACATTTAAAATTAAGCAACGTCAGCACTGTTGTTGCACCAGCTGCTGTTGCTGCTACTTTGTTGTTGTTGTTTTTATATGTGTTGTTGTGGTTGGATTTGTTCATGTTGGCATTGTTGTTGCCCATTACCGTTGGTACAGCTGTCATTATTGTTGTCCTGGTTTTTGTTGTTGTTACTGTCAACATTGCCTTTGTTGTGGCCATTGTATTAGTTCGCTCTCGTTTGGCTGTGTTTGCGGATATCTGCACTAATGTGTGTGTGTGTGTGTGTCGGATTGTGCCAACGCTTCGCTAAATATTGTACATGACCACGTAATTTTGTATATGTGTGTGTGTATGTGCCCTCAACAGAGAACACAAACACTCACAACATTGACTCAAAAGTTGTTCTGTAATTTGTCACTTGCCACAATTAGATAATGTTGCAACAATTTGTTTATCGCTGGAACTCCAACTTGTCGCTTCACTGAGGTCGAGTGGTTAGTGTTTTGGATTAGAAGCCAATGGGTCATGGGTTTGTATCGCGACTCAATTAAATTATGAGAATATACATACAACTTTTTGTCCTGACCGACTGACAGATTCATCATTGCTGAGCACAAACCATTCAAGCAACAAACATGAAATTTTAATTTTAAGTTAATTTTGGAAAACAAATTTTCACTGTAGAGAGATCTTTTAATTTATTTTTATTTTATTTTGTTTTATTTTATTTGATTTTATTTGATTTTATTTGATTTTATTTTATTTTATTTTATTTTATTTTATTTTATTTTATTTTATTTTATTTTATTTTATTTTATTTTATTTTATTTTATTTTATTTTATTTTATTTTATTTTATTTTATTTTATGTTATTTTATTTTATTTTATTTTATTTTATTTTATTTTATTTTATTTTATTTTATTTTATTTTATTTTATTTTATTTTATGTAATTAGTTTTTTATTATAAAATAATTTAATTTTTTAAATTTAAAATCAAATCTGTAAAAGCTCAACGAATTAAGTTGAATTGACAAATTAATTTAAACTATTGTGAAAGTATTCCAAATCAAAAATAAACGACACGAATATTTTGCACTGCACACTTGAACTGATATACGTCACATGGGGGAAAATGCTGTTGCACAGTGTAATTATAAGAAACCTTGCGCACTGCAGCCACATACCGCAGTTCAATCGATATAAAAATTCATTTGCATTATTATTTAATTTCCCTCACGCAGCGGGCCGACACTGTGGGCCTTGAATTTCAACATTAAATCCTAAATAAAAATATATGTACATACATTTTTAAATACTAAATATTCAGTGCGTGTGTGTGTGTGACAGTGTGGTTTGTGTGCGTTGAAAAACCAGGAAATAAACAACATTAAGAATTCATAGAATTTGCTAATAAATTTCAAATTTCTTGCACCTCTCACGCATCCAGCGTCACACACCCACACTCACACATACACAACAGCCATTGCTCCAAAGAAAATGAAGAATTTTTGTTGGAATGTAAACCCACAAAAAAAAAATATAAAATTAAAATAAAAGTAAAAAACAAATTGAAAGCAGCAAACAATTTTGTAGAATTTTAAAATTGTGCAGCACACTTCTGGCAGCCACTGCAGGCGTGCGGCCACTGCGTCTCCTGGGCGGCAGTGCTGAGTCGGCGAGGGAGCTGGTGTCAGCGAAGATGCTCTCTGCTAAGTGTAAAATAGGCAAACAGCCAGCCAGCCACCCAGTCAGTCAGCCAGCTGGGCGGCCAGGCGTGCAGCGCCAGAAGCAGCGCTTGGATTGGTGTACAGCAGACAGGTGCCTGGATTTATGCCAAACATAAATCTTTGTAGTTTTGCGCCTTACAAGCGCAATTTTAGCGTTTTCCATGTTGCAGTCGCAGCAGCTGAAACTTGGGGGAGACCGGTTTTTTACTTTCTTTTATAAATAACTCAGCATAATCCTGGTTGAGTAGCAAAAGTTTCAAGGGGGAGAATGTAAGCTGCCAATATGGCAGCACTGCTGGTTCTTCTTAGAAGAGGGAGTGGTAGAAGGGGTAGAGGGAGGGGGAGAAGGCTGTGCGTATGTTGTCGGTGTTGGTTAGTGTTGGTATTAGTGTTCAGTAGTTTTAAAGATATTTTATAGCAGCCGTCTGCTTAGAACTAAGTGTTATATGTGTGTGTGGGTATATGGCAGTGTTGCTGTATGTCACTGCATACATTCTGCATTCGTACACCCAGCCAGACGAATTTAAGCTGATAATCATTTCAGTTGCCTCTCAGGCACACAAAATTGCAAGCTTGAAAGCATAATCGTGCAGGTAGCTGGGTGTGTATGTCTGTCAGAGTGTGTGTGTGGTAGTTAGCAAGTGTGTCCTCATGCACTTTTATGTCTGCGTGCATGTGCTGCTGCTGTTGGATTGAGTATTTGTCGTTCTATCTGTTGGCTGTCTGTGCGCTTTTATGTTGTTTGTAAGCATTTGGCTTTAATCATTATTAATGTGCGTCTTTTCATAACTATGAACATGTCGTCTTTAACTTTATATAGTGCACAATATTTGCATTGGCAACAGATGGTAGCTGGTTTAGGAGAATTTTCATAATATTTTTTTATAATTTTATAATTTATTTGAAATAATTTGTTGATGTCCAAAGCGTTGAGTTTAAATTGTTTAATTTTTTTTAAATAATTTGTTGATGTCCAAGGCGCTGAATTTTAAGTCTCCGCGAAAAGGGGGATGGGGGATGATTGGTGAATGATGTAAAATAAGATGATTAAAAATAAATATTCTTATGTTTCATAAATGTCACAGTGCAAATAGTGCACAGTGCACAATAATCCTCAACCAATTTTTCTTAGAAATTTTTGAATTCCTACGACCTGACAATGAATTGTGAACTTTTTCCTTAGTCTCAAACACCCACAGTGTATTTAATTTTTTGGATCCGAAGCGTTGATTTGAAAGTCTCTGTAAAAAAAAAGTACAATTGCTGATCGGAGATTAAAAAAAAAATTAAAAAATTTAAATTTAAAATTAAATAAAAAAATTTAAAATAAATCTTCCATTGGCATCAAATCCTCAACTATTTTTTTAGTTTTAGTTACACAAATATATGAGAATAGTGACGGATCAGACAAGATTGGTCAAAGGCCCTAGCCACAGTTTTTTCGAGCCGATTGATGCTAGACTTCAGGAACCTTTGGAATTGAGACCTCACGATTCTCTCGTACCTGTCCCAGTCCGTCTTCCAACATTGAACATGATGTATTTGTGGTCCGAGAAAGGCTTTTTCTCGGACACCCTCCAACCTTCAATGGTCAAATTAGTCTGGTCGAGTAGCAGAGTAACGTCGAGAATCTCCTCCCACCAATGAAAGCTCTCTGAGCTCGGGAAAGTGAAAGTAGGAGAGTTACCCAAGTTACAAACGCTAAGGTTATTATCTAAAATGAAGAGAGACTAACCCCTTTCGTTGTCTTCACTGCTGCCCCAAAGTGTGTGCCTGGCGTTGGCATCACATCCCAGCAGCAGATCACACTTCGCGGTGCGGGCTGCCTCCATCAGCGTCTGCACCTCCGCTGGCGGTGCCGGCTTATCATGGGCCATGAAAGCCACCGCTACCATCAGGGGTTGCCCGCACGCGTCCGTGAGCCTCACAACGGTGAGATCGTCACTGCTCAGGCTGCAACATAGAAAAGCATTAATATGTTTCTTAGCTAATATGCAGGCTCTAGGTATACCTGAGAAACCCTGTACAGAAGGTTGTACCCCCGGATACTGAGGCCCTTCACTACTGAGTCTCTGACCCAGGGCTTCTGCAGGATGCAGAGGTCCACGTCTTCCTCGCTGAGAAGGATGGACAGGTTGTCTGAAGCACACCTCGAGTGCTTCAGCTTCACCTGCACGACCCTTAGTATCTTTTGTGGGTTTGTCCTTATCGTCCGGCGCCAGGTCGTTCAACAACTTGTCGGTGTCTTCCACCCCATCCGGATTAAGGGCCGGTATGTCATCTTGACCAGCACCCGCGTCGAATGTCCAGACACGGATCCTGGCCTTCCTGATGCCATACCTCAACTTGCCATCGGCCTTTTCGATGGCCTCAACACTCTTTGGGTTGATAAGGACCACGAACGTCTGGATAGTTTTGGACGGATCCTCCGCTTTGATGATGACCCACTCATCCATTGGCACCTCCGGGCTCTGCAGAACGAGTGTCTCCACTATTCTCGCATGGCCATGCCCCTTAGGCAACCAATTTCAAACAATTTCACAATAACAAATTACTAAAACTTAAGTGGATTAAAGCGTCAACTGTCATGCGCAGCGCCATAAGTATTCTGCTAACTTAAAGCTACGAGCCTTCAAAATTAGAAAGCTTGCCTATTTTGGTCGCAGGCTAACAAAACATACATGTTTTATCTTTTATTGTTCATAACTATGAATTGGACTGCAATTGTTTCTTGATCACTTTTTTCATATATTTTCATATATATTCTTTTTTTATTCTGAAATTTTTGGTAATAAATGGAAAGAATATTCCTGAAATGTAAATTGTTCAGAATTTGGATTAATTTTTTTCACATTTCTAAATCAAAATAATTTTATGTTTCGAATCTCACTTCATATTTTCTCATTGGGGTTCACAAAAAGTTAGTAAAACTGGGCTCAAGATTTAGAAAAATCAATGCCGGGTTTGTTTTAGAGTTGAGAAATTTCAATATTTTGAAACATCGAGTACTAAATGCTTCAAACTACATAGATATTTCAGCACTAATTTGTGCTTTCAACTGATTGACTGAATTCACATCACTCATACGCCCCGTAGTACCTTTCAAGGAAAAAATGAACCATCAAAACTCATTTTCAGCTCAAAGCAAAATCATCACTCAACAACACTATAAAATCAAAGTAATGTATAATTGTTGTTGTTGTTGTTGTTGTTGTAATAACATCTTTTTGTGTCATTATCTTGTCATCATTTATCAATGAAAATTGATAGCGAAAACTTTACAAATGAAATCCACCTGCATGAAGGTTTTGAATTTTGGTTACAGCAAATTTTGCATTTGTTGTTTGTTGTAGCTTTTGTTGTAATGCCAATGGCAACAGTGGCGCTGAAATGTAACGCGAATGCATACAGTCGCGTCATATGCAGAGTACGAGCGCGCTTAATGCGATTTATTTGTTATTCAAGTTGTTGTAGATACTGTTTGATATTGTAGAATGTACATGTAGCCGCCACTATTGTCCGCCGTCGTCAGGACCTACCGCTCTGCCTGACTGCTTTGCTTCGTTTAACTAACCGCCGCAAAATAAGATGTCACAACAAGCTAAACAATCAACCAGCTTAATTTAAGCTCAAAGAAGCGCATAGCAACAACAACAAAAGCGTTGCTACCACATAGCTTACATCTTGGTTGTGGCATACAAATGAAATTCGCAATGCTTTGCTTTAAGCTGCGCGTACGTAACGCATTCTGTACAACAACAACAACTGTTGCTTGGTTACAGCGACCGCGCGCTTGTTGGCCACATTCACAATCATATATTCACTTTTATAACGGTTTATGCGCTTCTCTTTTGAACTCAACTCGTCTCGTCTCGACAGTTTACGTCTCGCTCGCTGACTAAGCCAAGCGAATGCAGCCATAACAAAAGTTAACAGCGAATCGCTGCTATTCGCTTCGTCATCTGCAGTGTGGCGCGCGTCAGACAATTCAGCAAACCTACAGTAAAGGGCAGCGCAATAGCTCTTTGCAGTGGCTGCTTTTGCTTCGTCTTCTTCTCCTTTTTCTTCATCTCATTGTATGCGCGCTTGGCAAATCTCCATTCTGAATCCCAGTTTAGTGTGCATTTCTGCGGTGATTCCAACGCTATGGCTGTGGCTGGCGTATTTGGTTTGGATTTGACGTTTCAGCGCTGATTTTCAAACTTTGATATGGCAATTGTTGTTGCGAGATTTTCTTCTTTCTTCGTCAAATCTGTGACATGGTCTGCCCAATGTTTAACTGATGATTTAAGCCGAGGCCGAGGCGGATGTGTGCGTGTTGTTGAAATTGTGCTCGAACATTTCCATTTAGCCGGGTTTTAATGAAATTTGCATCCTAATGAATCGTGCTGCCAACGGCAGTGATTTCTACACTGAGAGAAAAGGGTGATGTGCTATTAAAAGTGGATTAGTTGGGATTTAATTAGAGAATAGAGAAATAGAATAGAGATACATTTATTGTTTGGTGTGAAAAGGGGTAGAAAAGTGAATGCTTTAGAATCGAGAACTGACAGCATGTCAAAAATCCTTCAGTCTTAATCATCCTTTTGCCCTATGACATGCTGAAAGAAGAGCTTTGACCACTGACTATTTTGTTTATCCATTATGTGGTGTGAATTTTAAAGGATGGGTGGCTTTATTTGTGATGTTCAACACCATTCATTTACTACAAAAACGCTTAGCAAATAAAGAGAAAATTTGTTTGTCAGTACACTGGCCACCAAATTTCGACAATTTGCTGTTACTGGACTATTTTGGCTTACTTACTTAACTTTCTCGCTAGGCGCCTTCTTCAGCTGATCCTTTCATCGGCGAAAAAGTAAAGTCCAATGACCCCGCCGGACCATAAACCGCACCTTTACATCTTCACACCTTCTTCACATCACTAACTTGTCCCAACAGCTCGAATTCTTCCACCAATTTCTGTATTGCGGTCCCACAAGGTGCTTCACGACGACCCAAAAATGCTTTAGTTTTGCGAACTGTGACTGCAAGATTTTCACCATTTTTGTAGTGAATTTTAATAATTTTAATGCGTTGTTGAAGCGTGTATCGTTTCATTTTTAGTAATGGCGTACTTTCTTCTTGTCAAATGTCAAAGAATAAAAGCTTCAAAAGTGACAACTATCGAAATACCGGGTGATTCAAAATAACACCTCTTGTTGGAAAACCCTATATATCTCACATTAAGTCTACGAACTTTAGCCAAACATGTTGGCAGATTTAAAGGCGAGTAAATTTTTAAAATGTGGACTGCCAAACCCCATTTTTGATCGGTTTAGAGTGACTTAAATTATAATGAAATCAGTTTCATACAATTTGACAATGCAATTATTTTTTAAACAGAATTAAACTCCAAACTCTGGAAACCATTGTTTTGTGCTTTATTTTAAAATAATTCAAAAACAGTTTGACACCAGAGTTTATGAATATTTTTTAGAAAATCATATGTTGACGATCTCTATTACTGCAGAAGGTTTAAAGAAAATAGTCAACCAGCCAAGAAGCTCATAGTGAAGTTAAATATGATCGCCAACAAAAATTTTGAACACATTTCTATGCACAGTGTACTGCATGATGGATCTTTTGTGGCCTCGACTGCGGCCTTTGTGCGACTTATTGCCATTGCAATGCTGCGTCTGGCAGTGTCTTTGGGAGTTCATGTGGCTGCTGTTGGTAAAGGTGCTTTGCAGTTCACTTTCAACGGCAATGTGCTGATTTTAGCCATTTTGACACTACAACACAGCACTGCTGCAACGTTTAGACGAAAATCAATCTATAAGCAGCGCCAGTTGAATGAAATTTAATTGAAAAGTCCAGCAAATTTCAAATTTCAGTTTCAAAGACTCTCAGTACATGACTTTTGCATTAAGTTGACTGATAGAGTGATAAAAGAGTTTATTTATGTTCTTGTTGTTGTAGTTGTTGTTGTTAAGAAATTGTTGCTTGAAATAATGTGCATTTTCAATTTGATGCCCATAATTGCACTCTACCTAAGCAACACAGCAGCCTTGACACTTAAATAGTTCGCTACACGGGCCAACGTGGCGTATGAGCAACGTTGTTCATACTGGCGGCTGAGTGAGCGCTTGCGGCGCATTGTCATTGCTGTGACGCGTCTGTGACGTGCATGTCAATTATCTAAAAGCCTGTTCAGGCTGTTTTTGTCAGACTCACAGCACACGGAGCGGCCGCAGCAAGTCATTACGCTGCCGCCTGTCGCTTGCTTGGCTGCCATTGTTGTTAGCATTGCAGCTGCGTATAAGTGTCACTGTGTGTGTGTTCAAGTGGTAGTGAGGCATGACATTTTTTTTACAACGCTTGCCGACACTATGTTGAAGCGTTGCATGTCAACATGTTGCAGCGCTCGACTGACAGCTGTGGCCTCCCGGCGTGCACCGACGCACTTTGCGGGCCAATTATAAAAAAAGGAAAAATATTTGTATAGTGATGTAAAAATATTCATTTCGTTGTTTAAAAATACTTTCAATTTGTTAAAAATTTAATGTGTATTTTTTGATGAATTGGTTGTCATGGCAACAATGTTGTTTTTGGGCGCAAAATAATCAAATTAAATACGCGCAAAATTGCATTGTCCCTGCTAATTCGAGCCATTTAATAATAATTAAATTAAATTGCCAATGCAACAATGAGACAATAACAAATGTTTCACGGCACACAGCGCCTGTGTGTATGCAATGATAATTGGCAAATGGCAAAAAGCGCATTAATAACATTGAAATAAACAATTAGCAAAGGGGCGCATTGTTGGCTGCTCTACGTTTGTGCGTCTGTACCTCTGACTGTTTGTCCATCTGACTGTCTGACTGTCTGTGTTTGTTTACATTGTCTTTGTTGTTGTTAGTTTTGCATTTGTTTTTATGTCATTTAATTGAATTCACAATTGCGCGAAATTGTTGGCAATAACCGCAGCACGTTCGCTCTCGGCGTAGACGTGAAGTCATGCCGCGGCGAACGCCAAACTGTCACAAGCATAAATTGTGCCCAACTACCAACAACGAGAAGAGCGCTGTGCGACAGCCCCCAGGCAACGTTTAGGCGCACAAATTTGCGCTTAAAGTCTGCGACCAGACGCTTCTGTTGCTTTCGCTGCCACACTTGAAGTCACAAACGTTGTCTTTGTTGCCTTAGGGCGTCTATCGATTGCACACCATTGTCTGTGCGCTCTTTGTCTATGCAAAGTGCTTCTTCTTCTTTCACTTTCACTTTCCATTTGTTTTCATTACCCAACGCTGCCTGTCTGCTGCAAACTTCATCCTCACGCATTGCAATCGAAGTTGCCTTGTTTATTGCCGTCGTGTCGTTATCTTTATCTTTATTTCTTTTATTTGATCTGTTAAATTGTTATCTTTTGCTGGCAACAACATTAACAGCAACAGACCATACAACCAGACCAGACAGCAGTGGTTGTATCAGCAGCATTGTTTCGCCTCAAGTGTCATTTCCGCAACGCTTACAAGCATCTTAACGATTGTCTGCGGAGTGATTATTATTATTTGTTTGTGTGTGTCTGTATTTGTGCTTGTGTGCTTCCCCCTTTTGGTTCACAAATAATTGGCGCATAGTTTTCTTTCTTTTTGGTGCTTTTTGGCTGCTATTACTGTCTGCTGCTGTCTGTTGGTTTATGTTGTTGTTATTGTGTCAGAAATGCTGACAATATCTATGTTTGGAGTAACTAATGTAATTTTAATTTACTGTTATTGTATTGGCAGTTAATACAATAACAACAAATGTTGTGCTTTAAGCATATGGAAACTGCTTGAAGGGATGCGCAGCCTTAAACTTTCATATTTAAGTTGTTTTAAATTTATGGAAAATACGTGCTGAAAGTTGCTGCATACTTTAATGGGTTTTCAATAGTTTGAAATAGAAGATAGAAAAGGAAAGTATTTAGTCTTCCATAAGGTGTTTTGCGCCGCAGAACTGGTACACAGAGCCAGTTGAAAGTCCTTAATCTCTTTTATCTCTACAGCTTTTACAGCAAACATGATAAGAGAATGAACTAAGTTTTTTGTCATAAATATCAGAAGAATAGTGTAGGACTGGAAAGGATACGAACAGTGGCGCAAACAGGGGGGTTTGGGAGTTCAAACTTCCCCCAAAAACACACAAATTTTTGGTAGAAAATGTGGTTTCGAACCGTATTGGTTCATAGTGACACTTGAATGCGTTGGTTCGAGACATGATGCAATTAACAAGGTAGATTAAGTACGAAGCACAGAAAATCGCCCGTCATCAACCCGACCAACTGCCACCAGTCCCTTCTTCATATTGTCAGAAGCGATTGTGAGCATTTGTTGCAGTTTAAATTTAGGAATAAAATGAAAATCGTCAAGCATCAAAAAGTTCAGTTTGGAAAACGAAAGTTTGAAATTTGCTCACAAGTTTTTTTTTTATTTTTTATTGTGAAAGATGTTTAGAGAAGACTTTTGCTTGCTTTGAGTTTATTAAAAAAATCTTGTTTTTTACTTTGGGCTAACTAAGCAGCATTTGCCGAAACGATTTTTCACTTGAGAGCAGCTGATTTAAAGGCAAACAAATAAGGGTTTTTGGAGATGAAAAACTACTACGCTGTGTTTGGTCAATCGATTTCTTCGACTTTAACATTAATGCCAAAGCTGACTATTCATGGTTCTAGGGTCATGTCGTGTATCTGGTGGGACCGAAAGGATATTGTATACTATGAGGTGCTACAACCTGGTGATTCCATTACGGCGAATCGGTATAGCCTACAGTTGACTCTTTTAAGCCGTGCAACGACATGACAAAACTATTATTTTGCTTTACAACAATCGGTCTCCTGTCGTAAAAACGCTTTCCGCACTCGGTGTATTTTCAGAACATTGTTTCTTCTGATTACTGTTTGTTCCAATCAAATCACCGGTTCACTTCTTTTACAGAAACTGCAAATCTTCAAATTTGAATTGCTTCGAAAGAGAGAAAAATTTCTTCGAAATGGATTTCGAAAATTGCCTTAGAGATGGAAAAAAAATAGCAACAACAATGGATAACAATTTCATAAATCTGTCCACTAATTTTGTTGTGAAATAAATGAATTTTCGGCTACAAAAAACGAACCCAACTAATTTATAGTTCCAATAGATTAAAATTGGATCAAATTAGAGCCCGACCGATTAATCAGTTGGGGCCACATCCGGCCAAAAAACGCACATTCGGCCAATAATCGGCTTCGGCCAAAATACAGGTCGAAATCGAAGGTAAAGATGAAAAATTTGTGAGTACATATCGCTTGATATGGCAACCCAACTGCGTTAAAAAATCACTTGAATTCAAAAGTGCTAAGCTACTAAAAACAGCATTGCCAGCACATACTTTTGGGTATCTTTCGAAAACGGACCGAACTATTATAATACCGTGCGACAACCATTTTTACACACGACAAAATAGATATATCCGCGCAACCATGGGCCAAATGTAATAAAACTGCATTTCAAAGAAATTTTTTTTTTTCAAAAATCATTTTTGAAATTGAGCGCAACTTAGAATAACAATATGGGTATCAAATGAATGAGGAAAATCCTTAGAATCTTAGAAAATTTAATGTTTTGGTGCAAAAGGACGAAGAGATTAGAAAATATCCGTTTAAAACTTTATCCTTGAATATCCTTGGAAAAATTGCAATAGTTTGTTTTGAAAAAATATATTTTGAGGACTAATATGTACACGACCACATCTTTGAATTTCGTTCTTCTAACTTTATTAGTTGTTGTAGTTGTTATTGGCCCCTAGTTTTTCGAGTATATAGATTTCTTCGTGTGTTTTGAAATTTTTTGATTTTTGTTGCACGATGTAATTGGTACTTTCAATATTTGGACAGTACAATATGCAGTTAATCAAAGTAAATTATAAGTAGCGAAACTCTTTGACAACCAGCAGTCATTTTTTCCCAACTAAATTTTTCAAATTGTTGTTGTTCACGTGTAAAATTGTAACTGTGACGGTATTACGTGCACTTGGAAAAAGTGCGCTTTCCATGAGTTAAATGTAATCTAATTAAATTAAATAAAGAATTAAAAATTAAAAAATAAAATTAAAATTAAATAATCAATAAATAATTAAAATAATTCATTAATTTTAAACGATTTTGCATATGCGGCGCTGATTTAATTTGTTTGTATCAATAGGAAATTTCAATAAAGAAATTTTTCTTCGTAAGTTATTCGCCTTCGTGTCAGTCTTGTAGCCTAATAAATGGCTTCGGCTTCAGTCAAAATGATTAAATCTATCTTTCTGTGTCATAAATATTGAACTCCTTGCATCTCTTATTAGTCATGAAAGTGATATTGAAGTCGAACAGAAGTCTTAGAAGTGTTAAGAAATCTATAAGAGTTAAACAAATATTTTCACTAGTAGTTAGTTCTAGGCGCGAAAAATGGGCATCACTGAGTCGGATGAATGCAGGAAATGCAGAGAAATTGGTGCCCAGGAAACCCTAGAGCACCAACTCTGGAGCCAAGGAAACCCTGGAGCACATTCTCTGCTCCTCTACGGCTATATCAAGACTACCTACGACTTAGTTATTTAGGGGCTCCGTCTTTTCTAGGTTACGTGGTCCCCAAGCATGCTGCTTAAATTTTCTAGGACCTTTCGCATTCTCACTTATTCTCTTCTTACTTTTACGTGGATCCGCAACACTAAGGAGCTCCAACTTGTATCGCTAGAGACCCCATAGGGTCTTAATATGCATGGCCTCCTTGGCCAGCCAGTTTTCCTAATCAAATCTAATTTTCGCCTTAATTGCACCCGTTGCTTTAAAAATAATTTTCCGCTCAATCTTCCCACACCAAAGGCTGACACTTTAATTTGAACGTCAACATGAGCGCACAAAGCGGTCGACATAATGCGCAGATAAGCGTGCAGTCACCAGCGTTGCCACAAACCGGCACCAGAACCAGCACCAACACCAACACCAGCAGCATCAGCAGCACCAATGCCTGTGCCCCAGCCATCTTTTTGTTGCTCGTCTGCACGTAGACGCCATAAACATTACTGGTGGAAAAAACAGAAAAAACCAAAAACAACAACAATAGCACCAGCAAACATAATGCCACGATGTGATGGCGGAACGAGTGGCTGCCGACTGCCGACTGACTTCCACATAGATTTGTGCTTGCGGTCAGGCTGACAAGTTGCTGGACAATTTGCGTGACTGTGCGCCATGCAGCAAAGGTGCGAGCCAGTCGGAGCGTATGAGAGAAAGTATGGCTGTGTGTGTGTGTGTGTATGTGCGGCTTCAAATCAATTGCTCGAGTGGGTCAAATGTGCTGAATTTTCACATTATTTTCAATTCCCACTCGTGCACGTACGCGTGCACAATGCCACACAAATATATATACAACACACACACATACATATTTATATGTGTGTATATGCAGTGCTCGTGTGTGTTCTTTGTAAATATGACTGCAAAAATGTGATAGATGCGAACGGTTTATTATTTTTCCATGCACCATCAACGTGAGCAAAAAAAAAAACTTCTTTGAGCAAAGGTGCCGCCAACTGACGTCAGCGCGCACGTCGCTGTGCTGTTTGCAACAATGACAAATGATTTCGTCTGCTGGCATGAAAGCAAAACATAATTTTGCGCTGCTTTTGAGTGGAAAATCGAAACAGTGATGTGGCGCCGTCGGAGGCATTCATGGCCGAGACATGTGTACTATAAAAATTTTATATACTGTAGCAAAGTTTTCAGCACACATTATTCTCCACCGATTTGGTTTCTAGCAAAAACTGCACACACAGTTTTTGTGGAAATTTATCTGTCCAGATTAATTAGTGCAATTAGCGCTGTCATTAGTTTTCAGAAAACTGTGTTAAAAGAGAGCAACCGATAAAATGAGAAAGAGAAGAGCCCCTCGAGTTGGTGCTTTCTTCAAGTGGCTTTGAAGCAACCACAACTGCACTCAACATTCGTGTGCAGACAACAAACGATTTTCCACTGCATTTCTGCTTCGTTATGCAGGCGCCGAACAAAAATATAAAAGGAAACACAACCAACAACTCTTGGCAGGCAGAAAAAGCATTAAGGCGCCGCGTAGATTGCAATTTAATGAGCGCATTGACAGTTGAAGTTTTTCGCACTCAAATATCAGACGCAGATTTTCGTTTGTTCGGCAAACCACGTTAGCGGCCATAAATAATATGAAAAAACCGAAGGTGGCAGCAGCTTTCAGCTGCAACAATGCCAAATCATAAATCATTCCCAACGCTGAATGCACATCACATCGACAATGAGTGCTGGTTGCAGTCGTTGCAGCAGCTGCCTCGGTGTTTGATTGCGCATAAAAGTGGCAGAAAAGCATCATCAATATTCATATTTGCGTGAGACGATAGTTGCGAGAGAAATTCTCATCAGGAGGTGCCAATAAAAATGCTGCAATAAGATTTGCAGCAATGCTATAGTCACGATTTGAAGAGGGGAGAAAGAGAAATGTTGAAGCATGAATCAGTAGAAACGGATTGTAGACACAAAAGGTTAATAATGTTGAGGAATGATGTTAAAAAGTCAGACAGAATGGACTTGGACTTGGATTTTTTCAAAAAGCTTTTGATAAAATTTCAGCTCAATCACCATTTTTTGTATCATATTTTGATTGCTGAATGAGCTGAAATTATTACTGGAGAAATATTTAAGTTTGAAACAGTAGAAAAGGTCAGTAAATTGACAGAGTAAGTTAATAATGTTCAGGCACAAGAAGATTTTGATCAAATTTCAGCTCAATCACTATTGTTTGTATCAAATTTTGGTAGCTAAATGGGCTGAAAACACTACTCGAGAAATATTTAAGCTTGAAGCTGTTAAAACGGGCCGTAAATTGACAGAAGAAGTTAGTAAGGTTCAGACACCAGAAGACTTTGATCAAATTTCAGCTCAATCCCCATTGTTTATGTACATTTTTCTTAGCTAAATGAGCTAAGAACATTACTCGAGAAATATTTAAGCCTGAAGCAGCAGTAATGAGCTGTAAATTGGCGGAATAAGTTAATAATGTTCTGGCACAAAAAGATTTTGATCAATTTTTAGTTCAATCAACTTTATATATTGTTGGAAATTGGCGGAATAAGTTAATAATGTTCTGACACAAAAAGATTTTGATCAAATTTTAGTTCAATCTACTTTATATATTGTTAG
This sequence comes from Melieria omissa, assembly GCA_963971225.1. Taxonomy (NCBI): domain Eukaryota; kingdom Metazoa; phylum Arthropoda; class Insecta; order Diptera; family Ulidiidae; genus Melieria; species Melieria omissa. Next base: position 145,044,203 of record OZ020267.1, read on the forward strand.
CTGAATGGGCTAAAAACACTACTCGAGATATATTTATGCTTGAAGCAGTAGAAACGTGTTGTAAATTGACAGAAATAAATTAAAATCAATTGATTTTTATCATCATCAAATTTCATATCTTTATAGATATAATTGTTTGACCTGATTGATTGACTGACTGATTCATCATCGCCCAGCCCAAACCTCTGAAGTTACAAACATGAAATTTTAGCTGTAAGTACATCTTGAAAAATAAAGCCTTACTAAAACAGGATTTTTGGAATTTTGGGGTCTAAAGGGGCAAAACTTGGGTTAAGGTGTTGTATGAAGAAAAGGTGATTTAATAGGTCTGTTGAATTCAAAGTTTGTGAAAATACTTCAAATTAAAAATAATTCCACACGTATTTCTCAGTTAATTTTTCTAAATCAAGTTTAAACTGGGTCAACAATGGGTTAAAGTACGTATACGAGAAGACTATGAAAAAACAACATGAACCAATGGGCTTATTGATTTCAAAATTGGTGAACATACTTCGGTCCTTTTTTTAACCGAAATCTAAAGGAGATCCAAGGGTTAAAAGTTTGTATGGAGAAACATGATTAAATGGATTTTGTAAAGTTCTGCGCGGAGCGGTTGAATAAAACGCCTTCGATTCGTTTTAACGTGTCTTTATTTGTCGACGTTAGAATCACGAGTAATACAAAGAATACATGAAACATTAAACGATACAGACGGCCGAAGCCGGGGAGCAGAAAATAGGGGGAAACATGAGTACAAGAGGATAAGGAAAGGAAGGGATTAGTGGTGGGATCGACAGATCACTGAACAATCACAGCACTCATTTAGCCATCGCGGCCGCCATTGCAGAGTGCAATTTAGTTGTGTCCGGGTGGAGGGTGGCCAAGACGCGGCTGAGGTCTGGCTGGTGGTGGTGCAGCTCACGACTGGCTGGCTGTGAGTGCGCTTAGGGTGCGCCGATAACGTCCTTGCGTGGGATCGGTCCGTGCGGAGCAGTCTTGGAGGCACCTGCCTTGCTGCCATGCGGTATAAACTGCGGTACGATCTGCAAAGGAGGTAGATGTCAGATGATTTGAAATTACAGTATTGGGGCGACATCATGGGAATGAGAAAACATGGCTGAGCTGCGGGGTTCGCTTAAGCTATAGCTGGGAGAATATGAGACTAGTTATCTTAAATTGATATGATAAATGGATAATTGTATGCTCGTAGGGCTCGATAGAGGCAGGATAACCGAACGAGAATTTCGGTTTGCTCTTCGAGAGGGTGGCTCTTTGATCCGGAGTTGGAACTGTGTGAGCATGGGCATTGCTGGAGCCGCTCCACCCCAAGAGGGAGATCTTGTAGATCGTGGAGTTTAGACCCGATCAGTCCGACGCCTGCGGGATTGGCAGCGTTTGGAGCAAGCCGCACTGGAGTGGCGACTGTCCTCTTTTTGGACCCGGGCTGGAGTTTGTGCAATGAGGAACTGCGGGGAAATGCAATATCCGTCAATTGATGAGGGTGTAGAACGAGTGGCGTCATGCCAACGCTCTTGTCGAACCCTTTTGGGAGCCTTCATTGGAGGCGAAAGCCCTCCTGCGGGGTCGAAACGTTTGGCAACTAAGGGGGAAATTTGCCGGTTTGAGCATGAGTTTGCAGGAGTGGTGGGCTCGAAGTGATTTTCCATTCTTTCCTGAGGTGGAAACCCTGCGGGATTGAGGGCGGCAATCACTTGCGAAAGAGCTTCCTTTAGGGCAGGAAGATTTTTTCGAAGGGCGGATCCAGTATGCATATGGCGTTTTGATACGTCTGTGGCACATGTCAAATGCGAAGGGGGTACTGGACCGCTTAATACCCAACCGAATATTGTATGCTGAGCAAGTAAGCTGCCACATACATTTCGGTGGATACCTTCGAGCATGATCTGCGGGATGAGATCACTGCCAATCACTAAATCGATCTGCGCTGTCTCGAAGGGGTTTGGATCAGCGAGTTCTAGCATGGCGATATGTTTCATATTAGGGGGGTGTATGTGACGAGGTGGGAGCAATTTCGTAAGCTCTTGGAGCACGATAGCTTGCACGGGGAGTTTCGTGCTAGTTTGAGGGACTGCCAATGTCAAGAAGCATGTATGATTGGCATTTTGCACAACCTGACCGCCCATGCCCGAGATTTGGAAGGGGGATTTCTCGATTGGCAATTTGAGGCGTTTCTGGACCTTCGAGGAAATGAAGGTACGCTGAGAGGCTTGGTCGATCAACGCTCGAACTTTGAACAACTTTCCTGCGTGCTCAATAGACACCAGTGCCGTAGGCAGAAGGGATTGGGTGCCATTATTAGAGCGTAGGGCTTGTACTTTGGGCGTACTTTGCCTGGACGATGTGCGGGGTTGCGCATCCGAAAGGGGAGAATGAGTAGCAGAGTTGTTGTGCGTTCGTTTTGGAGCTGTTGCGACCTGTGGAGTGGTCGAATGTGACCAGTTAGGAGTATGAGAGGGTTGCGCATTGCCTTTAGGGAAATGAAGCATGGAATGGTGCTTCACCTGGCAATATACGCACGTAAAATTGCTTGTACAATTTTTAGTGAGATGTGATGTAGCAAGACAATTCACGCAAAGATTGTGCTTCTTAACGTATTTAAGTCGACTCTGGGGGGTGAGTCTTTTGAAGCTCTGGCAAGTCCGTATGGGATGATTTGCGTTGCAGAGTTTGCACGCGAAGTCCCTTTTCACTTGAGTGTGATAATTTAGGGATTTGTGTGGCCGATTTGGGAGGACATTGGAAGTCGAAGGTTGAGACGGTTTCGGCTTAGAAAGGCGAATACTTTGCAACCATTCAAGTACCTCATATCTGCCGGTCAGGAACTCATCCATTTGCGACCAGGGTGGCAGATCCTTCCGGGATGTCAATGATTGCTCCCATAGAGCAAGTGTCTCTTGGGGCAATTTGGTACAACATATGTAAACCAATAGCGGATCCCAATTGTCAGTGTCCACGGCCTGAGTATTGAGAACAGACAGACAATTGTTTATTGTGTTTTGGATCCGCTGAAGTGCCTCACTATTTTCAGTGTGGGCAGGAGCGATATTCAAGAGAGATCTAATCTGAGTGTCAACGAGTATGCGCTTATTTTCGAAGCGGGATTTTAAAGCTTCCCACGCGAGTCCGAAATTCTCATCGGTTAATGCATATTGCTTTACAATAGCACCGGCTTTACCTTGCGTTTTGTATCGGAGGTGATACAATTTTTGGGCTGGAGTGAGCTGGGGGTGGTTGATATAAACCGCGGTAAACATGTCCCGAAAGGACGGCCATTGCTCATAGCCCCCGAAAAAGGTTTCGGTATCACAAGGCGGAACTTGTAGGCAAATGAAGGGGGTATTTGCTGGTTCTAGGGGTCGAACCGGTTCCATATGCGCAGCGGGCTGGGGGGACTGAATTTGGAGCATCTCAATGATGTCCGACATCTGAGCCATGCACAACTCGTACTGGTCTGTGCAGGCGTCGATTTTTTGCCTAGCCGACTCTTTGAAACCGTCGGGCTGGCTGTTGTCTTCAGCAATAAAGACTGCCTCATGTGCGCACATAAGCCTCTCCCATTGGGCTTGCAAATTTTTTTGCTTAATTTGGACCAGGGATTTGGTCAAATCCTCAATGGGAGCCGATGAAAATCGTGTGCATAATTGCACGAGTCTGTCAGATTCGAATGCAAATTTAGCAACACTGGGATCGGTTGCTTTGGGAATGGAAAGTTTGGAGCGCGTGTTTGGTGGCTCCCGAGTGACAGGAACTGTCAAATGTGCTTTAGATGATTTTGCATATCTGGAGGACGGAGTCTCCATTGTGACACTTTTTAGTTTAGGGGATCGCTCAACAGGCATTTTGTACAAAAACGGCTCGACAAAGGGTAAAAAGATTGAATAAATATATGTGTATGTAAATGTAGGGTACTGGAGTAATAGACGTGTAGTCTAACCGCGTCCGCGCGAACGATAATTGAGTATGGAAAGAGTTGGAAATGGGAAAATTCGTTCAAACGAATTTGAACACTTGTCGAGCAGCAAATAAATAAATAAATGAAAAATTTTACACTTGTGTGTGTAAATGTGTAGGGAAATATATATTATGTATGGGTAATAAATAAATGTGAATATGGGAATTGAGCAAAATTTTTTGTAAATGTAAATGGGTAATAAATAGAAATGTGTATGTATGTGGGAACAAAAAAAATTTGTGTATAAATATGTGTGTTGGGAAGGGATGTACAAATAAATATTATGCAACAAATGTTATATGTGTAGTCAATTTGATAAAAATTTGTCTTTATTTGTGAAAAAGTGAATTTTTTTGTATGGGAATGTGAAAGTGTGTGAATATACACGTATGTAATATGTGTATAAATATGTGTATGTATAAATATATATATGTGTGTATGAGTATTTGTTTTAGTTCGTAAAAAAGTGAACTTATTTGTATATGAATGTGTGTAAGTGAATATACACGTATGTATGGGTATGTGTATAAATTGGTGTGTATATATATATTTGTATATATATGTATATGTGTATGTGATTATTTGTGTAAGTGTGTTAGTGAACGAAAAAAGTGAAATAATTTTGTGTAGAAAAAATTGTGTGCACAGGTGGGATGTCTTTGTCCCACTGTTAATGTGTAACGTGTATGTTGTGTACAAGTGTATGTATGTGTATAAATGCACCACTGAAAATTTTCTAAGTTAAAAAAAATGTTCAATGTGCAGTGAAAATGGGTAATTTGTCCCACTGTATCCGCTTTGTGTTTTATTGTTTATGTTTATGCACTTGGGCCAAGCAGCGAAGTTGCGTGCTGCCAAGTGCATGCGAATATAGCGCAAAGAAAAGTGCGTGAATATGTGCACAAGTGGGCTCGCGAAATGTAGACAGCAGCTGGGCTGTTTGCTGCTGATTTTGTTTGTGCAAAGCACAAAGGAGAGAATAGGAAATGGGCAATATGTGGGCACACGGAGAAGCGCTGGAAAATGGGAATAAGCGGCTGATTTTTATGTGCACGGGAAATGTGCAAAATATAACTTGGCAGTAGCGGAACTGCTTTTGCGGGATTTTTGATCCAGTTGAATATTGTATATATGTACAATATTCAACGGCAAAATAATTTTGTGGGTATATATGTATGGGAATATGGGTATTTAAAGTTGACTTTACAAAACTTTTTTTTTTTTTTGTAAAGTGTAAGTGTATATGGGTGTTAGTGAATGGGATTGTTAATTTTTATTAAAAGTTTTCGGGCTTATCTTATTAGGGCCCAGTGCCCGAGAATGAGGATTTCCTCTATATGTTGTTGTAGTCTGTCCGCTGTTTGTGCGCTGCTATGTTGTGCTGCTTGCTGTTGTTGTTGCCCTTTTCTTCTTTTGCGTCTTGCTGTGCGTTTGCTGTGTTGTTGGCTGTTTGCTGTTGTTGGCTGCCCTCTTCGTCTGATCTGTGTTCTGCTGTGGGTGTTTGTTGTTGTTACGTGTTGATATGTAATAACTGCACTGTCTTTTCACTGCACTGATTTTTGTGCCTTTTCTCTTTGAATTTTTGTTATAAATTATGTGTGCTTCTGTAGTGTCACTGCACTATATTTCGTTGATTGTAATTTTTCGTTTGAAATAATTTGTTTTAATTTGTGTATTGTAAATATTTTTTTTGCACTGTTTTTGATTTGTTTGTCACTTCGTTTTGTTCACTGTTTGGATTCTTGTAGTTTATATCACTTTTTCACTTGTAATTTTGTTGACTTTCGTCGATGTTTGTAATGTTTGATCGTTTTGTATTTGAAATTGTTTTTTGTTCACTAATGTTCAAAGTTTGTGTCACTTTTCACGTTTTTAGTTTTTTATAACGCGGCGCGGGTTCGCGTTGGCTCGAAGGACCATGTAAAGTTCTGCGCGGAGCGGTTGAATAAAACGCCTTCGATTCGTTTTAACGTGTCTTTATTTGTCGACGTTAGAATCACGAGTAATACAAAGAATACATGAAACATTAAACGATACAGACGGCCGAAGCCGGGGAGCAGAAAATAGGGGGAAACATGAGTACAAGAGGATAAGGAAAGGAAGGGATTAGTGGTGGGATCGACAGATCACTGAACAATCACAGCACTCATTTAGCCAGATTTTTAACTTCAAAAAAGGTTAAACCGTTTCAAACGAGAAATAATTAGACACGGGTTTCTTATTTTTTTGAAAATCGAAATCTAAAAGGGATCCAAGGGTTAAAAGTTCGTATTGAGAAACATAATTTATTGGGTTTTTCGATTTCAAACTAAGTTAAAGATTAAATGGATTTTTGACTTCAAAAAAGGTTAAACCGTTTCAAACGAGAAATAATTAGACACGGGTTTCTTATTTTTTCGAAAATCGAAATCTAAAAGGGATCCAAGGGTTAAAAGTTTGTATCGAGATACATAATTTATTGGGGTTTTCGACTTCAAACTAAGTTAAAACACTTCAAAGGAGAAAGATTTACGTGTTTCTTATTTTTTTATAAATCAAAATCACACGACGTAAACTAAGGGTTAAAAGTTTGTATCGAGAATCATGTTTTAATGGGTTTTATGACTTAAAACTAGATTAAAGCACTTCAAAAGAGAAACTACTAGATAAGTGTTTCCGGTTTTTTGAAAACCGAAATCTAACGGGGTAAACTAAGGGTTAAAAGTTTGTATGGAAAAACATGATGTTATGAGTTTTTTGACTTCAAACTGGGTTAAACCGCTTCAAACGATCCAAGGGTTAAAAGTTTGTATGAAGACACATGATTTGATGGGGTTTTCGATTTCAAACTAGGTTAGAGCACTTCAAACGAGATATAAGAAGACATGTGTTTCCAGTGTTTTGAACATCGATATCGAACATGGTAAACTAAGGGTTAAAAGTTTGTATGGAGAAACATGTTATAATGGGTTTTTTGACTTAATAACCCAATAAACCCAGCACTTCAAACGAGAAATAATTAGATACGTGTTTCTTCTTTTTTCGTAAACCGAAATTTTGACGGGGTTAGCAATGGGTTAAAAGTTTCTATGGGGAATGATTAAATAGGTCTTTTGTCTTCAAATATGATGAAAGAACTTTAAATTAGAAATAATTAGTGACTATTTGAGTATTGAGTGTATTTTTCATAAAAATGTGAAGAGGGCAACAAAGGGTTAAGAGAAACTTGACTTATTGGGCCCATTAACTTTAAATTTGCATTCAAAGCCGCTGAGCACTGCTAGTAGTATCTATTAATAATGTTCAGGTATCGAAAATCAGATAGAATGACGCATGGTTTGGACAGTTTGAGGTAAAATTTTGAAACTCCAGAATTATTGAAGCATGAAAAATTAGGACTGGAGTGTAAACTTTAGTTGTAATTATTAATATTTCCTATAGTCAGGAAGGGCATTTGTTCTTTCATTGTTCAATAAATAAGTAAATAAATAAATATTAAAAAAATAAAATAAATAAATAAATATGAAGAAAAAATAATAATATTATTTAGGTATCAAAAGTCAGAAAGAACAAAAAAATTAAATTAAAATTTAGATTTGTAAGGTGAAACTTTGCAGAAAAATATAATCAAATTTTAGCTGAATGACCATTGTTTGCATTAAACTCGTATATTTTTTGACAAATAGGCCGATAGCGCTGCTCAACACAAACCCATTAATTACAAAAACTACTAATTAAGTCGCCAGTTTTCATGCCAACTATTGAAAAATATGTCAACCAACGTCAAATTGAACTCCATATTGCAACTTGACGCATTCACCTATTTCACATTTTGAAACCAAATCAGCCTTTGCCACCGAATCCTATTTCCGCCACATTGCAAAATATTTGCGCACACTGAAAAATTTAACCGAACGCAAAGCGCGTCGCGGCGCTGTAATCACTTTCTAATGCACGAAATCAAAAATTAGTAGTTTCGTGTGCAGTTTATGGCGGTTGGGGCGTCGAGTACGTGCCAAAAATTTGCACTTAGCTGGTAACAACAACAACAATAGTTACAGTAATAGTAATAAAAACCACTGCTGCAACAACAACAACAAGAACAAGAACAAACAGTCAAACGAGCACAATGGGAAATGGCAACAGTATTCGGCAGCAATGGGCGCCCAAAATTACATAATTAGAGTTGTCGATGCGACTGGGAGCGCGATGCGATGCGATGCGACGCGACACGAGTCGTGCTGTGCGCATTGTGGCGTTAAGTGTGTGTTTGTGTGAAATGTTTGTGTAATTGTGTGCGTGCCCAAGTGCTGCTGGCCGACTGCGAATCGCGCTGCATGGAATCGGTGTAAGCAGGCTTGTGTGTTTGCATCTGTGTGTGTGTGTGTGTGCGACTATTTGAAACGTGCTTGGAAATTTGAACGGAAATTAATAATTTCATGTTCCATTCAGGTCGCGTGCGCGTATTAAAGTAAATTGAAAAAATAAAAATACAAAAAATTTGATAATTTTCGGGCAAGGAAATCTTTACTAGGTGCATGTGTGTGTGATTGTATGTGTTTGTGTGATAATACGCAATCACCGGAAAGCGCATGAAATCAGAGTTTAATAATAACAATTTTAGGGTTGCGACAATTGTTGTCTTAACACTGGGCCACAGAAATTTTCAGACATAATACTAGTGTTGAGAACAATTGAGAAAGAGATGAGTTAGGCTGGTGAAAAAGTTGGTTGAGCCAATAAAATTTAAACTGCAATAAGGGTTTTCTGTATAGTCGAGTCTTAGTAAATACTTCAAAAGGCAAATACTTTGAGTTAAAATAGGTACAGTAGGGGCTTCATATAAGGCAGAAGATGAGCCCTTCAATTGACTAAAAGACATGTTTTATGAAATTTATTTATAAACTGCAAAGTGATATTCCGAATAGACATTCCAAAGCCCAGCACAGAGTTTTGCTATATTTGATTATTGTTCTCATACTTAAGGTTAATTTTTGCGTGTGCAAGTTCAAAAAGTCGAATTCTGATGTACAGTGTAAGCACTAACATTATTTTTGAAACACTTGTGTTGCAAAGTGCAATCGAAAAATTCAATAATTGCGTCTAATTGAAAGCTATTGGCTAAAGGTGAGTAAATGAAGCATAAAGCATACACAGCGAGCAGCAGACTGTGACTTCTATTATGCAACTTTTAGACTACAATTGTAGAATGATACTTGTGGACTGTATGCAGTAGACTTGTATACCTCAACTTGCAGAGTTTGGCGCTTACCCACAAAAAAAGATGTTTTGTCTATCAAAAAATATATAACAGATTCGTGAGCATCGATTTTTGAAGTCTTTTTCTATCATAGCTATCAACTTCATAGCAATAAAATCAATTAATGTGGACATCACTACTTGTGAAGCCTATTCAAAAGTCACCTATTACCAACTAAAATGGTCTCAAAACGTTGCAGAATTTAGCAGCTACGAATATTATAATTTTACTTTAATTTCATTGACTTAAATTGACTCTACTCATGACCACAACTTAAACTCAAACTCAATTCTACTACCATTTCAATGACTTCAAGTCGACCCAACTCAAGTCTAAAAACTTAAACTCAAACTCCTAATTCTACTTAATTTCAACGAATAAACTCAACTCAACTAAACTAAACTAAATTATACTTCAATTTGAACGACTTCAAAACGACTTCACTCAAGTCTGCCAAATTAAATTTACTACAATGTCAATGGCTTTAAGTCGACTCTACTCAAGTCTACCAACGTATACTCGAACTTATAAATCTGTTATAATTTCAACGACTTCAAATCCACTCAATTTAAACTCATAATTCTACTTCAATTCCAATGACTTCAGGTTAACTGTACTCAAATCCACAACTCAGACTCCTAATTCGACTTCAATATCAACGAATTCAAATCGCCTCTATTCAAGTTCACAGATTAAACTCATACTAAATTATAGTTCAACTTCAACGACTTCAAAACACTCATAATTCACTTACGTCTACCAACTTAAACTCAAACTCCTAGTTCTACTTTCTATTCCAAGACTTCAAATCGAAAGACTCCACTCAAGTCCACACATTAAACTCAAACTAAATTCTACTTCAAATTCAATAACTTCAAATCGATTCCACTCAAGTCCACCAACTTAAACTCGCACTCATGATTCGACTACAATTTAAACTCATAATTCTACTTCAATTCCAATGACTTCAGGTTGACTCTACTCAAATCCACAACTCAAACTTCCAATTCTACTTCAATTTCATCGAATTCAAATTGACTCCACTCAAGTCCACAGATTAAACTCAAACTAAATTATAGTTCAACTTCAACGACTTCAAAACACTCATAATTCACTCACGTCTACCAACTTAAACTCCTAGTTCTACTTTCTATTCGAAGACTACAAATCGACTTTACTCAAGCCCGCAGATTAAACTCAAACTAAATTTTACTTCAAATGTAATGACTTCCAATCGATTCCACTCAAGTCCACCAACTTAAACTCATAATTCTACTAAAATTTTAATGACGTCAAACTAACTTCACTCACGTCTACCAAATTAAACTCAAACTGCTAATTATATTTTAAATTCATCGACTTCAAATCTATTCCACTCAAGTCCACGGATTAAACTCAAACTAAATTCTTCTTCAAATTCAATGACTTCTACTTCAAACTCGATTCCACTCAAGTCTTCCAACTTTGCTCGCAATAATAATTCTACTATAATACAATTTCATCGACTTTACATCGACTCCAGTCAAGTCTGCCAACTTGACTTAATAACTTCAAATCGATTTCAGTCAAATCTCCAACTCAAACTCATAATTCTACTACAGTTTCAATGACTTCAAATCGACTTTACTCAAACCTACCAACATAAACTCAGACTAGAAATTCTACTTCATTTTTAATGAGTTCCAATCGACTTGGATCAAGGCTACTAACTTAGACTCAAACTTATAATTCTACTCCAATTTCATCGAATTCAAATTGACTCCACTTAAGCCCACAACTTAAACTCAAACTGAATTCTACTATAGTTTAAATTATTTCAAATCGACTCCACTCATGTCTTGTTAGTAGAAACTGAAACTCATAAATCTACTACGATTTCAGTGACTTTAAATTGACGTCACTCAAGTCTACCAACTCAAACTGAAACTCATAATTCTACTACAATTTCAGCGACTTCAAATTGACTTCACTCAAGTCTACCAACTTAAACTGAAACTTATAATTCTACTACAATTTCAATGACTTCAAATTGACTTCACTCAAGTCTACCAACTTAAACTGAAACTTATAATTCTACTACAATTTCAATGACTTCAAATTGACTTCACTCAAGTCTACCAACTCAAACTGAAACTCATAATTCTACTACAATTTCAGCGACTTCAAATTGACTTCACTCAAGTCTACCAACTTAAACTCAAACTAATTTTTCTACTTCAATTTTATTGAAGTCAAACTCAAACTAAATTCTATTTTAAATTCATCGACTTCAAATCAACTATTAATTTAACGACTTCAAATCGATTCTACTCAAATTCTCAACTCAAACACATAAATAGACTTCAATTTCAAATCAATTCCACTCAATTCTACGAACCTAAACTCATACTCATAAAACTACTTCAATTTCAATGACTTCCAATCAACTTCACTCGAGATCGCAGCTTAAACTCAAATCATAAATAACAACAATAAATCCTTAGCCCATGGCACAATCTTTGGCTCAACCAAATATTAGCAGAATTGTACATATTGGTAGCATAATTAATTTAACATTTTCATGCATATCGGCTGCAAATTTGCACAAATTTCAACAAATCCCACAAAATAACAACACGCACACACACATTCACACATCCGAAGTGGGCGGTGTGCAAGTTAAGGTATCTGTCCACAAAAATGCAACGACTAGTGCAACGTAAGCACCTCGGTTGGGTAAGAGTAACATGAAACGTTCCCACAACGTGACTTTTCCAAATTGCACCTTGCAAACTCGTCCGGGTAAGAGTAACATGAAACATTCCCACAACGTGACTTTTCCAAATTTGCTTTTGTCTGCTTTTTGACAATTTTTGACGAACTGTAATTATGCTTTCGGCGGATCGGTGGAGTTAGTCTTAGAATGGACACGCCAGCGAGCGGAACTAATAAAGATAAATTTTTTTAATAAAATTCATCAATGAATTTTTAATTGGCGCCCAACGTGGGGCATCGCCTTCCGTAAGATATCCTGAAAAGAAAAAGTAAGGATCGGTTCCGCGAGTGCCTAAACTATAAAATAAGTATCCTTTGAAAAGGAGAACAAACAGTGGAAAAGTATCCTTGAATTAAAGGAGAAAAAAGGAGGAACAAAAACGAATCATAGTGAAGAAATTTAAACAACTTGTGGAACTAAATTAAAAATTGTGATGAAAATTAAAAATTATTATTGAAATAAATGAAATAACAACCAGCGACAATAAGTAACCAGCAAAGATAAGCCGAGAATAACAATCGAACCGGATGAGTACGAACATCAATGAGGGAGGAAATAAACAATAATTAAGCTAGGCAGTAAATCAAACAGCAAATTTGTGAAGCAAATTTTAAACAAAAAACGATCTTTAACACAAAACTAAAAACAAAAAATTCCAATAAACCAAAAGTTCCAAAACAAAAATCAACATCAAAACCTGCAGCAATAAAGTAAAAAGGCGACACGAACGGAAATATTTCAACCGGAAAACGAAGAAACGAATTACCTACACTAAGGAGAACAACAGTGAGAACAAAGGAGAACAAAGTGAAAAGGCGACACCAAGCAAGCCGATCTAGCAAGTAATATTTTTCCTATGTTTAGTCATTAGACGTAAAGAACCAAACTAAGTAGAATAAACAAAAATATAGGAATATTCATAGTATAGAATAAATTAATACATTTTTATTAACTATCGGAAAAACAACAATTAATTGCTATTTAAATTTAATTAATTTTTATATATAATAAATAAAACTGGATACAAGTGATACCATTGATGATTTGACGGTTTTGTTCAGTTCCTTATCAGTAAAAATGGCAACCGCAGATCAAATAAAAGGATTTATAGAGGCACAAACGAGCCCTTTAGTTAAGAAAATAGAAGAGTTGACTAGAAGCTTGCAACACTTGACTAGCGCTAATACAGTTACAGAATATCAGCCCGAAACAATAGATGAAGGGATCCGTTGCGAGGAGTCGTTAGATATAATCAAATCCTTACCGTCTTTTAATGGCAAAAATTCATATGTTAGTTGGCGAGAAGCTGCTGGCAACTCCATGAATCTATATCAAAAGGGGAGTCGCAGGTACTACGCTGCATTGACGATACTAAGGAACAAAATAACCGATGACGCAAACGACATACTAACAAACCACGGTACCGTGCTAAATTTTGATGCCATCCTTAGTCGATTAGATTTCGCATACGCGGACAAAAGACCATTGCATATTATAGAGCAAGAACTTAGCATTATGCGCCAGGGCTCCTTAAGCATAATAGATTATTATAACGAGGTCAACAAAAAATTAACTGCCTTAATCAATAAAACAATAATGACTCACGGTTCGAACTCAGAACTAACGAACGAATTGAATAAGAAAAATAGACAATACGCCTTGCGAGTTTTTATAACAGGGTTAAATCCACCTCTAGCAAATATCATATTCTCACTATCACCAAGTGACCTCCCGAATGCCTTGGCAAGGGCCCAGGAATTGGAGTCCAATAATATACGGGCTAGTTTTGCACTTCAGTTCAACCGAGCCAGCAATTCCAATTCTGGCAATAATAGTAATCAAAAACCGCATAATTTTTTACGATTCCCACAACGTAATCAAGGGAACTTCCGAAACAATTTCCAGAATAATCAAACTCAACCGAAACCCGAACCAATGGAATTAGGTAGTTCAGCTAATGTACCACGGAAATTTTTTTACAACACTAATTATAACCAACAAGGAACCCCTCGACCAAATGTTTACAATAACAATAATTTCCCGCGAGGACCGAACCAAAATAACTACCAAGGACGCCAGGAGAATCCTGCTAAATTCGACAATTTCCAACAAGCTCTTAAACGCCAACTCCCGAGCACCCAAGTTAGTTCTCAGCCGCAATATAAGGCACCACGAATAAATAATTTAAATGAGGAAAGTTTTTTAGAAATAGACCCGGATTGCCCTACATCATCAAACGAGGGACATCCGGAAGAAAATATAGAATATTAATCGACAGCGGCGCCACTAGCTGCTACTGCAGCCCAAATGTTTTCAAAAATAGGAAGGAGTTAGTTATTAAGAAGAGAGTTAGAACCATAAATGGTTTTACAATAATTCAATATTATTGCGAAGCAAGGCTTTTCGGAATTAGGGAACGATTTTATGAGATTCCTAATCTCGAAGCCGATATCCTAATAGGCTATAATTTTATGAAAAAAGCAAACATAGTGCTAGATTTTGAAAAGGGAATTATGAAGAGTGGAAACCATTGTGAGAAATTCTTGAACTTCAACGAAACAGAGAATGAGGAAGAAAATGATGAAGAAGTTGATTCTGAAAACGAAAAACAATTAGAAGTTATTAATTACATGAAAAGATACGAAGGAATTGAATATTTAAGACATGAAATTATTAAGGAAATCGAAGAACTTCATTCTAAAATAAATATGAGGTTGCCATTTAGGACGGACGTAAGAGCTGAAATTCGCACAATTGCTGAAACTCCTATATGGAGTAAGCAATACCCATACCCTATGTCCGTCAATACATTCGTAAACAAGGAAATACAAAATCTGTTGGATGATGGTGTTATTCGTCCAAGCAAAAGCCCTTACAACTCGCCGATTTGGGTTGTACCTAAAAAAGGAACGAACGAAGATGGGTCCTCGAAATTGAGGATGGTAATCGATTATAAAAAATTAAATGAACAAACAATTGCAATGAACTATCCCATTCCTGATTGCAATGTTATTTTATCAAATTTAGGGAAAGCGAAATACTTTTCCACAATAGATCTAGAATCTGGCTTCCACCAGATATTAATGAAGGAGACAGATATCGAAAAAACTGCTTTTTCCGTAAATAACGGGAAATATGAATTTGTTAGGATGCCGTTTGGGTTAAAGAATGCTCCTGGCATTTTCCAAGCTGCCATGGATAATATCCTTAGAAGTTATGTTGGTAAATTTTGTCACGTCTACATAGACGATATCATTGTGTTCTCGCCTTCAATAGAGGAACACACCAATCACCTCTCAGAGATAGTAAAAACCCTTAGGAACGCAAATATGAAAATTTCACTGGAAAAATCAGAATTTTATAAGGAAGAAGTTGAATTCTTAGGTTATAGAGTAGGTTACAATGTAATAAAAACTGATCCAAAAAAAATTGAAACTATCCAGAATTACCCCTTGCCAACGACCTTACGACAATTGAGAAGTTTCCTAGGAATGGCAGGCTATTATAGAAAATTTATAAAGGATTACGCGCTAGTTACCAAACCATTAACAGTTTACTTAGCAGGAGAAAATGGTAGGATATCACAAAATATGTCAAAAAAAACTGAGATTAAACTAAACGAAGAAGCAATTACGGCCTTCAATAAAGTAAAAGCATTGCTAATAGATCAAGTAGAGCTGGTACAACCGGACTTCAATAGCAAATTTATCTTAACAACAGACGCATCAAACGTCGCAATTGGCGCCGTATTAAGTCAGAACGGGAAACCTGTTACATTCATCTCCAAAACTCTTAATTCCACAGAAAGGAATTACGCTACAAATGAAAAAGAACTGTATGCTATAGTATGGGCATTGAAAACATTAAGAAATTATTTATATGGTGTATCAGATTTGGAAATTCACACTGACCACCAACCTTTGACGTTTGCGGTATCAACCAGAAATCCTAACGCCAAAATGAAAAGGTGGCATGCTTTTATCGAAGAATTTGCACCTAAAATCATATACAAACCAGGAACACAAAATTCGGTCGCGGACGCACTTTCTAGACAAATATTAAACAACATCTCTGACAACGAATCACTACATAGCACTCAGCATTCCGTAGAAAGTAGCGATGAATTCAATATCCCCGAATCCTTCAAACCATTAAATGAATTTAAACAACAAATCCTATTAAGCAAGGCAAACTTTACGATACATGAATTAACAGTAAATTTCGGCAGAAACAGGCATATCATTGAATATGATACTAGGGAAAATTTGAAAACGATCCTTTTAGAATTTCTTCAGCCAAAATTGGTAACCGGAATATATTGCACTGCGGAAGATCTCCTTGATTTTAAAGAAACGGTTAAGGGTGTTTTTGCAAATAAGTTCCTTTTTACACGAATATTTCCAATTGATGTACCAAACCGCGATGACCAACAAGCCATAATCAAACAAACGCATATTCGTGCCCATAGGAGTTGTAAGGAAAATTATAAACAAGTTTATAAACAATACTACTGGCCGAAAATGTTAAATCATTTTAAGGAATACATTAGACACTGTGAAATCTGCAACAAAACCAAATACGATAGACACCCACAAAAGGTTAAAATCGGAGAGGCTCCGATTCCCAACAAGGAGGGGGAATGCCTCAACCTCGACATTTTTTACGCTCAAAATCTTAAATTTATAACCTGCATCGATGCCTATTCAAAATTTTTAGTTATAAAACTTATAGAAGATAAAACTAATTTAGGAGAAAAAGTACTAGACGTTTTGCAAAGCTTTCCGGATGCAAAAAAACTCACTCTCGATAACGAACCAGGATTTACAACACCCCAGTTCAAAGCTTTAATGCAACGATTACGAATCGAACTTTATTACTGCACACCTCGCCATAGCACTACGAATGGACAAGTTGAAAGAGTTCATTCTACCATCATCGAAATAGCTCGATGCTTAAAAGAGGAATTTCATCTGATTGACGATACAGAAGCTTTTTACAGGGCAGCTCTACAGTATAACCATTCAATACACTCTGTTATACAAAACAAACCACTAGAAATTTTTTTTAATAAAATTCCACATAGTTTAAGCGATATGTTGAAAAAAGCACAAGAAAAAATGCTACAAAGGAATGACTCAAACCAGGTGAGGACATACCAACCTGGAGATGTTATTTATGAAAAGATAATTGGACAGCGTAATAAGCTTTCCCCTCGGTTTAAAAAACAGAAGGTTCAAGAGGATTTAGGGAACAAGGTTAAAATTCAATTTCGCAATAGAATTATCCATAAGGATAACATTAAAACCTGACGACTAGCAATAAAATTTGTTTTCTCCTACAGAAAATGCCATTTATCATAGTAATGCTCGTCGCAGTATTTGCTACATGCCGGTCCGAAGTGCAAATACTGGATTACTCCAATTCACAATTGATTTCGATCCATTTGGGACAAACCAGACTACAGAACGGGAATTTTAAACTTATCCACGTACTGGAATTAACAGACTACGAACGCACAATTGACAACTTGAACCTTGAAATTCAACAAAAACTATTGAAAAATAGTACGGTACTACCATTCCTCCTTCATGATATCAACCAGCTTAAAAACCAGCTGAAAAGGTTAAAACCTAGGACGAAGCGATCAATCGATGCTTTAGGGACGGTATGGAAATGGATAGCCGGTACCCCGGACCATGAGGACCATGAAATAATAGTAAACAAAATTAACGGACTACTTTCAACCAATGAACGACAGAGAATCATTAGCAAGGACTCCATCGACAGAATTAACATACTGACTAATACTACTAACATAATTTTGAAAACGCTACAATCATTAGAAGAGGCCCAACAAACAATAGAAAAAACCATAACAAATAAAATACAAATCATTAAGGATGAAATGGCAAACTTAGAATATGCTTTGCAATGGGCAAGAGTAGGAGTAATCAACTCGTTTATACTGTCAGAAAAAGAAATTGTAGAAGCAAAAAGTTTTTTAGATTCCGAAAAATTTCCGTATAATAACTTAGAAGAAGCCTTGGGGTTTGCAACTATCAGAATAGCAACGGATCAGTCGACAATTCTATATATAATAAATTTGCCTGCAATAGATCAAAACATTTGCGAAAAATTGCTTATCAAGGCCGTCAAGAAGAATGAAACAATTGTAAAAATCGATTTAGAAAATATTGTTAGATGTAAGAACAAAATCTATCAAATTAAGAAGAATTGTAATGAATTCAATTTATTGAGTATTTGTAATAAGGAAAATTTATTAGATATAAGCGAAACAAATTGTATACCTCCACTTCTTAATAGCAAAAAGCATAATTGCGTAATAATTAATAATCAGCACGTGCCTTCAGTACAAGAAATTGGTCAGGGAATGATATTTTTAAACCAATTCGAGGGATTGGTAGAAATATCCCAAAATAAATCATACCATTTATCGGGAACCTATTTAGTCCAATTTCATAATGATACAGTCACAATCGGGAATCAAACTTATGTTTCTAAGGAGGTATCAACTTTAAACCCACTTCCAGCTATATTACAAATTTCTACTAATAAATCCGAATTTCAAGAAGTCCTATCCCTAGAGATGATAAAAGAACTTCAAACAAACAATGTTGACGAGATCAATTCCATATCAACCAAGGGAAGGGTCATGTTTTGGTCCAATTTAATCCTGTCCGCTATACTAATTGTCTGTCTGTTCCTGACAATTTACAAAATCAAAACCAAGACACAACATATAACCAACGTAACTATTGAAGAAACCGAACCAAGAGTCTTGAATCTAGAGAAGGACCTTCCCCATAAACCAAAACGAGAATTTCGAAGTGTCAATGACCTTCCGGCTTTTTAACAATCGGGACGATTGATTCTAGGAGAGGGGGAGTTAAGGTATCTGTCCACAAAAATGCAACGACTAGTGCAACGTAAGCACCTCGGTTGGGTAAGAGTAACATGAAACGTTCCCACAACGTGACTTTTCCAAATTGCACCTTGCAAACTCGTCCGGGTAAGAGTAACATGAAACATTCCCACAACGTGACTTTTCCAAATTTGCTTTTGTCTGCTTTTTGACAATTTTTGACGAACTGTAATTATGCTTTCGGCGGATCGGTGGAGTTAGTCTTAGAATGGACACGCCAGCGAGCGGAACTAATAAAGATAAATTTTTTTAATAAAATTCATCAATGAATTTTTAATTTGCATCGTTGCTGCGTGTACGCATTGAATTTTCATGATTATTGCCCGTTGTGGGGCATGTGCGAGTATTTGCACAATGTGCACTAATGCAAATATTCGAATTTAAAATCAATTAGCACACTTGCAGCCATTAAATTGCATAAGCAAATGTGGCAGCAACTCAGGCGGCCCATACGATTTGGCTTCTTGGCCCCAGACCGTTGAGCGGCTAAGCCGAGGCCGTTGGTTTGCCACAAGTTCGGCATTGGCAGCAATTCAAAAATGCTTTCACAATATTTCAATTATTTGCATTAGGCAAATGGGTGTGTAACTTCACAGCACACACACCAACGCTTCAACCCTTCAACGCACCAACACAACGACGCAACGGCTTCAACTTGCTGTGCATTGCAAATAATGTTCAAAATACATTTGCTATGCAAAGAAATCGAAATTGCATTTATTTATGGGTATTTGCAATCAGTGCAGTTAGTTGTTGATTTTGTCGATTTGTCGATTTGTATGGACTTGGAAAATGAAACATTGCTGAGCGAATTATTTGTGCGTACCTACATCATGGTTTGAGTTGAGTTTGTTTGTTTAAGAGGCGACAAGAATTGTTTTGATGTGCTAGGAGTGTAAATTGTTCCAATATTTCGAGGTAATGTTGCATTGTCACAAAATCTTTCAAGGTGTTTCTAGCTGTGGGCATCTTTACCAGCTGTTCACACTAAGCATTGAAAGGTTTAAGTGGACAAGGTTCCTTCCATCGGAGATCTTTTTATATTTTTAATTGAGTTTGTTCAAGAGGAGACAAGAAATATTTTGATGTAGTATAGTATTATCGTAGTATAAATTGTCCCAGAATTTCATGGTAATGTTGTAGGTCTGAAAAGTCTCTCAAGGTGTCTCTAAATGAGGACATTTTTATCAGCTGATCACACTAAGCACTGAAAGGCTCAAGAAGACAAGGTTCCTTCCATCGAAGTTCTTTGTTTATGTTTAGTTTAGTTTCTTCAAGAGGAGATAAGACATATTTTGTTGTATTCATAGTGTAAATTGTTCCAATAATTTGTTGTGACGTCTCTAGCTCAGGACATCTTTACCAGCTGTTCACAATCAGCACTGAAAGAACCAATTAGACAAATTCCTTTCCATTGAAATTTTTTGTATGGGTTGAGCGATATTTTTTTTCATCACGCACAGCATTTTTATCCCCTCGTCAATCTATCGTCAATCATCTACTTTTGATTAGAAAATTCTCTTAGTTGGATCTTTGTCAATAATGCGAACAGCATGTCATATGAACTTTGAATGTTGAAACGCTAAGTCACATTCATGTCCTTGAATAGAAGCCTTTTTTGAAAAGCTTATAGATTTAATCTAATTTTTTATTTTTAGATAACTACTTGAAATATCAAAATATATTTTGGAATTATAAATATTTTCAAAAATGTCCCTTAATAACTTTTCTCACAGTAGGTTCTTACATTTTCTTGAATCTCTTTAACCACAATTCTGTCTTTGCTTTTCTTTGAGTCTGATTAACTTAAACTTCACTTCTTTTACATTTCATTTGATATTAAAAATATTTTTATTCTAATATTAAATATACAAATTATTATATCAAAAACACAAATTAGTATATTAAACATAACAATTATTGCATTAAATATAAAAAACAATTATAAACATTTAAGAAATACATATTTTACAACTCTCCTGACCCAACTTTTTTACAGTAGCTCTTCAAGTTCTCTTTAATTTCTTAAATTTTGTTCTAATCATTGAACTTTTAAACATTCTGCTGTTTGCACATTAAAATAAATGCCAACTTACAACACCGCAATTATGCATAATTATTCATTTACGAAAATCACAACCAAAGTTGTTGTCCTTTCGCCGTTTCCCCAGTTGTTCATAAATTCCATGAATTCTCATTCGCTCGGTCAGTCACTGCAAAACTCAGTCGTTGCTTGGCTCATTTATTTATTTATTCGTTCATTCATTCATTCACTTAGTCCTTCAAGCATTTAGCTTAAACTCGTATTTTGGCTGCAATTATCCTTTAAATATAAATACACAGCAGCTCAGCGTAAGTGCACTGAAAGAAATTGGTAACAACATTTTTGGATTCAGAATCGTTTGAGGTGATTGTTGCAGATTTTTTTTTTATGCGGTATTTAAATATTAATAAAGGTTGTGTTGAACTGGTTGGCCTAGTTGGTCATGTATAGATATATGGATCCTTAGCGGCATCAGCTTGAGTTCGTTAGGCGTTAAAAGCAGGGAAAGTATGGAACGCTTAGGATGCTTTTATTGTTAGCGAAGAGCGACTTTATAAATACAATGTTTGGAGAAACCTGCACTCCATTACAATATTTTTGAAGTCAAAAGATTTTTTAGGATAACTTTGTTCCTTTGGTCAGGACAATTGTAGAATAACATAATCTTTAATTTTTGGACTGTAAATGTCACTGAATTTTTGAGGATGGATGTAAGGATAGACTAAAGTTTTAAAAGAAAGGTTGAAAGTACATTTAGTAAGTAAATCTCTCTTTTGTGACTGTAAATTTCACTAAAATTTTAAGGTATTTACAGTCTGTCCAGCAGAAGAGTGATCGGCGTAACTTGGAAACTACTTGTCCGATTCGTTTCAAATAAACTGCATTTTATGCGTTTATAATATTCATTGTACGCAATATTTTTGATAACAGGTATAGTCGCCGCCATTCGCTATTATGGACTCAAACCTCCAACCCATACTTTGCGTTAAGTTCTGAGCAAGTTGCCGAGGCAATCGACTCCAAATCAGTCGAATTTGTCTCGATAATGATTTTGCTGTCTATATAGTTTTTCCTCTGAGTTTCTGCTTTACTATTCCGTACACATTTTCTATCGGGTTGGCATCAGGCGAGTGTGAGGGCCAATCCAACACCTCTACCCTATTTTGCTGTTTCCACTCAGCACACATTCGGCTGCGATGTTTGGGGTCGTCGTCTTCTTGTATAATCCAAGAGAGTCCTCTTCTCCTGAACTTCTTTGCAGCTGATGGTAATAAAGCTTTTTCATAAATTTTGTTCATCAAAACCGCGTTCACGTTGGTGGTTATAACGAAAAGTCGCCCAAATCCTTTTTCTGAGAAACAGCCCCAAACACGGACCTTTACTGGGTCCTTAACAGTTCGTTGGATCAATCGGTTGTTAGCGGCACACCAAGATCGATTTATGTTACTATTTGCCCAAAATTGGAATTCATCCGTAAATATTACATCATTCTAATTCCGATCTGAATTGGTATAAGCCCAGGCAAGCCGTTTTTGAACGTGTGATGATGAGAGCAACAGTTTTTTCAAAGAGCTCTGGTATTTAACATCGTTAGATCTTAAACGACCTCGAACCGTCTCTTTTGATATTTGAACATCAATTTTCTCTAAAACTGCTTTAGCTTTACGCAACGATAAGCCCGGCTTCGTCGCATACAAATCAATGATCTTCTTGTCCTGTTTTGGGGAGGTCTTTTTTTCAAGGCCCCGCTCTGCCAAATCATCGACATTTTTTGCTTCCATATACCGATTCGTCCAACTCGTTACGAATGACTTCGTCTTCTTCATATATTTTGCTAAAGCTAAACGTGACATTTGCGGCCCTCTAGGGGGTAGAAAGAGGTATACGGCTTCAAGTCGCTTCTCTCACGCGGAACTCATCTTGTTAAAACACCCTGTACTTTGTAATTGGTCCACGAGACTGACAATTTTTGCAGTGCGTATTACAAAAATGATGAGGCTACTAAGGTGCATTCAAATTTTTTTGATAACGGTACTCTAAGTGAACATTTGGTCGATCACGCTTCTACTCGACAGACTGTACTTACATAGATCATAAACTTATTGACAGGATGGCTAAAAGTATAATACATAAAGTAAGTAAATCTATCTTTTGTGACTCATTAAGTAAGGTTATGTTATAGAACAGATGTGTGTGGAATGCACTTCACTCGGAGGCTCCGTTGGATTCATTGTGATTTCCTTCATTTTAAAAACGTTTCCTTCTCTATCGGTTGGGATTCCTGTAGATCTAGAAGGGGTCTTTTGGAAACCATTTGGTCCTTGTGAGGAAATTGTGATGTATTAAGAAATTGTTTAAGTTTTTTATATTAATTTTTCTACGACAGGACTTTGTTAACCAGATCCTTTTGGTATTCAAAAATTTATAGCAAACATGGGATTGAACCATTAGGGAGATTGGAAAGATTTTATAGGCTATCGAATAAACCCTTTAATAAATTTAATCGAATGTACGATTTTTGAAAATTTTAAACCACGTGCAATTTCATTGTATAAATATATTTGTATGTGGGTATATAAGGGCTCGTGTATAGAAAAACAGGTAAAATGCCTATATAAAAGAAGAAGAAGAAGAAAAATGCCTGGCCAACCAAACCTTCCTTAAGAGTCCATATGAAATTAATTTACAAACTTTTTTAAAAGAATATTGGATGCAGTAACAAAAAATGCTTATTTTTTTCAATACATGACTTTACCAATCCTTATGTTGTGTTGCATAAGTTCAATCAGAATAATTAATATGACTTTAGAAAGATACAAATTCGTACTAAGAAAACTTCTCAGACAGTTTAGTGATTGCTTCACTCAGTTTTGTTTGAGCGCGTTTCAAAAACGAACACCAGCAAAGAGAAGATACGCCATATTTGACTGGTTTTCTTCGATAAAGGTGCCTGAAAATGAAGATAGTGGGCATGCTACTGATACTCTAACAGCTCATCGTGTAAAATATTGGTTTCGTTGTTTTCATTCTGGAAATTTTGATGTCAAAAGTGCAGATTTTGGTTTCGTTGATTCTGTTTCATCACTTTTGATGTTAAAGGTGCAACATTTTGGTTTCGTTGATTACGTTCTGGCAATTTTGATGTTTTGTGTGTGTTGTTGTTATTGTTTTTGTTAAATATAAAATCACTGAAATCGTAGAGTCCGATCGTGATCTAAGCACTGTTTCGATTGTGCCCGAAAACCTCATGGGCTAAATTCCCATCTGCGTATCAAAATTGACTCATTTCTGAATCCAATGGTGGCTGGTGATGAAAAGTGGATCACTTACAAAAGCATTAAGCAAATGCTTTCGTATTGGAATTGTTGTGGCTAAGACAGGGCTGAGGTAAGGTTTTGCTGTATGTTTAGTGGGCTTTGCCAGTTTTCATCTACTATCAACTGCTTCCCCTACTTCCAACTTCCTTATTCAGACCCCTACTCTGTCAAAGCTTGAGTCAAGTTGCGCTGCGCACATTTTTTCTTCAGTGTATCTCATGTACGCTGTGCCCACTGTCACGACACACCTACATCACTAACAGCGCCGGCACTCAGCCAACGATGACAACAATGGCCGCCGGTACCAACCAACCTGCGCTGTGTTGCGCTGTCAGTCGGTTAAGTGTCGCTACTTAGGCTGGATTACAAGCACTAATCCGCAGCTGAAATTGTTTGTTTTGAATATTAAAATGTTTGCGGTTTTCGTGAAAACATGTCAGTGTCCCAGTTTCTTTTCTCCCCTCGTGCTTTGGCTTTCATTACACGGCTTCGTGGCATTTCTTTAGCTGTTCTTTTGCTAAACTTGTTCGGGGGGCTTAAATGAGCAAACTGACATAAGCGCTGCACGTGCGGCTGCGTCGAGAATTTATAATGAAATCATAGGTTGTATCGTTTGCTGGTCATTCTTGCTGCTGCTTCCTACTGTTGCACTGTCAATGTGACCTGCCATCTGCATGTCCAGTGCGTTGTGCTTTGGTTTAAGCCGCTTTGGCGAGCATTGACTGTAGGCGCCGTTGTGCGCTTTTGGCCCAAATTTCACCTCATTATTTTGCGTTTTGTCGAAAGCCCCAAAATATCTCCACAAAGCCAAATCGAGCAGCCATAGCGTACGAAACATATAAAAATAAACATAGAACATAACATGAAAACGGCGCAAAACTTCTTTTCATAAATTCCGTGTCGGCTGTGTTGGTTTTGTTTGCGTGCGCGCTGCGCCTGAAATTCCGACTGTGTCTATTAACTTGGCCATTGTTGTCTGCTTTGGTTCGTGGTTCTTGTTGTTGTTATTGTTATTGTGCTATTCAGTGTTGTTTTTGTTGGGCGCTTATCAACGAAAACTTTAGGGTGTCCTAATCTACAACTCGACTTGCATACTAATTTGCCCAATGCGCTCGGAAAGAAGAATAACCAGCAGGGCCGGCCGACCGGAGCTTCGGTCCGTTGCGTTGACAATCCGCAAATAATGATGTTATTTTCGTTTGTTGTCATTCCATTGTTGTTGCTGTTGCTACCGTTCCGTGATGTTGCAGCGTCATGTGCCAACGCCGGCTGACAGTTGGCGCTGCGCAGTTTGAAATTTTAATAATTTATGTTGCGTAGACGTTTTATTGAAATTTAAGTGAGTGTTTAAATGCGTCTGTTTTGTTTATTTTTTGAAATTTTTTTGGTCTCTTTGGTTTTATTGGGCTTTTTTGATTTTTAGGGTAATTAGGGCCACAAACTGTGTGGTGTGTTTTTATAATTTAATAATAATATGTTGCAAGTTTTGGTTTTGTTTTCATGGTGGACACTGTTAGTGTATTTATTTAGAATGGAATTGTGTTTAAGTTTTGCATTAATTGGCGTTTTTTGTAGAGATTAACAATTTCATAGCTACGGGGCGTATGAGTAACATTTAGTGATTGAATATAAATTAATCATACGTCATATGGGTTGATGGCTTTTTGGTTGCGTGAAAGAATGTGAAAGTGAAAGAATGAAAGTATGTAGTTATTGTCTATATGTATATACGAGTATGTAGAGTAGTCTATTTTTATTTATTTATTTCTTTATTTATTTATTTGTTTATAATTAAGTAATTGATTAATTTAATTATTAATTAATCAAAAAATGAATTTTAATTAATTAATTAATTTATTTATTTATTTATTAATATATGATTTTCTTTAATTATTTATTTAATTATTTCTTTATTTATTTATTTATTTACTTAATTTATTTTATTTTATTATTTATTTATTTAATTATTTATTAATTAATTCATTAATTAGTTTTTTATTTATTTATTTACTTATTTATTTATTAATTTTTTAATGTTTTTATTTTTTTACTTATTTACTTATTTATTTATTTAGCCAATGAACCAATATCCTAAATGACTATGATTTTACTGTCCTACAAGTCCTACAAGTTTCTACGTAGGCTGCCTTTTTTTTTCAATAAGGATGGTCTAGTAAGTTTTCGAAAAATCTGAGATTGCCATTGAAAAGTTTGTCATTTTTTACCATAAAAGTGCTTACAACATTTTGATGTTCAAGAGCTTTTTGTGTTGTTAACACTGCCTTAAAAAATTCATCTCGTTAAAAAAATGGATTTAACTCGTGAACATTTTCGAGCTTATTGCTTTTTACGATTTCCGAAGTGAATTATCTCAACAACAGTGCTTCGATCGTCTTCATTCCGCATTTGGTACTGAAGCACCAACCCGCAAGATAATCTATAACTGGCTAAACGAATTTAAGCGTGGTCGCCCTTCGCTCCAGGACGAATTTCGTGAAGGTCGTCCGAAATCGGTCATTGTGCCAGAAACCATTCATGCTGTGCGTGAACTGATAATTAAAGATCGTCATGTGATATACCGTGAGATAGAAGCATTCTTGGGCATTGGTTCCACGGCCGTGCATTCGATATTACATGAACATTTTGATGTCAGAAAGCTTTGTTCTCGTTGGATTCCGCATAATTTGACAATCACTAAAAAAAAGGCTCGTGTCGATTGGTGCGCAGAAATGATGGAAAAATTCGATCGCGGTACTTCGAAAGACGTTTATAAGATCGTGACAGATGACGAATCATGAACATATGTGTATAAGCCCGAAACAAATCAGCAATCGACCGTGTGGGTCTTCCAAGACGAAATCCAAGAAAATTTGTTCAAACACGCAGCAGCTCGAAGAAAATGGTCGCCTAATTCTTCGGCAAAACTGGTCATGTGGCTACTGTGCAGCTGTACTGTATTAGAGCAACGTCGAACGGTCAATTCTGAGTGGTACACAACAATTTGTTGGACAGAAATGTTCAATGAAATACGGAAAAACAACCGCCGACGCCGAATCATGCTTCACCAGGACAATGCGCGCTCTCACACATCGGCGCATACAACCTATTTGATCAAGCAAAGCGTCGATGAAATGGGTCATCCGCCATACAGCCCTAACTTAGCACCCAATGACTTCTTTTTATTCCCGCACATAAAAAAAAAATTGCATGGTTAACGATTTTCATCGCCAGAAGATGCTGTTGAAGCATTCAAAAACCACGTTTTGGAGGTGTCTCAATCGGAGTGGAAAAAGTGCGTCGACAATTGGTTTGAATGCATTCAAAAGTGTATAAACCTTCAAGAAGAATACTTTGAAAAGCAATAAAACCATTTTTGATGATAACAAAGTGCATTTTCATCCTTTTTGGAAAAATAGAAAAGGCAACCCTCACACATTTGATCAAAATGGAATAAACTAATGAAAATAGTTGTAAAAGCTTATGGAAAGTGCATGGAACTGATGAAGGCTTTTGATAACTTTACGTAATTTGAGTTATTTAAAGAAAGAAATGGTGATGAATAAAGAAGAATTTATGAGCCTGTAGGGAGTGACACCAATTTATGTTATTTTAAATATAACAAAGATTGCCCAGTTGAGCTCAATAACACCTGAAGTCAGTGGTTGATCAGAGTAAAACAAATTGTCAGCTGAAGCTTTGATAGAAAGTGTAACCAGTAGAGAATACAAAAACGTTGAATCTGAATGAAATAAAAAAAAATAAATAAATAAAATTAGGAAGACACAAAGTTCAATTCGGACAGCAAGAGCCGAGCGATCCAGATCATACCAGGTATTCTCGAAATTGGTGTCGGAATATCTTGAGCCGAAAAAACTTGGCTTTTACAACCTGGTGTTGGTTCTCTATCTTCCTGGTCTGTTATGTTTTGTTGCATAATTTTTTTTTTTTAATTTTTTAGTTCTTCTTAGTTCTTAGTTCTCCTTTATAGTGAGGAATAACTGGACGCTAATCTCTCTTTTAAAATTATCTTTTAAAACTCTCTTTCAAATTGTTGACTCTCGTCTTTCTGAACTAACTAAAAGTGCAAATACTGCAAAATTTACGCCAATATTTAAATGTTATATTTAAATATATTTTTTGCACACAGCGTTGCTGTGCTCGCATAAGATAAATAACATTTTCTTGCCAACAAAAATTCAGAAAAAAACAATTGGAAAATATTTTCAAATTACTTTCAAATTTTGTCCCTTGTGCTCGCTTGACACGACTCGGCCACTCGGTTGACCATAACTTGTGCGTCCGGGTGCTGTGCGCGCGAAAAATTATGCACACACAGCACGGCAGCTGGCCAACTGACCAACTGGCTGGTTGGCGCATCTAATTATGCGACGCGAAAATGCAGTCGCCGCAAACACTGCACTCGCCTGTGCGACTTTGTTGGGGTCACTTGTCCTATTTTTGGGAAGCGCGCACAAATATTTGCATGCGGTAAAAATACGAAAGGGAAATGTAAATGCAAATGAGATGAGAATGAAAATAAAGTAGAAAATTTAAATAAAAATTAAAATAGAAATGAAAACATAAGTTGAAGTTGTTTAAAAAGATTATTATTGGGAAAAGTTAGTTCTGTTTGTTTTTTTGTTTTTAGTATTTTTTGGGCAATTTTAAATTTTTATTTTTTACATATTTTTGGTACTAATTTGCTACATTTCCTCCTCACTAAATTTTTTGTGTCTTAAAATATTCTTGGTGCCTTTTCAAATTCTGGTTTTTTGTGCACACAAAGCAAAGTTAAATCCTTTGCACGGACACTCACACACACACACTGAGACTCTTTCAATTCTCTACCACAAATTGCACGCTTCGAATTCAGCGCAGTTAAAAATTGAGTTCGTTTACTTCTCTCTGTTTTTTTTCAGAAATTTTGTAGCCAGTGTCATCACATCAAATTTTCAACAAAGGCACAGAGCAATTTACCTCACTGGAATTCGCGTTGGCGCTGCGTTGAGGGGCAAATTGAAGAGAACCATTCGGCAAAGCACAGAAAGCCAAAAAATTGAAAGCTTGCAGTCGACGCATTGTACAATTGTAGCAACAACAAAGCCAACTGCAGCAGGCGGCTTATGAGCAGCAGCAGCAGTTGGGCGCCAAAAAGTGCGCTACGAAAAATTAATTTCTCATTTCTACGAATATGTGTGCGTGGCAAAAATTTGTGCGCTGCATTTTTTATTTATGTGTTTGAAATTTTTGGTTTTTTTGTAAACCACTTTTTGTTTTTGTTATGCATAGTTTTTGGACTTTGGTGTGTGTGGTGTGTGCGTAAAAAAATATTATTTAGTTTTTGGCAATGTGAGGTCCAGCGGTTGCCAGCTTTATGGAAATTTTGCACTCATAATCTTCTGTAATACTAACTGCGGCGCACATATGTCCCTCTGTCTGTCTGTCTGTCGGTGTGTGTGTATTAGTGTGTTGAAGGGGTTAGCTTTGACCAACTTTTGTTAACTGCAACATTTCGCCTTTTCCCTTTCGCAAATGTATTGTTTCGTTTTTATGGTTTATGTTTCTGTGTGTGTGTGTGTGTGTTGTTTTTGAATACAAAAATCTCCAGTCCCAATGGTGTCGGCGCAACAGCCCAAGCCGAATTGTTGGCCGCTGCACAGCCACACACGGCTGCTACTCGTTTATTGCTTGCTTGCCTCGCTGCAGTTTTGCTCCCCCTGGGCAATGTTGCTCTAATTTTTGCACTTATTACAAGCCGAGAGCGCACATTGCTTTGGGCCGCGTGAATTGCAGTCGACACGACCATCAACTTGAGTGGCATATTAATATTTTTGTTATGAAGCGTTTGTAAGCTGTCGAAAAACATGGATTATTAACAATGTTGCTGAGGAAAATAAAGCTTTTAGTTTTATCTAATAGCGGCGTAAAATTGAAAGTTTTTAGTTTTACATGGATGGATGAAAAAAAATTTAATACAAATGGTTTGAACACTGTGCAAGAAAATATGAATTTTTGGTTAAGATATGAAATAATTAACGATTATATCTCAACTTAACTCAGCTGAACTAACCTGATGAAATAATCTCAACAGAACTGAATTGAACTGAAATCAACTGAATTGAATTGAATTGAATGAACTGAACTGAGCTGAGGTGAATTGCTCAACATGAACTGATCTGAACTGAAAAAACTAAACTGAGCTCACCTGAACCCAACTCAACTCAACTCAACTCAACTAAACTAACCTGAACTGATCAGAACTGAACTGAACTTACCTGAACTCAGCTCAACTCAACGAAACTGGAATAACCTCAAGTGAACTGAGCTCAACTGAACTACACTGAACTAAACTGAATTGAACTTAACTGACATCAACTGAACTCAACCGAATTCAACTGAACTGAACTGACAAAATTAAACTGAACTAACCTGAACCCAACTCAATTGAACTAACCTAAGCTGAACTGAACTCAACCGAACTGACTGTACTGAAGTCAACTCAACTCAATTTTATTCCACTCAATCTCTCTCTGATCTAAACTAAACTGATCTGATCTGAACTCAACTTAACTCAATTCAACTCAACTAATCTAAACTTAACTGAGTTGAACTCAACTGAGCTAATCTTAATTTAACTAAACTATCCTGAACTCAACTCAACACAACTAATCTGAACTAAATTAAAATCTATCGAATTTAACTTAATTCAAGTGATTTGACTGAATTTAATTCAATTTAATTAAAAGTATCTCAATTGAACTTGTCTAACCTACACTGAACTAAGCTGAAATCAACACAATTGAACTAACATGAATTGAAATGAACTCACATGAACTGAGCTGAAACTCACCTGAACTGAACTGAACTCAACTCAACCATTCAACTGAACTTAACTCAACTGACTGAACTGAAGTTAACTTAATTCAATTTAATTTAACTCAACTCAACTGAACTGGTCTAATCTAAACTGAACTGAGCTCAACTCAACTCAATTGAACTAAACTTAATTGAGCTGCACTAACATGAACTGAACTGAGTTAAACTCAGCTCAAATGAACTGAGCTCAACTGAATGAACTCAACCATTCACCTGAGCGCAACTCAATCATTCAACTAAGCTCAACTGAACTAACCTGAATTGAAATGAACTCAACTCAACCCGTTCAACTGAACTTAACTGAATTAAGCTCAACTAAAAGAATCTGAATTGAACTCAACTGAGCTGAACTCATTTCAACTGAACTCAATTCAACTCAACTTTACTCAATTAATTTATTTGTATTTCTACACAGAAATTGCTCATTTCATTTCAACTCAACTTTACTTAATCAACTTTCTCACACGTCTGACACTGATTTCTTTACGTTTGAAAATTGCTGTTACATGGTGTTAGAACTCTGGGGTGTGCAATTTTTCATATGCTTATTTCATTAGCATCGTTCACACACACACACACACACATACACATGTACACACATATTTACTTCACTCCATGCCTCATAGGTCTTTCCTTTCATAGGTTTTTCATTGTGTTAAATCGAGCGCGGCGGAGCGGTGGAAATAAAAGACGGAGGTTTCGATTTTGGGTTGTTCATTCGTGGACGTTCGAATAATGAGTGTTACAAGTAGAAACAGTAAACATTGAACGAGAACAACGGCTTAAGCCGGGGAGCATAAATAGGGGGAACATCAGTACAAGAGGATAAGGAAAGGAAGGGATTAGTGGTGGGATCGACAGATCACTGAACAACCACAGCACTCATTTAGCCATCGCGGCCGCCATTGCAGAGTGCAATTAAATATAGTGGGGGTTGCTCGTCCCCGCGTCCTCGGGTGTGAGAAAGAGTTGCGGCTGGCGGCTGGCTGGCTGTGATGCGCGGCTGACTGGCTGTACGGTGGGCGGACGGCTGTCGGGTTGTCGCCGTTCCGCGATGCCGGAGCGCTGGTGAGTGCGATGAGGGCCTCTTCGCAGATGATATGCGTGCGAGCGTACGGGGCAGCTGCTGGAGTGGTTGCTAGCGCCGGATCTGCAAAAAGAGGAGATGTCATTTTCTTACAATAATAATATTGAGGTTGACATCGGGGCATGAGAAATTGTGGCTAAGCTGCGGGGTGTGCTTAAGCTAAAGCCGGGGGAATATGGGAAAATACACATATATATTGGCTGCATTGCCATTTCTTTAGGGGAAGTGAAAATAATTTCGAGAGGGTTATGAGGAATCATTTTGTACGTCATAATAAATATGTTTGTAGGGCTCGAGAGAAGCAAGGGAACCGATCGAGGATGTCGGTTTGCTCTTCGAGAGGGTGTAGGCAGTCAACCGCTCTTTGGTCCGGGGTTGGACTTGTACGAGCATAACCTTAGGCTTTAGGAATTGCTGAAGCCGTTCCACCCGAGAAGGAGATCTTACAGATCTTGGAGTTTATACCCGATCAGTCCGACGTCTGCGGGATTCGCAGCGTTTGGAGCAAGTCGCACTGGAGTGGCGACTGTCCTCTTTTTGGACCCGGGATGGAGTCGGTGCAATGAGGAATTGCGGGGAAATGCAATTTCCGTCAGTTGCTGTGAATGTGTAGAACGAGTGGCGTCATGCCAATGCTCTTGTCGAACCCTTTTGGGAGCCTTCATTGGAGGCGAAAGCCCTCCTGCGGGGTCGAAACGTTTGGCAACTAAGGGGAAAATTTGCCGGTTTGAGCATGAGTTTGCAGGAGTGGTGGGCTCGAAGTGATTTTCCATTATTTCCTGAGGTGGAAACCCTGCGGGATTGAGGGCGGCAATCACTTGCGAAAGAGCTTCCTTTAGGGCAGGGAGATTATTTCGAAGGGCGTGTCCAGTATGCATATGGCGACCTGGTACCTCTGTGGCACATGTCAAATGCGAAGAACGGGGTACTGGACCGCTTAATACCCAACCGAATACTGTAAGCTGAGCAAGTAAGCTGCCACATACATTCCGGTAGATACCTTCGAGCATGATCTGCGGGATGAGATCACTGCCAATCACTATATCAATCTGCGCTGTCTCGAAGGGATTTGGATCAGCGAGCTCTAGCATGGCGAAATGTTTCATATTGGGAGCGTTTATGTGGGAAGATGGGAGCGAATTCGTAAGCTCTTGGAGCACGATTGCTTGCACGGGGAATTTCGTGCTCGATTGGGGGACTGCCAATGTAAAGAAGCAAATGTGATTGGCGTTTTGCACAATCTGACCGCCCATGCCCGAGATTTGGAAGGGGGATTTCTCGATTGGCAATTTGAGGCGCTTCTGGACCTTCGAGGAAATGAAGGTACGCTGAGAGGCTTGGTCGATCAACGCTCGAACTTTGAACAACTTTCCTGCGTGCTCAATAGACACCAGTGCCGTAGGCAGAAGGGATTGGGTGCCATTATTAGAGCGTAGGGCTTGTACTTTGGGCGTACTTTGCCTGGACGATGTGCGGGGTTGCGCATCCGAAAGGGGAGAATGAGTAGCAGAGTTGTTGTGCGTTCGTTTTGGAGCTGTTGCGACCTGTGGAGTGGTCGAATGTGACCAGTTAGGAGTATGAGAGGGTTGCGCATTGCCTTTAGGGAAATGAAGCATGGAATGGTGCTTCACCTGGCAATATACGCACGTAAAATTGCTTGTACAATTTTTAGTGAGATGTGATGTAGCAAGACAATTCACGCAAAGATTGTGCTTCTTAACGTATTTAAGTCGACTCTGGGGGGTGAGTCCTTTGAAGCTCTGGCAAGTCCGTATGGGATGATTTGCGTTGCAGAGTTTGCACGCGAAGTCCCTTTTCACTTGAGTGTGATAATTTAGGGATTTGTGTGGCCGATTTGGGAGGACATTGGAAGTCGAAGGTTGAGACGGTTTCGGCTTAGAAAGGCGAATACTTTGCAACCGTTCAAGTACCTCATATCTGCCGGTCAGGAACTCATCCATTTGCGACCAGGGTGGCAGATCCTTCCGGGATGTCAATGATTGCTCCCATAGAGCAAGTGTCTCTTGGGGCAATTTGGTACAACATATGTAAACCAATAGCGGATCCCAATTGTCAGTGTCCACGGCCTGAGTATTGAGAACAGACAGACAATTGTTTATTGTGTTTTGGATCCGCTGAAGTGCCTCACTATCTTCAGTGTGGGCAGGAGCGATATTTAGGAGGGATCTGATTTGGGTGTCAACCAAAATGCGTTTATTTTCATAACGTGATTTTAGGGCATCCCACGCGAGTCCGAAATTCTCATCGGTTAATGCATATTGCTTAACAATAGCACCGGCTTTACCTTGCGTCTTGTATCGGAGGTGATACAATTTTTGGGCTGGAGTGAGCTGGGGGTGGTTGATGTAAACCGCGGTAAACATGTCCCGAAAGGACGGCCACTGCTCATAGCCCCCGAAAAAGGTTTCGGTGTCACAAGGCGGAACTTGTAGGCAAATGAAGGGGGTATTTGCTGGTTCTAGGGGTCGAACCGGTTCCATATGCGCAGCGGGCTGGGGGGACTGAGTTTGGAGCATCTCAATGATGTCCGACATCTGAGCCATGCACAACTCGTACTGGTCTGTGCAGGCGTCGATTTTTTGCCTAGCCGACTCTTTGAAACCGTCGGGCTGGCTGTTGTCTTCAGCAATAAAGACTGCCTCATGTGCGCACATAAGCCTCTCCCATTGGGCTTGCAAATTTTTTTGCTTAATTTGGACCAGGGATTTGGTCAAATTCTCAATGGGGACCGATGAAAATTTTGTGCATAATAGCACGAGCTGTTCGTACTCGAAAGTAAATTTTGCAACACTGGGATCGGTTGCTTTCGGACTAGAGAGTTTGGAGCGAGTGTTTGGTGGCTCCCGAGTGACAGGAACTGTCAAACGTGCACTGGGTGACTTTGTGTATCTGGAGGAAGGAGTCTCCATTGTGACAAGTTGGCGTTTAGGGGATCGCTCAACAGGCATTTTGTTTAAAAAAGCTCGACAAGGTTAAAAGTTTAAATAAATATATGTAGGGTATTGTAATATAGACGTGAAGTCTACCCGCGTCCGCGCGAACGATAATTGAATATGGGAAGAGTTGGGAATGGGAAAATTCGTTCAAACGAATTTGAACACTTGTCGAGCAACAATAAATAAATAAATAAAAAATTGTGTAAATGTGAAAATGTGTGTATGGGTAATACAAATGTGTATATGGGAAATAAGCCAATTTTTGGTAAATGTGAGTGGGGAATGTATGTAAAAGCTGTAAAATATAAATATAATATAAATGTGAAGTCAAATGTGTATGAAAATTTGCTTTTATTTGTAAAATAAATATGTATGTGTATCGGAAACAAATAAATTTTTTGTAAATGTGAATGGGTACTAAATAGAAATGTGTATGTATGTGGGAATTGGGAATGTATGTTAAAATTATTATAATATAACAAATGTGTAGTCAAATGTATATTAAATGTGTTTTTATTTGTGAAAAAGTGAATTTTTTTGTTTGGGAATGTGAATGTGTGTGAATATACACGTATGTATGTATGTGTATGTGTATATATATATGTGTGTATAAATATATGTATTTGTATATATATATGTGTATGTGATTATTTGTATTAAATGTAAAATGTTGTAAGTTTTGTGTGCGAGTGGGGGATATTTGTCCCACTGTATGCACTTTGGGTGGCAGCGAATGTGCAGTGAATGAGTATCTGCAGCACTATTGAAAATTTTCTAAGTCCTAGAAAATTTTTCAATATGCTGCGAAAGGGAAGTAACTCGTCCCACTGTGCTTGCGTTTATATACTTCTGCTAGCGAGAGCGGGGAAATGCTTAGGCAGAAGTATGTATGTGTAATTGCACTTGGTTGCAGCAGCGGGAGTGCTTGCTGCGTGTGCGTGCGTATATCGCACAAAGCGAAACGCGAAAATATACACAGGTGGGAGAGCGCGAGATCAACAGCTGGAGTGGTCGCTGCTGATCTGCGATATGCACAAAGCAAACGTAGCGAAAATGTGCAGATTAGAAAAAAGTGGGAAGCAGGCTGCAGCCCAAAAAGTCAATGTGCAAACAAATTGCGCAAATTATGTGCAGTAGCGGGAATGCTTACTGCGATTAGTTAACAGTGGGGGGTACCAGTATATAATTTTTTGACTGGATTTTTGGGAATGGGGATATATATTTAAAAAAAATATTTGTTGTTGTTAGTGTATGTGTATGTAGTGTGTTAATTTTTTTATAAAAATGTTTTGGGCTTATCTTAGTGGGCCCATTGCCCGAGAATGGGAATCTCCTCTGCAGCTGTGTGTGCGCTACTGTGATGTGCTAAGTTGTTTGCTGTTGTTTTTTTTTTTTTTTTTTTGTCCGCTGTTTGTGCTGTTGTTGCTGCCCTTTTTGTCTGCTTTGTGTGGTGCTGTGTGTTGTGTTGTTGGCTGTTTGCCGTTGTTGGCTGCCCTCTTCGTCTGATCTGTGTTCTGCTGTGGGTGTGTGTTTTGTTGTTGTTTTTCTGTTCAATTTTTGTGGGTGTGTTTGTTGTTGGTTTTATGTAGTCTGCTGCCCTTCTTTTATTTGTCACTGCACTTTATTGTTACTGCACAATGTTTTGTTTAGAATTTTTGTTTTTAATTTTTACAATTTTGGTTTCGTGATTTGTATATTGTATGGCTTGTGCATTGTTTTTTGATTTTGTTATGTGTATCACCTTCGTGTTTGTTTCACTGTAGTTAATTTTTTGGTCACTTTGTATTTGGTTTTTGCTGTGAGTGTCTTCTTTCACTTTTCAAAATGTTTTTTTTGTTTGTGTAACTTAGTTTTAATTTGTTACTGTTTTGTGGTATGTTGTTCACTTTTGTTCTCACTGTTCACTGTTTTGTGACTGTTGCACTGTTTGGATGTTTTTTGTCACTGTTGCTGTTTTCGTTCACTGTGTCACTTGTTTTAGTTTTATTAGTTGTTTTTTGTTTTTTGTCGCGGGTTCGACAAAGGCTCGAAGGACCATGTTAAATCGAGCGCGGCGGAGCGGTGGAAATAAAAGACGGAGGTTTCGATTTTGGGTTGTTCATTCGTGGACGTTCGAATAATGAGTGTTACAAGTAGAAACAGTAAACATTGAACGAGAACAACGGCTTAAGCCGGGGAGCATAAATAGGGGGAACATCAGTACAAGAGGATAAGGAAAGGAAGGGATTAGTGGTGGGATCGACAGATCACTGAACAACCACAGCACTCATTTAGCCACATTGTTATTGCTACAAATGCGCTTCAATGTTTCAACTTGGCTATTTGTGTGTTTGTGTGCGTATTGTTCAGTGCTGGTGCGATTCTTTTAGTGGCATAACAAAAATTGCATCGTTGTAAACAATTGCTTATTGCTGCAAACTTTATTATTATGTTTAATAAATCTGTTTGTAGTTTTGCTGCCTCGTTGAAATGTTGCAGAAAATGCAATTACAACTAAATTCGGAAAATTTACATATGAAAATTTTTGAAGTGTAAAAAACACTAACGTTAAATACAATAAAATAATAATTCAAAATAAAAACAAAATTCTGAAAAAATGTGTATATCTATGTTTGAAGTGTAAAAAACACCAACGGAAAATACAATGAATGAATAATAATAATAATAATACATTTTTTTATTATTAGTATTTTTATTATATATGAATGAATGTTGTTTGCTTGAAATTGAATTCTGAAATTCTCAAATCAATGAAAATAATAATCCAGTTGGTTGTATATTAACTTGTTTTAAATTAATTTTCATTAGTTTGGAGATTTTGTACTATAAGTTAAGTTTTTGTTTCGTCTTTTTTTTAATGTAAACGAGTTGTAAACTCTGCCACCTAATGCTTTCTTTTGGTAATTATTCCTGTTGCATCTGATTTGGGTTTTTACCACTTTTTGATTATTTATAAGAAAAACTACTTTTAAAGTGCTCCAAATAGCTATTCAAATGTAGCTAAGAGTTTTAGGAAAATTAAAATAATGTTCTGGACTTCTTAAATATGAGTTCATGTCCTGTGAAACAGAGAGAAAAGAGCTTCCACAAAATGTTTCGCTCAAGTATGATTTTTGCAGTGCTTACTCATCTCTCAGTCTCATCTTTTAATGGCTTTAATATGCTTTAGATTTTCCAATGCACCAAACTATTTAGTTTTCTTATTACTCGCTTCATTCGTCTTTCCTGATCTCTGAGAATTATTCTTCTATCGGTGATTTCGATTTCATTAAGATTTTCCAATGCATCAAACTACATTCTTGAGAGTTAATTTTTCGGTTTTGACTCAGTGTCCTTGCATGTCCATTTAAATGCTTTTCTTTGCTGTTCTCTGTGTGTGATCTTTTGATCGATCACTTTCATTTCATTAAGTGTCTATCTGAATTTTAGGATAAATTTAAGTACGTGTCTTCCTTGAAATATTATATATAACGTTCGGGTTCGTTCAAGTGTTGCTTCCATAAAATTTCATTCAGTTATTTGATATTTTCGTTTCAAGATCAGAAGATCAGAAAAATGTTTTGTCTTCTCGAGTGCTGTTTTTATATAAATAATCCAAACGAATTTTTGGCCTCTGGTGAAGTTACAAATCTCTGTCTTCTTCCTCTGGTATACATTGCGCACTCCATGTCCATAATTTTCGTCTTTGATCCACTGTATGAAACATTGATCTCACATTTGAATCAATTGAATGTCTCAAAGAACATCAGTGGAGAAGGGAATAAAAATTAATTTATGTAATATTTCAAAATTTATATTCTTAGTCGACGGTGTGTTTGTGTGTGTGCCCGCCTTGTTAGTGCAGCATGTACCTCACTGGCCTTCCGTAACACAGGCTCTAGGTTCGATTCCTCGTTCGAGTTGGTTAAACATTCGTCTACATGTTGAAAAGAAAAAGAGTGTTGTATACCCAGTTTGAACGGGTTGAATTTGTGGCATCACAATGGGCTCAATTGTGTCTCATACGCAACCACTGTAACCTAACCCAACTTAGTTGCGATTCAAATGTAATCCTTTCGTCTTTAAGATGCAGTAGCAATATTTGTTGTTCTAGAATTACATAAGTTTCCACAGGTCTGGAATGTACGAAAAATGTTTCTATGACAATTTGTCGTAAAGATTTTGAACGAAAAAAATCATAATCATAATTTTTGCTAACATGTTTATTTTGTTTAAGGAATTTTTAAAATTATTCATATAGTTGAATCGAAGTTCCTATAAGAGATCCAAGTTTTCGCTATGGTTATTGTTAGACTTTTTATTCTAAAATCAGTTTTTAAGGGTTGTATTTAAGTTCCCAAAGATCTCGAATGTATATGTAAAAAATTTGTCTATTGTTATTTGTCTAAACAAAAGTTTATTGTTAAAATAAGTCATAACAACTTTTTTAAAAATTTTTTACATAGTCGATTGAAAGCTTTTATTAGATATCCAAGCTTTCACAACCGCTATGGTTAGACTTTTTGTTCTAAAATCAAGTTTTCAAAGCTATACTCAAGTTTCCAAGGATCTCGAATGTAGGAAAAATTTGTCTATCTGAGTTCCAACATGTTTTAATTGTTAAATTTAGCAATACAAATATTTTTATATATTATTCTATAGTCGATTGAAACTTTGATATGAAGTTGAAGTTTTCGCTATGGTTTTTTTAATGTATTTAATGGTTTTTTTGTTTAATCAAATTTCCTTGAATCTCAAATGCATACAGAATTTTTGTATTACTTATAGTTTGTCTGGAGAAGTTCATTTTAATGAAAAATTTTATAAATAAACTTTTTTTCTTATGGATGATTAAAAGTTTTTAAGGAGAGATCGAAGAATTCTTCGTGGTTATAGTTAAATTTTGACATTTAAAATCAAGTTTCTGAATGTTCATATGGTTGATTGATGGTTTTAATGAGACATTAAACAATTTTCTAAAATCAAGTTTCCAAAGATCTTGAAGGTTTTTCTGTTATAATTCTCCTTACATGTCTGGTTTATCAAAATTATAGGTCAAATAATTTTTTTCCATATGATCGATTGAAAGTTTTTACAGGTTATTCTGTTGTTTTTACTGGGTTATCTTTGCTCAGTAAATTTATTTTTTAAAAGTATATATATTTATACACAAAATATCGATTCCACCAATTGCCTAACTCCACTATTAATTCAATTAAAATATTTATTGA
The DNA here is from genome assembly GCA_963971225.1 of Melieria omissa. NCBI lineage: Eukaryota > Metazoa > Arthropoda > Insecta > Diptera > Ulidiidae > Melieria > Melieria omissa. Next base: position 145,084,604 of record OZ020267.1, read on the forward strand.
GCACTCAATTGCAGAGCTCAAAACCGTACGTTCACATCGCTCGGCAGTTAGTAAACCGCAGCTGGCTTTGCGCATCCTTCGCCAAGGCTGCCAGAGAATTGCACCAAATTGCATTACCAAATTGTTTCTATGACAACTTCAGAGCAACGTTCACGCAGTCGATAGCAACGAAATCGCAAACACATTTTTAATGCTATTAAAAGTCCACCGCAAACTGCTGCCATCGATTTGGCGCACAAATTTCGAAATTTCCTATTAAAATTGAAAAGCAACAACTTGATGTGGTGCAGACAAGCGACGAGGAGGAAGGAAGCGCCACAAAAGCCGATATGCATTGCAAATTGAAAATATTGAATTTGAAATTTAACGACTGCACGCTTGCTGGCAATGCGGCCATGCAACGTAGCCAGTTGAGGTCGTCAGAAGGAGGAGACAACAGTTGCGCCAACGACAGCCAACAGCAACAAGAACAAAGTCGCCAGCCAGCCATCTTTTACGAGCGCTCGGGACTGACCGGCTGGCTGGACCGACGCGGCTGGCTGCGTGCGTGGCTGCTTGGAACCGGCCGACACTAAGTTGCAATGGCAATGTTAGTGCTTTGAAAATGAAAAAAATCGAACAACGAAAAAAGACGCTGCGTGAAATTTCTTGCAGAATTGCAACATTAAACGCAGCCGGGAGAGGCGGTCAGCTGCTGACCGGTGTCCGGCGGACACAAGTGTCCATGTAAGGAATACCGCTATTACATGCACTTAAATTGTGTAAATTGTTGTAAGTGAGACGAGGCAGAGTGAGAGAATGAAGTCATAAAGTGAAGCGTGCGGTAGATTTTCACACACACACACACATGAGTGTACGTGCGTGTGTGTGTGGGTAAATGAATGCAGCAGCTGCGATGCAATTTTCCATTTTCTTACATGTTGTCGCAGCCATTTGGCGATGCTTGGGCCAAGTGCAATCGAAGCTGTCAGCGGCGAATCAATTTTTTCTCGCCTCGACCATATTTGCACTTTAAGCGTGAGCGTCAGTTGGTGCTTTAAGCTGTCGTCTGCATTTTTAGCACTTCTTCTGCAACTTTTTGTTGTTGTAGTTTTTTTCACCCACATAAGCTGACTTTTGAAACGTTCGCACGTTGACCAGCTGTCGACGTGCCACTGTGCGCTTCATTGCTGTCGTTCGCATCCGGTGTGGATGTGTCACTGCTGTTGCTGTTGCAGCTGTTGTTGTTGTTGTTGTTGTCGCCGTTAGTGTAGCTGTCAGTTTTGGCACGCTTGAGCTGACCTCAATGCTGCGTGAGACATTTCGTACGCCTGCCGGCGGATGCGTGAATTTTATAAAAATTAAAAAAATATGGCAACGTCAACAATGACAGCAACAACAGCAACAACAACAACAGCAGCATAGGCAGCACTGACCAAAAATGACAGCGACAACATGCGGCACGCAGGTGTCTGCGGAAAGGCGAACGTGTGAAAACATGATTTTCGAATTTTTACCATTTACTCAAACACACACATACACACACACACTCACACATATAGAGAGATATAAAAATGTTGAGACACTTGCGTGCATGTTCGCTGTCATTTTGCAATTTCAATTATTTTCACAAATTTCACATTCACATCCGCGTCCGTATCCGTATCCGCTTCCGTTTTACCCCCCGTTTCCGCATCCGTATCCGTTACAATTTACAATGGCACGCAATTAAGTACGTCAAGCCGCGACAGCGCTGACGACGACGACGATGACGACAACAACAAGATGCACAACAACAACAACAATAGTAATAATACGTTTAAATGTTGCTGTTGTTGTTGTTGTTGTGCTACTGTTGCACTTTATTGATATGCGTCGCTGTGCTCATTTCATGTCAGCATTCAGCATCGTTGCATCGTGTTGCATTGCGTCGGCATAAAGTGGCAACCGTTATGCAGCGTTCATGAACACACTCACACACAGACACACACATACATACACATACACACACATACACACATATATATACAACTCTACGTAGCCATTTAGTAAATTGTTGTCCGGTCACATGTGCGCCGCGTGCTTGTGCCGCCTCCGAATCAAATAATGTGCACATGATGCTCTTTCACACTCTCTCTCTCTCTCTCTTTCTCACATTCACACATACAAACACATTTTTTATTTCAATTTGCGCACTTGTAGCAAGTAAATTAATTTATAGTATGAGTAGAGTAAATATTTTACTTTCTTCGGTGGTTGTTGTTGTTGTTGTTGTGTTAGTTCAGGCGCATTCATTATGTGTGCCTTGTGCTGGCAGCACACTATGAAACTGCAGCAGCAACAACTATGTGTACAAGTATGGCGCATGAAATTCTTTAGCGCCAAAAAAATATTACAAGAAATTTAGGGTTAATATCTGATGAGGTCATTAATGCTTTGCGCTACTCGTTGACAGGTTGAGGGCTTTGAAGTTTAGTTGGAAAATACTGAAAGATATTTTGGGATAATATCTGGTGATGTCATTAATGCTTTGCGTTGCTGGTTGGTAGGTTGAGGGCTTGAAGTTCAGTTGAAAGTACCATCTTTCATCTTTCAAAAGAAAAAAACAGTGATCCAAGTAAACAGGGTCTTTAAAATTAAGACACTTGATAACTAATAAAGTGCTGGAAGGCTTCCTTTCTCATAAATAGAGTTGGAGTGTCTAGTTACTGTAGTTACTGAAGGCAAATCAGTATAATAATCTTCAAAGCGGATCTGTCTCTGGACGTGTCCATACAATAATTGAATCCTTCTTTAATACTGAAATCTATCAAATGAGGATGTCAAGCCTCAGACGTAAAAGTTGGTTGATTCCTCAGGATTTCTCCGCTTACCAGCAACGAGGAAAGTTAAGTGAAGCTCTCTTGGCTTCCTCTGCACAATAACTTCATGATCTTTTAGAACTGAAGCCTATGAAGTAAGAAAGTCAACTCTTAAATATTAAAATATTCTACAGGATCTGTTTCCCAGAGTCTTCTGCGAGTGTCTTTGGATGTATTTACATAATAATTGAATCCTCTTTCACCTCAAACCTCAGACGTGAAAATTGGTTGATTCCTCAGGATTGCTCCGCTTTCAAGTGAGGTTCTTTCGGCTTTATTCTTTATTAAATTCAGCCAATGAACAATACAATAATTTTATTGTATTATTATTATTTATTTATTTATTATTTTATCCTCTTACAAATATTTCTATAATATAAAAGTTGGTTCTTTCAGGTCCTATAGGACCTGTTTTCCAGAGTCTTCTGGAAGTGTATTTACATAATAATTGAATCCTCTTTTAATACTGAAATCTTTGAATGAGAATGTAAAATCTCAGACGTGAAACTTGGTTGATTTTTAAGCATTGCTCCGCTTTCTAAGGTCTCCTTGTTAGGCCAGTGTGAGCGTGTTTATACAAGAATTTTGTAGTATTCTACAACTGAAGTCTTTGAAGTAAGTAAGAAGTCAGTTAGTCGACCCTCAGACGTAAAAGTTGCTTGATTCTTTAGACTCGGGTTCCCCAAGTCTCTCGCGAGTGCCTCTGGTCGTATCTACATAGTAACTGAATAGTCTTATAATACTGAAGCCTTTGAAATGAAGGTGTCAAACTTCAGACGCAAAAGTTAGTTGGTTGTACAGGATTCTTCCACTTCCTAGTATCTTCTCATTAGGCGAGTGTCTCTGGGCGTGTCTGTACAATACTTTTATGGTCCTTTACAAATGAAGCCTTTGAAGTGAGTCAACTCTCACATATAAAATTTGGCTGGCTACTTAGGATTGCTCTGCTTTCCAGAATCTTTCGGTGTGTGTTTATCGGTTCAATACTTTCACACACAATGTAAATTCATTAAAAACTTTTGAATTGTTTTAACCCATATCGGCCCAATGTTCGATTAATCGAACAGTAAATTTTAGCATTTTCCATCAATTTTTCTTGGGCTCTTTTTTAAACTTTAAACGCCAAAGTTTTGCATAATATGATGGTTTGATTTGAAATAAATAATAACAAAAGTTAACATGGGATATTTTGTATAATATGGGATAAATATATTCATTTATATATATTCATATATTCATTCAAAGGTAATTTTTGACATAATTTCAAAAGCACCGAAAAACATTAAAAACAATAATATTTAAAAAAGTAACTATGGAGTCTTGTTGAAAATTGATCAAACTCTCGAAAATATATTTACACTTTTCCCATAAAACCAATATTACAATATATATTTATAGTTAGGTGTTCTATTTATTAAACACCAAATATCTCGAAAACCAAAAATCGGAAAATTTTTTTGACCCCAAATTTGAATTGTCCGACCCCATTTTAACTTAAAAAAAACGGTTTCATTCGAATATTGAAAAAAAAAAATCGTTGGGCTTATATGGGTTAAATAAGAATCTAAACAATTCATATGGGGAATTTTATTCGCTGTGAAAGGGTTAAAAGTTAAATAATAAACATAAATAAACTGTTTGCGTATAGTAAAAATTCAGGTAGCTTGGTAACTCATAAGTTCTCCAGTTGCCAGTAATAAATCTACTTATGTCTGGTTGGCCATTGAATCTGGATTTGTTCAGTTAACATTGATAGGATATTCAGTTATCCAATCAACCCCAAAAGAATAAATACATACATTTTCTTTATCTCTACAATCAGCAAAAGAATCACTAATCAGATCTAAAACTACATCTCTATTATTTTTAGGTAATTTTCTTATATGATTCCTTCTTGCAAGCTTTACACACCCCTTGGTGTCCCAATACAATCAATGTGTCTTCTGATTCAAAAATACCCGGAGAATTCTTAAATAAAATTAAAGCTGTTCAATTATTCATTGAAATTTCAAATTTTAAAATTTTATTTCCCCGAAATTTTTTTCATTACAAGCAATAAACGTACAAGTAATACAATTCTTCTCCCAATCTTGAAAACACTTTCCTTGGGTCGCTTGGCTTTTTGGATTGCTTTCAGCTCCTTCTGCGAAATCTCTCCTATTGCCGCAATTGTCTTGAAACGCTTTCCGCGAACTTGGAAAAAGAAAAAAGGTTGTTGTTTTAGGTCAAATAGTTTGTCGCATAACAGATGAGTGAAGTGTGAGTCGATGCGTTGTTGTGGTGAAGAAATCATGTGTTGTTTGGCCTCTTGCGCCGAATATTTTTTTTAGAAACGTTTTAACATTTTGCAAGAATCACAAATTTTCATATAAACTTTCCACACAACTTAATTAAACATTGAAAAACTCGCAAAACATAACAAGTACGGTTTATTTAAAAAAGCTATTAATCAAAAACTCCCGGAAGATGGCGCTCAAACCAACGTTTAACACCAACCAGTGGCGGATTCAGGGGGTGTTTGGGGTTGGAAACCCCCCAGTTACCCCCTTAAGTTAACCCATATCGGCCCAATGTTCGATTAATCGAACAGTAAATTTTAGCATTTTCCATCAATTTTTGTTGGGCTCTTTTTTAAACTTTAAACGCGAAAATTTTGCATAATATGATGGTCTGATTTGTAATAAGGAATAACAAAAGTTAACATGGGTTATTTTGCCTAAATGGGATAAATATATTCATTTCTCGCACCTCTTCCGAGTTGTATGAATTCCCCAAACAAAAGGTAATTTTTGACATAATTTCATAAGCACCGAAAAACATTAAAAAACAATAATATTTAAAAAAGTAACTATGCAGTCTTGTTTAAAATTGATCAAACTCTCGAAAATATATTGACACTTTTTCCATAAAACCAATATTATAACCACAATATATATTTATAGTTAGGTGTTCGATTTATAAAATACCAAATATCTCGAAAACTAAAAATCGAAAATTTTGTTGACCCCGAATTTGAATTGTCCGACCCAATTTCACTTTAAAAAAAACTGTTTCATTCGAATATTGACAAAAAAAATCGCTAGGCTTATATGGGTTAAAAGGCATTTTATGAATATTAAAGAATTACTTTTTTTGAACCCCCCCGAAATATTTTTCTGAATCCGCCGATGGCACCAGATGTCAGTTGAACCAAACAAAAAAAAAATGTTTGACAATATCTCAAGTGCGGTTTGTTTGAATGGAAAATTCTGGATAGGTTTTGATCAGAAGGTATAAATTTGAGAATTTAGGATCTGGTGTAAAAAATTGTACTTCTTTAACAACATATTAGATATCTATCTATATGTATACATATATATAAAACTGGAAGTCTGTTGATTGGGTTGTTTGTTTGTTTGTTTTTTTATTGGTCACAAGACACTAAAATTAAAAAACTAGAAGGCAAATTGAGTTGAATCTTTCACAAAATGTTCGTCTTAACCAAATCACGGTAAACCAGATAGTGCAGATAGGACCCGACATGTGGGCGTGGCACCTCCCATACAACCTAAGTTTTTATTATGGAATATCTTTGAAATTATAGGTCAGATAGCATTGAAATTTGGTACAGGGCCACCGTCTAAGTGTGTCGTTTCACTGGTAAAGTTTTATGAGGATTTGACAAGGGGCGTGGCATTTTTCAAGAGACCAAAATGTTTTGCATAACTTTGGAAGTACAGATCACACATCAATGATATTTGACACAGACTTCCAATTAAGACGTATCCTTCGACAGGGGAAACGGGGTGGGTATTGGAAAAGGGGGCATGGCACCGCCCATACAATCCAAATTTTTAATTAGTAATATCTTTGGAATTATAAGTCAGACAACATTGAAATTTTGTATATCGTCGTCTTATAGATGTGTTTTTTTTACTTTACCTTTCGACTGAAGAACGTGTTGAAGAATGAAAGGGCGTGGCACCGTCAATACAGTGTTGTATAAAAAAATTTGATTTGAAAGGCCCATTGAATACAAACTTTCCTCCTTTGTTTCACTTTTTTGTTTAACTTTAAGTTTCAACCATGAAACACATTTCAGTTTTACTTGTGTGACCACCCAATCTTTGTCTGTAAGTGTTTATGTATCTGTGTTCATTATCACGTCTACTGTTTGAGCATCTGAAACATTCGTGTTGTCCACTGTGTGTGTCAGTCAGTTGACTTTATTATGCGTGAATGCTTTCATGCGACACTGTTCCATTCGTTAATTAAATGCTCAGCATCAGCCTCGACGTTATGGCGACGCCCTATCGGCGCTGATGCCTCGTAATTGACCATGTAATGCGCATTTAAGCGGTTTTATCAAATTGAAAACGCAATACTGACTCACTCTCTTACTCTCTCTTTCGCACATTTGTTGCCATCTTTGCCACTTTCAACTTGTTTCAACATCGACAGTGTTGCAATTGCCAACGATTTTCACGTTCTGTGACGCGCATAATGAGTCTTGCAGCACTTTTGGCTTTATTCGATGCCTTAAATCTGTATTTATTGCGTTTACTTTTCTGCACTAACAATATTTCATATTTCATTTTTCATATGGCAGTTGTGCAGTTTGCAATTAAATGAATTTTCTACAATCTTATGTGGCGTAATTCTAATTGGCTTTCATGTTGTGCTAATAAAACGTCAGTATTATCACTTTGCCACACTTGCACACACACACATGTGTATTTACATATACACACATGCATTCGTATGTATGATGCATGTGTACGTGAGATGCATTTATGTGCTGGCGTGCAGTTCTTTTGCCATTATTGCCGATATGCAGTCGAATGGCCATTGTTGTGTAATGATATTTTAATGCCATATTTACACTGCTGCAATGGTAATTGTTGTTGTTGTTTTCTTGCCACATTCATATGTGGCAATCATTTTTAATCGCACTGGCCAACAGTTAAGTGGCTCATATTGACAAGCAGATTTCATGCGAATTCTGTTACACAACTACAGACGTATATGTAATGTTTGTGTGTGTGTGCGATGTGTTTGCGTTCATGCGTCAGAAGTGTCACTTAATGACACGTGTATGTAAGTGTGTGTGTTTGGTAATTGACAACTACAACGCTTGAAGTGGTTTTCATATGAATTGAAATTCATTTTTGATTGCAGCGTCAGGCAAGTTTTTGCAAATTTCAGGCTTTTAGATGCCCAATTGAAGCCTTAAAGTCCTTTAACCTTTTCGACCCGAATTTTACCCTGTGTTTCGATTTTACTAATTGATATTTAAATCATGAAACATTTGCCTAAGCGGTGTGCACATGACATTTGAATTCGCCACGATTCTTTCTTAGAGTTTCAGAGCTACTTTACTTTTAAAAATTTTTAGCTTAAAACGAGTTCAATAAATTTTGTATTAATATTTCTTAATTACAGAAACATTATTTAATATTTATGGAAAAATGCAAAATTATTAATTTTTGATTTTATTTAACCATTATTAAAGAAACAGGGTTTTGATCAAACGCGCCCAATGCGTAGACTTCAATTAGAACACAAACTTTACCTAATATCGCTGCAAATTATTGGAAATTATTTTGGGCATAACAGTAAAATTTCTTGTAATTTGCTTTGAATTCACTTCTTAACCCTTTCCTTCCCGAATTATGAAATAGCCATAGAAACAAATTGGAAGTTGGTTATTTGAAACGAGAGAACTATTTAAAAGTATTTTGTATCATATTTAAAATGGTTTCGACTTTTCAGTGGGAGGTGCGAGGAGGAGGTAGCCATACTACACTAGACTACACTGGGCTTTTATGAAACAAAATTGAAACATATTTTATATGAAAACAAAATTTCCCTTATTTACAGGTTTTTAGAGTTATTTGTTAGAATTTTAGAGTTATTTGGTGTCCTTTGTTAAATATAGAGCAATATTACATTTTTTCCATTTAATTCTGCTGCCCTGTCGAGCGGGAACCGTTGCACAAATGTTAACAATTTTCAATGTTCCCATAAAAACAAACTACATATTTTGCTGAAAAAGCTTAGAACAATGTTTCTTTTAAGCGATACAATTCATAGAAGGGGGAAAAATCGAAAATTATACATCGAAATTCCAAATTTGAATTTGGTAGCCATATGGCTACCATGGGAAGGAAAGGGTTAAAATATAAATTTGTTGGTGCTTACTTAAATTAACCCATAAATCAATCGTAACTTTTGCTATAAGATGCCAAATAGGTGAAGTTGCTCTCAGGCAACTTTGGGATTAAATTGAATGTTTCTGAACTGAACCTTCTTTGGGCCAATGCACAGTGATTCATTTAAAAGACGAAATAAAAAAAAAATTGGTCTAGGAATTTAACAAGTTTGATGTCTTTTGATAGGTAAAATTTCAACTAAGAAAGTCCCCAAACAAATCTGTGCAAAAAATTAATTATTGTGTCTCAAATTCGAAACTTTTTTCACAAAAAAATTTAAGCACATGTTTTGTGTTTTTTGGTCTATTGAATAAAAAAAATTAAATAAAATAAAATTTAATTAAAAAAATTAATAATAAAAATCGTCAAAATTCATGGTTAACAGGGAAATGCTAAAATTTGAATATATATTAAGATTTGATGTGGACATTTTTTTTTATTGTTTACGCAAAATTTGCAAAGCTTCTACTTCACTTTTAATTTAAAATATTTTTCAAGATTAAAAACCTGAAGATTGGCAAAACTTATGGAAATATATTGAAGTTCCTGCCATTGTCTGCCAGGAGAGCCCTTGTGTGATTCTTGAAGGATAGTCATATAAATAGAAGAACATTTTAACCAGCTGAAACAAGGAATCGAACCTGTGGCCTCTGGTATGAAGCCTAAAAGTTCTCTATATTTCAAGCTTCAAGTCTCCTCTTGGCTAATGGGGGAACTCGCGGTCAGGTTTTAAAAATCCTTCAACAGTGAGTCGCAGTTGTGGGAGAAGGGGCCGTTGACCCGCTTTCTGTTTACAAGAAGCGCTCGCTCGGGACTTTCTTTCCAGAAGAATTTAGAGCAATTTCAACCATGAAGATTAGGAAGCTTCTTGCAGGATATTATCTTGTAGGATAGCCATAAAAGTAGACGAGGGTTGAACCTAGGAGCTCTGGTGTGAAGCCTAAATGTTTTCTAAATTTCAAGCGTGAACTACTTAAGTCTCCTCTTGGCTGATGGGGGAATCCGCGTTCAGGTTGTAAAAACCCTTCAACAATGAGTGTCCACTTTCTGTTTACAAGAAGCAGACTACGCTCGCTCCGGACTTCCTTTTCGGAAGAACTTAGAGCAATTTCAACCATGAAGATTAGGAATCTTCAAGGACCTCTGGTGTGAAGCCTTAAAGTCCTCTAAATTTAAAGTTTTAACGAAGCCTCCTTTTGGCCGATGGGGGAACTCACGGAAGTAGAAGAAGCAGGCTATGCTCGCTCGGGACTTCTAAACTTGTTAAGTTGTACAAAGTGGATTTAAAACACCGTGCGACAGCATTTTTCAAACCAAACATAGTAATACTGCGTACTCAGTTTTTGATTTCTACATCCTTTGTCCTTTTAAAAGGACTTCAAAATTTTGAAGGGGATAACAAATAAAAAAAATATAAAAAATACTTCTAACGAGGTTAAGTTTTTTTATATTTTTTTTTTTATCCCCTTCAAAATTTTGAAGTTCTTTTAAAAGGACAAAGGATGTAGAAATGAAAAACTGAGTACGCAGTATAACTATGTTTGGACTCTAGTTTTACGTCTATATTGATTTTTGCAAGTGTGCAAAAATTTGTTCATTTTTGTCGCACGGTGAAATACCAGAAAATATCAACACAAATAAGTAAGAATGTGGCACCAAAACCACACTTTATGTGCGCACAATGAGCACCCAACTTTGTTAGTGACCATTCAACCATCCAACTAAGTTTCTCCTTAGTTGCAAATGTATGTGTTGGGTCATTCACTGATTGTTGGCTCGTGGGAAAGACAATAAAATAAATTGACGAAATCAAAACCATTTTAAGCTTTTCATTCAACCAAAAGTGCCAGTCAACTTTGTGGCTACTTGAGAACCTAATGTAATATTTTTCTCACTCACAAAACACTTATTTTATCACAGAAATGTTGGTATAAAGTAGCATTTCTTTCTTCCTCTCAAGTATTTTCTACTCATAGGGAAATTGGCTTAAATTCCTTTCAACCAATTTGAACAATTTTTTACAGCATTTTGATGCACAACAAAGCAAAAGTCAATGAGTATGAATTTTTCTAGAGCTTCTAGAAAGCGAGAGAGAAATTGAAAAATCAAGAAAATTGGCAAACAATTTTACTTGAGAAGCTTCCGCATGACACTGAACGTGTGATTGGTGCTCAGCTGTTCTGTTGTTATGAAAAATACATTGGAAAATTTTAGTAATTGCCATAACAAGGACATTGCATGTAGCTGTCTTCTGCACACTGATGAACAGCAGAAGCCAGCAATTTGTTTGTTCTCTTCTCATAACTTGGTGCAAAAAATTTATAAATTTAAGAAAAAGTCAGAGCCCGACCAAAGGTGACAATTTAGCCGAAGCCAATTATTTGGTAGCAATACTGACATTCGGTTAAAATTGAAGCCGAAGGTGAATAATAAGTAAAATAAACGATCAACTAATCTACCAACACAAGTCTTTATTGTTGTGTTTTTACTTCTCTGTAGATGCAAAAATTTTAAGTATACCACAAATTTGCATTCCCACAGTTCTCAGAGGCTGGTTTGACGTTCGATCTCTTCAAAATATTAGTTTCTTACAAACATTTCGAGTGGAAAATATGGTTTCAATTGGTATTTGACTCAAAACTTGTGCACGCAAACATTCCACAAATGAAATCCTGTGTGCATCATTGATTGTTGTAGTTGTTTTTGTTATCCTATGAGAACAATTGCCATTGTTGCTACTCCATTTCAATGTTAATGTTTGGCTTTTTCACTCTAAGCTGCCTTCCACTGTTGGGTTTCTATTTCATTACAATGCCGACCACTTTCTATGCTTTTACAATTTCTCTTTTTATATTTTTTTGCCCCTTTTTTCTATTTTCTAAACAATATCAAAATGATTTCTGCATTGTGTTGTAGTCGGTTGCAATTTCAGTTGAAATTCAACTTCACTTTTATCAGAAGCTCACAATCAATTTTGTCTTCCAGTTAATTTCACATAGAGAGAACTAGTGAGAAGTGTATCACGTATCAGTTGGTTTATCTGTGTGGAGATAATTTTGGTGGTTTTCGATACGCAACAGAGGGCTCTTGAAAAGTTTAGGTTTTATTCTTCAAGAGAGCCCTCTAGAAAATTCCAGTCCTCATCTCCGTGTTTCTATATGGTGCAGAGTCTTGAACGTTGTCTACTACCAATGAAAGTGCTTTGAGATTATTCGTGAAAAAGTATCTTTCTCTGACTGACTTTTGCTTTATTTCTCCGCAAGATATTCGGTCCGAATCTTGTAAGATATTAGTACCATATTCGATGGAATAGCGACCTGTAATGCCTGAAGATTTTCCGGCAAGAAGGTATACGAAACGATACTCTCAGGTGGACAACTCGGAAGAGAAGGGAAGTGCCAACTGGCGTCAGCAAGTAGAGAGAATCGGCTGGCGCATTTTTTAGATTCGGCCAAGACCGTCAAAGAGTTGTAGCACCATTTAACCCGGCGTTGGTGTGGTGAAAAAAAATTACGTTATTGGTGTGGTGGGGTATGACATACCCCAAAACTTTATATAGCACCAACCCCACGAAACACAAATATAAAAGATAGCAATTACATATTATTCTTCATTTAATTTTACGTAAGAAAATGCAAAAAAATTTCATGTGCAAGCAATTTGTAAAAGAAAATAACAAATATAAGAAAAATAAGCAAAAAATACTGATATTTATAGGTTGACTTCATAAAATGGTATTTAAAGAAATTATATTATATAATTTTCCAAAAACCATAGTCTGTTTTATAAACGACATACATGTAGTTATGTGACATACAGTTTTTGGTAGCTACGGTGAAAGAGTAGCGAAATACAGGGTCTCAAAATTATCGCATGTTTTGCAAGATGTATAAGGTTTTTGCTCTCAGACAAACCGAACGTACTGACGACGTTTTGGTACAGCTTCGCCTTATCTCAAGGATTTACAGAATCATCATGATGTAGAAAAATTATGATATTTTTTGGAACATATGATACGATGAAAACGATTGTCGTATGTGCTACTAAATCCAATGGAACATACGACACTCGTTTTCTACGGCGACGAAATGCAAATACTGAACTGGGAGCTTTTCTTGCACGTAGCAGTTGGACAGTTGGTATTTGCCCCTTATGCTTCCGTACGGTGAGTTTTTGAATAAATCGATGACACTAGACCATCAAAAATATCAATTTGAATTCAAAATCATTTACACAAAAAGTTACGTTATTGGTGTGGTGGGGTATTTCATACCCCAATGAACTTTAGCGGGGTGTGGCTGAAATCTGGTAACACTCAAGTCGTTTTTGGGTAGCAAATGTGTATGGTTGGACTATTATAAACAGCTACTAGAAGCCATGGTGGCCACATAAAACTGATATCGGTATTATTTACAAAAATGCAACCTCTGGGGTATGGTATACCCCACCACACCAATGACGGGTTAAGGAAAAAATATATGAAGCTGATAACACTCTATCCATGTGATATATATTTTCATATGTTTGGTTTATGTTGGTTATGTCTTTCAAAGAAATCTATGTTTTTTGTCTACTTCTTAGTAAACAAAAATCGCTCAAAACCAGTTCATCGATTGTATTTTTATATTCCTCGATTGCAATCGTTACATATAGTCCAATGCTTTCTAAAATCTTGAAAAATCTTCTCCTAGGCTTATTTTGGGTTTCAGTTCCTTCTGAGAATTCTCTCTTATTGCTTCAATCGTATCAAATTGCTCCCCGAGAATTGGTAACTTGAGTCTTGGGAATAGGAAAAAGTCAAAAGAAGATATGTTGGATGAATAAGTATGAACTTGTTTTTGGTCAAATAGTTAGCCGCGTAGAAGATGAGAATTCTGAGTCCATGCTGAATTATATTTGATGGTTTTTTGAATGGAAAATTATGGATATTTTTTCTAAGAAATCCCTTGGAATCTCCTTTGACATTCAAACAACAACAACAACAAAACACTTTTCGCTACAAATGTATGTTTATTTCCAAGGAAAAATTGGATCTTTTAAGTTGTAGCTTATATCATTAAAAACTCCTTAAAATCTCTTTTGGCATTCAAGAAAGTTTTTTCGTTGTAAATTTATCTTTATTTTCGAAAACAAGTTGGATCTACCTTGTAGTGGTTTATTGAAAAAATCTAAATTTTTTTTTTGAATATTCAGATTTTTCTTTAATTTTTGCTATCGACTACACTACTCAACACGAAAAATGATCCTAGAAATAAAATTATTTTTTAGACTAATCTTCGCTGCTGAACACAAAACTGAAAATCAAAAAATTTGTTAAGAAGCGTTTTCGAATAATCTTCGAAAAACACGGTTTTCCTGTCTTATTTCAGTTATGAGTACATATGTCGTAAACTAACCACGCGAGTAAGAGATCATTTATTTTATCTATAATAAAACTATTCAAAAAGTTATGATTTTTGAACTTGGTCGAAAAATTCACATTTTTACAACTTTCATTGTCAGTAACTTCCCCAAGTCTCATCTGATTTGAACAATATATCGTTGAAAGGTTAGTTAATTACCTTTTGAACGATGAGCCACATGTGTTAGTCGGATGGTTGGTTTACGAGATATGTGCTTATAACTGAAATAAGAGGGGAAAAACGTGTTTTTTGAAGATTTTTCGAAAACGCTTCTTAAGAAAATGTTTTGATTTTCAGTTCATGTTCAGTAGCCGAAGATTAGTCTAAAATTTACTTTTGTTTGTATGAGCACGCGATGAACCCATTTTTTGTCGAGTAGTGTTATTGTATTTTTAATTTCTCGGATTACGGATTTTGATCTGCTTAGCACCCATTTCATTCTGCTTCAAAACTTATCTCCAGTTTTTCTGTTTTATTAGGTCATTTTTGAAGTGATTCCATTATGTATTAACAGAGCAAGTTCTACTGGTCTTTTACTGATTTCGATTTTTTAATCTCTGCATTGCAGTTCATTGACTTTCGAACAAATGTGCTTTTTTTTACTGAAACGTATGTAGATACAGTCGTGTCTGGGTATAGTGAACACCTCTAAATATTGAAAAACATTTTACTCAAAAAACAAAAAGTGTTTTTGAGCAAATAAAACGTGGTTTTGAACAAAAATGTTAACCTTGATGTAGTGAACAACCTCGATACTGTGAACAGGCCTTGCAATAATTAGTTCACTATATCCAGACACGACTGTATTTTAATTTCCTTTTTGCAAGTTTTTAAATTTAATTTTGTATTTAATTCTTTAATTTTAATTATTTAATTTACTAAGCTATCCTGTACCAGCTCTTCCAATTCTGATTTTGGGTTTCATTCCAAGTAATACTCAATAAATACTTTCATGTTCATACAGCGAAACCGTTGCGTTAGCTCAGTTATTATAAATTTCTCTAAATAATTGCATACTTTTAGTATGCGACTGTTCATATGCATTTCAATCAATAGTAAAAATATTAAAATCGAAACTATCTCCATTCATTTTCTTTCATGGCATTCCATGTTTGCATAATTTTAGGCAAACGATTTGGATTAAAAACAAACTGAGCATCGTTAAAGTATTCTTTTGTTTAGATTTGCCACAGCATGGAATTGTGTAGCTCTTAGGTGCACCTTTCTATTGCATACTTCTAGGATATTTTATTATAAACATACAATTCATAACGTGAAACAGTCGAAGGATAAATTTCCGAAGAATTTAATTACAAATTTTATAGAAAAGTTTCTGTTTACAATTTTCATAGCAAGAATTATAGTAAGTTTTAGCTATGAAAATTCAATTTTTCTAAAGGAATTTTAACATCAAATAATTTAAGTTGCAGTTTTGCAGTTTCTAGTTATTTTGTTATTTGTACTAGAATTAAAAAGTTTTTAAAAGTTGATTTATTTTACAGCTTTGGCTTTTCATAAACGAATTTGAACTTTGAAATTGTTCAATTACGATGCTAAATTAACTTTTGCATTTGTTCAAATACGATGCCAAATTAAATTTTATGCAATGCATGTTAGCTCAGTTCACTTGTATTGCCCCTTAAAATTGCATACTTTCAGGCTAACGTTTCATTTTAATTGCTAGTGTGTGTCTACTGTTTCTGTTGGCATGCAGTCAACCATTCAGTAAGCAACTTTTCATTTACTTGGCATTGCAACTTTGAGCTTTTAATAGTCAGTTGCAGAGGCCACCAAGATTAAATTATTTGTTAAAATTGAATCACTTATTCGATGGCGCAGCAAATTGCAAAGTTTTTGAAACACTTTTCAAGCATTTCACTGCAATTTGTTCATTGCTCTGCCTGTCTGCAGTTGCCGCATGTCATTTCTTGTGCAACCAGCACACAAGACAGCAACAAAATAAATTTATGCTGCGCTCAATTCACCAGCAAACGCAACACATTTATCCATCACAGTCTGCGCTCATGTTGCCACATGCAGACACATACAATCTTGCCACATCTATATGAATATGAGTGCATGTGTGTGTGTGCGTTTGTGTTTGTATATGTGTCATACTTTTGCGAGTATGTCTGGGACATTATTTATGTCTGTGAGCGGCCGCACAAGTGTGCAACTGCGCTGTAAAATGCTTTAAATATCATCAGCAACAACAACAGTTAAATTAACCACTGGCAGCGCGTTAATGCCGCCAGTAACGCGCTCACATTTACAATATAAATACACATGTGACAGCTTTTTTCTCTTGCGCACGCGCGCACTGCTTTGACCTTAATTCAAAGCCAGTCAGTTGGCGCCCTTGCTGGGCCACGCTGGCGTATACGTGACATGAGCTGTTAATGATAAGCATGGCGTATGCACAGCATCAGTATTCATATGAACTGCAGCAGCGACAACAACAACAGCAACAACAACAAATTGCCATCATTGCAACGCTGTCCGTACGATGTCGCACCAATGTTGGGTTTTATAGGCAAAGCCACTCATTTAATTCGAATCCATGAGTCGGCCGCACGGGCCGAATGCATTGCGCCCGGCGCCCCCGTGGAGCCGACGCTGCATAAATCATTTTTAAATGACAAAAACTTGTAAATGTTCTGTGCCTATACGAGCCAGTCCCTTTGTGGCTGTTGTTGTTGTGTTGTCGTTCGGTGTTGAACTGCTTCTGACAGCGTAAATTGAAAATTTTAAAAGCGGCTTCAACCGACGAGTACGAGTACGATTCGTAATGAAATAAGGCAACTGTCAGCAGCAGAGACTGACAACCAGAACAACAACCATTACAACAATAACAATTACGCAAACTTTAAACCGAGCCAACATTAATGTCAACTGGTGCACTGAAAGCGCATCGGCAATTGGGGGCAATAATGAAAATTCAAAGTTACTTTCGCTGTTCGTTGCCAATCGCTTTAATGTCAAACGCGATGCCCAGTGCAGCTGGAATATTTATCTATGCAACGTAGACCGATGTGTCAGGTATGTGTGTTGATTTGGGCATTGGCTGAATTGGTGAATACGTGTGTGTCATTGAGAGTTGCAATGCTATTTCTGGCAATAGTTTTAGATTTTTGTGTAATTTGGAAGTGGCTAAGCAGTGGAACAAAGTAAGAGAAATTTTAAATAAATAAAAAATATTTACAGATTAAATTAGATTATAATAGTTTAAAGTTTTAGGAAAAATACGAAATTAATAAACTGAACATTAAAGTTTAAAGAAGAGAAGTATACACATTTTCTTATGGTATATCGTGACATAGTAAAGGAAGTAGAAGCAGAAAGATTAGACAACTTTTTAGTTTGACGTTTTCTTTCAATTTAGATACTGTTTTCTTTAATTTTGGCTGATGTAAATGAAGAAATATTAAAATTTTCGTTATGCGTAAAAAGTTTAATGTTTAAGTAATGATTACAGCCACAACGATGTGGTTGCTCTCATAGAAAAACATTCTAACATACAGGGTCCGAGTATAAAAATGAAAATATTTCTTACGGAATATTGATAATAAATTTTAACTTTCCCAGGTAAAAATCTGTAGCGAAAAGGTTAAATGGTTTGGTTAATTATTATTTAATTATTATTATATTATTATATTACTTAAATATATATTAATTATCATTTATTAAATAAATTAAATGGAATAATTTCAGGGCATTAAAAAACATCCCCTCTCAACTAAAATTTGAACTTAATTTAAAATTAAAATTTTTTAAATAAATTTTTAACATAAAAAAGTTGGCTATAGTAAAAGGCAGTGATTTGAATTGTGTTTCGCTAATATATTTTGCTTTTTGTTTGGTTGAAACTCAAAATTTTGTAACTGTTTTATAAATTTTGTATGGGAGGCGTCCTCTGGTGAGAAGATTTGTAACTATAGTAAATTTTGTATTTTTTGCATTGAAGTATGTTGTCGAATGATGTAAGAATCGTTCAAATCAGTGCAATAGTTTTGGAGATATGATTTATTTTCCTGTTACTACTACATTTACAAGTGGGAAGTTAATTTCCTAGAAAATGACCAATTTTGTATGGCAGCACCCTTAAGAGTTGGAGATAGAAGGTAGGTATATATGAAAGAAACATTGGGAATGGAAAATAAATAGGTGTCCGTCATACATTTGATACGGCTGTAGGCAACCTAAAAGCAGTGGGAGTCTATTTTATAAAAAGTATAATTTTGAATGAAAGTCCCTTTAGAAATTGGAGAAAGAGGTTGTGTTTGTTGGAAAGAAATGCTTAGAACAGAAAATCAGTAGGGGTCATTCATAGATATAAACCCTCTAAGAGCAAGTTTCGAGGGGCTATGTAGCAATTTGTTGAATTTCTCATAACTTTTGTTAACATTGAACTCGTTTCAAGGCCATAAAACCAGAAAATTTTATAATCTATATCTGTATAACCAACTGAAATACGTTTTTTAATCAAATATTGTTGAAATGTGTACTTTTGAAAAAATATTTATGGATCTTTGAAGCACTAAACTGTTTAGAAAAAAATTTACATTAAATAAAAAAGCTTCAAAACGTATAAAGTTGGAATGCGTAGTGTGTTTTTAAATCAAATATTGTTGAAATAATGCACTTTTAAAAATGTATTTCTTGATCTTTGAAGCACTAAACTGTTTAGAAAAAAGTGTACATTAAATAAAAAAACTTCAAATCTTAAAGAATTGCTAGTTTTCTATTTGGATGACTGGAACCAACTCTGAGAATACGTAGGCTGCGTTTTATATTTTTTGAATAGGGATGGTCTATTAAGTTTTCGAAAAGAGATTGCTGAGATTGCCATTGAAAAGTTTGTCATATTTTACCATAAACGTGCTTAGAACATTTTGATGTTCAAGCGCTATTTGTGTGGTTTCCAGTAACTTGAAAAATGCATCTCGGTCAAAAAGTGGATTTAACTCATGAATATTTTCGAGCAATAATTTTTTACGATTCCCGAAGTAAATTATCTCAACAACAGTGCTTCGATCGCCTTAATTCTGCATTTGGTGATAAAGCATCACCCCTCAGAACAATTTATGACTGGTTTAACGAATTCAAGCGTGGTCGCCGCTCGCTCCAGACGAACTTCTTGAAGGTCGTCCGGAATCGGTTATTGTGCCAGAAACCATCGATGCTGTGCGTGAACAGATAATGAAAGATCGTCATGTGATATACCGTGAGATAGAGGCATCCTTGGACATTAGTTCCACGGCCATGCATTCGATATTGCATGAACATTTAGCTGTCAGAAAGATTTGTTCTCGTTGGATCCCGCATAAATTGGCAATCGCTCAAAAAAAGGCTCGTGTCGATTGGTGCCAGGAAATGATGGAAAAATTCGATCGCGGTACTTCGAAAGACGTTTATGAGATCGTGACAGGTCACGAATCATGAACATATGTGTATAAGCCCGAAATAAATCAGCAATCGACCGTGTGGGTCTTCCAAGACGAGCCAAATCCAACAAAAGTTGTTCGGGCACGCAGCACATAAAAGCAAATGGTCGCCTGTTTCTTCGGCAAAACTGATCATGTGGCTACTGTGCCATCATAGCAACGTAGAACGGTCAATTCTGAGTGGCACATAATAATTTGTTTGACAGAAGTGTTCAATAAAATACGGAAAAACAACCGCCGACGCCGAATCATTCTTCACCAGAACAATGCGCGCTCTCACACATCGGCTCAAACAATCGCCTATTTGATCGACCAAAGCATCGATTAAATGGATCATCCGCCATACAGATCTTACCTAACACCCAATGACTACTTTTTTTCGCGCACATCAAAAACAAAATTGCGTAGTCAACGATTTTAATTGCCAGAAGATGCTGATGAAGCATTTAAAAACCATGTTTTGGAGGTGTCACAATCGGAGTGGAAAAAGTGCTTCGACAATTGGTTTGATCGCATGTAAAAGTGTATAAATCTTCAAGAAGAATACTTTGAAAAGCAATAAAACAATTTTTGATGATAACAAAGTGCATTTTCATCCTTTTTGAAAAAATATAAAAGGCAACCCTCGTATTACCTTTGATTGTATTTTAAGTCAAATAAATAAAAAAAAAGAAATTTATTTATTTCTCTTAACTGATTACGCATTTTTTTTGCAGAATACTTTTGGGCTCTGGTCAATTAAGAGTAGCAGCTCGAAATGGGCAATGAATTAAAAATGTATAATTCAAATACTGGCAAACTTTGTAAGTGACAGTGCAACAGTAACGCTGACAACCTGTCAGTTGTGCTAATGAAAAAAAAACAATATGAACTGAAACAACAACAACAACAAATACCACACTATTTCCATTGCAGCGAATGCAAAAATGATACCAAACAAAATGCGGCAACGTGTGCGCAAACATGCAAAATGTGAGAGGAAAAAATTATACAAAAAATTTCAAGTAGAAAAAGAATTTTTACAAATATAAAAAATGCAAAAATTAAAAAAAATTAAAACAATATAAAAAATTACAAAAAAAATAACAAAAAAATAGGAAAACTAAACAAAAAACATTTATGAATGTGAAAAAGTATTTTAAAACCTTATTGAATGCAAAATTGTTGTAAATGCACGCTTCATGCCGGACTTGTGTTGGTGTGGGTGAGAGAGTGTGTGTGTGTGTGTGGGGGAGTGAAAGTGCGCCAACTGCGGCTTTCATGTGAACAATAACAAATATAATCACTGCTCAATTTATGCACATTGTCATATTGCAGATAAAATTTGTAAAGAGTTGTTTGTTTTATTTTTTTTTTTAATTTTGATTTATTGTTGTGCAGCGCTGAAGGCGTTCATTAGTTTTGCGGCTGTTGTTTGCTTTGTTGAAAGCATTGCTGCATTGTAGGATTTGTTGCAGCACAACACTTAACAACTTAATAGTGTAGTTTATGCACACGCACACGCACACACACACACAAACACACACTCACGCAGATAATGACAGGCCATGGCTGCTTTAAGGCATACCTACATAGGTGGGGGTATGAGCAGAACCCCTTCTGTGACTACTGTAGCGGGTCAATCGAGGACGCTGAGCACATTGTTTTTAACTGTGCAAGGTACACTAGTCAACGGCGCCGCCTAGCGAATAAAATCGGTGGTATGCCCACAGTGCAGTCACTAGTCGGAAAAATGGTGGAGTCCAGGTTCTGCTGGGATGCAGTAGCGCGATATGCGGCGGAAATCATGACAAGGCAACGCGAGATTGAGAGGGGCAGACGTGCCTATGAACGTCTTGTTGTGGAAGAGCCAGGATAAGGCTATGTCCCCCCCTGTGAAGAGATGCTGGAAGGCGGTTCCGCAGGGGGAGATAGTGGGGGGTGGTTTTTAGTCGGTAGGAATCCGGCATGCCGACGAACTGGAGTTCAGGCATCTTCCGAAGATTTTCCACCTCCGTCAGAAAACAAAAAAAAAAAAAAACACTCACAGTAAAACATGCCATGGCGCACTTCTTTGACATTTGTTGAATGCTTCAAGTGATGGCGTGCGCTTGCAATTTTAACAACTTTTTACTTTTTAATGATATACACTAAATTTAAAATTTCATTTTTGCAAACAGAAAACAAAAACAACAAAATTAAGCAAAACAAGTTAAATGTTGCGAGCAACGTAACATTGCATGTTGGTTGCATATAAATTTACTTGCAATATTTTTGCAATGAAATGAAATTTTTCACTGCAACGATACACACACACACATACACTTGCATATTCAGTTAAAAAAAGTATTGAAATGCAAATAAGATGCAGTAAAGGCTGTTTACTACCAATAAGGCGTACGTGAATTTTTCGTATTGAGCCAAAATTACTGGTAAATGTTCCAAGTGTGTCAAGAACGCAGTCAGGAAAACCAGTTAGAGTTGTTTGACCAACTTGTCCAACTTTTTATGAACAACACTTTTTAGTGCTTTCACTTTTCAACAGCCCAGATTCAGTCATATTCAGCTGTTTCATGCTTCATTCATATTTCACCACATTCTTCATTCCCCAGAGGGGCGTTCAACTTTCCAGCCACGTCTCTGACGTTCGCTATTATTAACATATTAATAAATTTTGCTACTTGAAAGGTTATATTTTGCGGTAATTCCATAGCATGCGCTGAAAAGTATACCTCACTGCCTCAGCGTACAAGGCGGCCATTTGTTTACCATGGCACGACCACAGTGGCGAGCAACAAAAAAAAAATCAGCATAGCTCAACACCTACATAAACCGTTAAAAATAATAGGCTCACGTGTCAGCATGCCATTACGCAACACACACACACCCACCCACACACACACATGCACACTTTCATATGGTTCGTGCAAAATAATCACACAGCCATTGCAGTCCTAAGTGTGGCCTTAGTGTATTTTCTAATAAAAAAATTACAATTTATTATTTAAAATTCCATAAACACATAGTCAACAATTTGACGCGTAATCTGCCCATAAATTCATAGAATAAAAATACCATACTTAACACTAACACTAACAACAAAAACAACTGCAACATGCAATGTCACTAATCTATGTTGGAATAAACTTACCATAGCACCAAATGTCAGTCTAATCGTAAGTTTTATCGAGCTTAGTATGCCAACACGCTAAGTTTTGTTTGACTTTGTTGTTATTGTTGTTGACAGTCTTATCTGGTGCAAGCGTTGACATTAAAATTTCTTTGTTGACATTTGATTCTTAGCGTTGATTGTTGTTGCTGCTAATTGTGCGCCTTTGAGAGCCAAATGCCCACAACGAGCATAATCCCACCGAGCACTGTGAGACCTTTGAAAAAGTATCAACTGACCCAACGCCGGCAGACTTAGTGGGAAGTGTAAAGGGGTGAAGTGATGATGTTGAAGTGGAAAAGCCTTGAGAAAGTCGAATGTATCGTCGGTGACTTTGGCTTTAAATTCAATAAAAAAGAGTGGCGCATAGAATTCGTATGTGCAATATCGTGAAAAAAAGACTGTCGAATGGAAATGAATATAGTAAAAAAATCAAGTATTAAAAAGTTTTAAAATTTCGATCAGTTGTAAGAGCATTGAATGTGTAAGAAATGTCACGCAAAAGACTGTCAGATGAAAATAGTTAAAAAAAATTGAGTATTTAAAAACTCTAAAAAATCGAACAGTTGTAAGTTTGGTGTTGAGAGATGTTGCGACGCTGTGATGTGATGTTAAGTTGAGCTGGAAGTCTACAAGTCTTCCATAGCCCTGCGGACTATACGTGTAAATCGTCAACTTATTAAACTTCTCGATAATCTTCAAGGTAATTGTGGTCCAATCGGGGATCAGGACCATGCCCCCGACGGCGAGCAACGACCGCATACCGAAGACTCAAACCTGAGTCTGAGTTCTGTTTGGCACCCACTGCAGCACTGGCAGCACATCCTATCATTGCAGTTGTTGTTGTTTGTTGTTGACGTATCTATGTGCGAAAAGGCTTCAGTTGACGTTCCAGTTGTTGGTTGCTGCTTTAACCATCTGCGCACTCAAGCAAACCCATTGCCAGCAGAGGCGCAACTTTGTTACTTCCACGAAGGCGTCAATTGCTTTATGGACATTGCGGCATTCGAGCGATTAGATAGATTTTTGCATCTACTTGTAAATACAAAGTGGTATACGCTGTGAATAAATATAAACGGTTGTTTGTTTTTGGCGCAGCTGGTGTTGCTGTACTTCAACCAACTTGTTGTGCTTTTCGTGCAAACTTTGTGCAAGGGAATGTGTATGGGTAATGCTTGCAATGTACTTAATACATACATATACGAGACACACATACATTCATTCTAAACGTACTATATGAAAAACATATTGTGACTTCTTAGGCTATTCCGCGCACTTCAGACTCAGATCAATGAACTCTGCATACAGCGCAATCCTGTGTCACAAAAGACGCTTCAGTGGAATATAAAACTTGTTCCACTTTTTATAGTATAAGTTTCCAATAAATAACACTAAATAACAACAACAAGAACAACAACAATATAAACAATCTCTCATTAACAGTTGTATGTATCTGACAAGCTAAGGTTATGACCCACGTTTGCTTTATTTACTAATCGGCCTTATGCTGAATATCGTCTCACTCATCGTTGACGATCGTCTATGTGTATCGTCAAATCTATCGTTTCGTCGACACTTCGGTATGCTGTACAAGCAACGTAGACGAAACGTTGTGCACTGAATAAACACGGCAACTCTATGAGTGGGAAATTTTTTGTTTTGGGTATTTCACGTGGGAAATTCTGTTACTTCAAATGATTTGTGTGTTTATTTGAAAAATAAATGGATTACGAGCTGTTTTTTTTCAAGCGACGAGGAAGAAAATAAATCTTCGACGGTGCAGCGGAGGCTGTTAATGCAAACAGTGGACTTATTTGCGTTGCCTGAAACCAAGTAATTTATTTTTCTTTGACCAATGCAAGCGGAGCCCCCACTGGGAGGAAGGATGCGGCCTCGGTAAGCAGCGTTCTGCTCCGGCGAGTTCGCCCACCTCTCAGTGGCCTACGATACCTTGTGCCCTGGCACCCAAAATAATGAGACGTTGGAGCCTTTAGCTAGGGTGATTAAGAATTTTTGGAAGTCCAAGACGAGCCTAGATGAGGTGGTCGCCTCCGCGAGCGGCTTGATGGCTGCCTGACTGTCCGAGTATATGTGGACATCCGCTTTGCACGCGTTTTCGCAAATAAGTCATATAGAAACCTGCTAAATGGCCATTACTTCTGCCTGGAAGACACTGCAATGATCAGGTGGAAGGAAAAGCTGGGGCTTCGCTTCGCTGACTGCAGAAAATACCACAGCCAACCTTGTTACCTATGTTACCACCACACTACACTCCCTTCCCTGGAAAAGGGAAGCCATTGGGAAACGGGAGATCCCAATTTTTTTTCAGTATCGTTTTAGTTTCGTCAGCAAAATTTCCGACGATGGAAATATTCGTCGATAGACGAAAGGCGAAGGCGATAACGATGACGAGCATAGCACTCCGTCGTCAGCTGACGATACGACGATGAGCAGCATACGAAAGTTGCCGTATCGTCATTTTTTCAGACGATGACGATATTCAGCATAAGGCCGAATGTTAGTTCTTTCTCAATGTTAGTTCACTCTTTCGGCAGATTATTTAATTTTTGCAAATGGCGACAAAAGAAAATTTTGCTTTAGCATTCATTAATTTATTTATTCATAAATCCAAAAAAAATTTTTGCTTTGATATTCACTCATTCATTTTTGAATTTATTAATTTATTCATTTTGTTACTCATTTATTCATTTTTTCATTATGCATTTTTACATTTATTCATTTATTAATTTATTAATGTATTAATTTATTCATGCATTCATAATTAATTTGTTAATTTATTTATTTATGCATTAATTAATTTATTCATTCATTCATTCATTTATATATTTATTCATTTATTCTTTTATCCATTCATTTATTGATTCATTTATGCATTTATTAGGTACTTTATTACTTTATTAATTTATTATTTTTTAATTTATTAATTTATTAATTTTTTAATTTATTAATTTACTGATTCATTCATTTATCCATTCATTCATTTATTTATTTATTAATTTATTCATTCATTAATTTATTCATTTTTTATTTATTCATTTCTTATTTATCCATTTCATCATTCATTCATGGACTGATTGATTCATTTATTCATTTATTCTTTCATTCATTCATTTTTTTATTCATTCATTTATTCATTCATACATTCATTTATTAATTTATTTATTCGTTCATTCATAAGATTAGACCCAAAGACCCTGTATATAAAAATGAATGTCTGTTTATTGGTCTGTTGGTCACATGACAGTAAAACTCAAAAACTAGACGTTTGTTGAGCTAAATCTTTCACAGAGTGTGTGCCATGACTAAATTTCGGTAAATCACATAGTGCGAGTGAGACCCGACTTGTGGGCGTGGCACTTGCCATATAACCTAAATTTTTAATGTAGAATATCTTCGGAATTATAGGTCAGATGGCATCGACATTTGTTACAGCGCCGCCGTTTAGGTGTGTCATTTCATTGGTAAAGCTTTATGAGGATTTGACAAGGGGCGTGGCATTTTCCAAACGATCCAAATGTTTTGCATAACTTTTTAATTACAACTCAAACATCAATGCAATTTGGCACAGACTTGCAATTTAGATGTGCCCTTCGATAGGGGAACTTAGACGGGTTTTGGACGAGACGAGCATGGCACGGCCCATGCAACCCAAATTTTTAATGTTGAATGTCTTTGGAATTATACGAGTAAGTGAGACAGCATTGACATTTTTTATACCGTTGTCACATAGAAGTATTATTCTACTAGTAAAATTTGATAGGCGTTGGAAAAGGGGCTTGACACATGTTTTGTGACTGAAATTTTCCGCATAACTTTGAAACTGTAAGTCGCACAGCAATGAAATTGGGTTGCACCCTTCGACTGGATAAATAGGTTGGACATTGCATAGAAGGACTTTAATTTATTGCGAACAAACTTGCGTGCAAAGTTGCGGAGTCCTGCTAGTATTTTTATGTTTGACAAATATTGAAACAGTTTGAGCTACCAGGTATTTGATTTTGGACAAAATAATACAAGCAAAAAAAAAATTTAGTTAGCTGCTTAGAGAAAACAGCTACTGATATCTCTGTGAACTGTTTGAATGTATTTCATGGTCGTTGACAAAGCTAAATCGGTAATCATTTCGTAACAATTTAACATTTATTGCTGCAATTGCTATCAGTTGGCAATCTTTTCAATAAATAAGCAATGAATGATTGTTATGTTTATTTGGGTGTTTATTAATAGCTGAATAGGTGTAGCATACTTTTAGGGGCATTTATTTGTGAATGATAAAAGAAAAATTTGCTCTCAGTTAATTCAAATTGCTTTCAAACTGAATGCATCTAATGGCTTTGAAATCGAATGATGTTTAAGGTGAATTTACGATAATGACTATAATGACTACCTGATCAGTCAGTAATTCAAAGGATTTCATTTAAATTTTTGAGCTCAATACCATTCGAAACCATATTTGTAGCCCACAATTATTGAAGAAGTCAGATATTTGGACGGGTTTGAATGCCCAATAAATCACTCTATTCCATCTCTTCCTGTTTTCATGCAAAGATTTGAATGCCCAAAAACCCCTCCTTTGCATTACTTCCAATCCCTAATCTAAAACCCCATAATCAATCACTCTATTCCATCTCCTCCTGTTTTAATGCCACCTTTTCTATGCAAAGTACAATTCGTTGCCTGAGAAAACAAATGTCGTACGTCTTACTAGTCTCAATGGAACATACGACATTCGTTTTCTGAGGCGACGAATTGTCAGCATGACCGAAGTATCTTTGATCCTGCTCTGAAGTATCTTCGATCCTTTTGCTCAACTCCCATCAAACTCAAACTCATCATCAAACCAATCCGTTTTGAGAATCATTATGATTCAGATCGTTTTTTTTAATATTAAAAATTCATCTATTACAAAAAAAAATACAAAATATTACAACAAGCGCACAGAGTATCACATTTGTTTATCTGTTTCAGCTTCGACTTCAAATTCGCTGACCTTCCTCTGGCCGTACCAGCGCCGCGTTATGCTTAGAACAACACCCACTATGATCAGAATGCCGCCAAGCGACACCAGCGCAATACCCACGTCACGTCCAATGTTTGAAATCTTCAGAACAAGCTAAACGACAAATCACATTACAAATTTTCCCAATTACAAATGCACACAAATTGCATCCAACTCACCTTCAACTCGCCGGCCAGTTCCTTGTTGATGACAGCTCTGGGAGCGGTTGTAAACACGGGCGCATAAAAATCAGGTATGTTCTTCAAAATGCTGAAATCGTATCGTTTTGAATAGAATAGGGTTCTCGAGTCACACAGAGCACTTACGTTATGTCTTTGTCGCCTTGTACTAGCAGACTGACCATCACATTGGCATTGACCTGCAGCGGAATGCCCAATTTGGGTTCCATGACAATGAAGAAACTGTGCTCATCATAGTTGGGTCTCATGCCGGTTATGGTGTTCGCATAGCTCTCGTCGGCGTACATGAAGTGCGGATGCGACAAGTACAGGGGCACATCCTGGGCACACGGGCCCAGATCGGTGGCGCCCGTTGCGGGGCAGTTGTCCGGCTGACGACTCACGGGACAGTAGCACTGCATGTCGGGATTGCGTTGCCCGTTGTCGAAGGTGTCCGGCATGGTTTCGTACTTGAGCGCCTTGATGCCCTGCACCTGCACCCATTCGGTAGGCACCAAATTGATGATGCGACATGTGTCGGTTATAAAAAGGGTTATGTACTCATCCGATTCGCGACGCGGCACCCACAAGTCTGAGGTGCTGCCGTTGAGTCGGCCACACTCGTTCTCGTAGAAGCCGGTATGATTGAGGCCCTTCCAGAACTTGAGTTCGCCCATTTCGCGCAGATCGCCCTGGCCAGTGTGAATGGTGAAGGTGCCCTCGAACGTCTTCGAGCCGTTGCGATTCAGCAACCAGGCAAAGTAGCTCGATTCGATCGCGGAGCTGTTCAGCTTTCTGGCAAAGTCCAGAAACTCGTCGAAGAAGCCCTCGAAGAGCCACTCGATGGCCGTGTGCGTCTGATAGAGAGCACCGCCATTGCGATTGAGAAGATTGTTGAATATGCTTTTCTTCACAATGTTATCGTTGCGTACCGAACTGGCCGCGGCCTGCAAAGTGCAGAGGAGTGCAAGAAATTTACAGATTTCAGTGAGAGTTCTTCGCATTGGTGATGCTGGCACCTACAATGGACGGCAAGTGCGGACAGGTCACCAGGTCCTCCAAAGTGCCATTGGACATGTCCGGCTCGAAGAACCAGGTGCGCTGCCCATTGAACGACACAGTCTTGTTGGCGTACCAAGTGATGTCATCCTTGAGATACTCCTCGCGAAACACATACGGCCCGACTTGCTCGAAATGCGGCTTAATGCCGGCCGTGCGCACCTGCTCGGGATTGGTCCAGTTGAAGAGGAAGAAGTGGTTGTAGCTGGGAATGGGCCTGGTCACCCACGGGTCGTATGTGCGCGAACAAGCCGACAGCGGCAGTGCCTGCAACGATGAACACATGTCGGTCAAGTTGAACCGAAGTAAAGATACTTAGAATGCCAAAGCACCTTGTAGATTTGGTCCGTGACCCATGGCGGCCACCAAATGATGCACACCAGTCCCAGCGCAATGAGCAGCGCGCCGCCCACAAACACCCACAACTTCTGCTGGGTGACACTGCAGCACCGACAACACATTCTTTCGTTCTTGAGGTGCGCGGAGCTTTACTGTTCACTGGCAAGTAATCCCTTCACCTGGCCACTAAACCACTGTCCGACTGTACTCAAAACGACAATCGCTAAATTTCAGATAAGTCTGGAATTAGTCTCGATTAGCGGCACACTTGCGTTGGTTTCGTTGATAGTGCGAGAAGTGACCATACAAATTATTCTGGGCTGCAGTGCAGATAAGTTGATTTTGTGGTCAAGTGGCCTTGTCTTGGCAAATTTGTATTGAGTTACATACGAATTTACTTGCTAAAGTGGTCAATGCCAATGTTGTTGTGGCAGATTTTGCACATTTACTAATCTTATCGATTGCGGCGCGAAATTAGAGCTGAGCAGGTTGGCTGAGCACATTACAACTTGTTGTATGTAATCGGGATTATTGTCCGAGTGAGCAGACGTCTGCACACTGTGGAATGTGTGGAATGTTTTCGAGTGATGGCTGTCTGAAGTTCAGCACTGTTTATTGAGATTTCTAGGTCAGGTTGCCAGATCAGGAGATTTCCTCCTAGATTTAAGAGATTCTTGGCGGTTTAGGAGAATTTTTAGGAGGAAGACATGTTAAGAAGAAAATTTAGGAGATTAGGGGATTTTTCTTATCTTTAGGGGATTTTTAGGAGAATTTTTGTATAACGAAGTAATGTTTTGGAAACAACACTGGCAACAAAACATATTTTGGCAACTATTTGAATAGTCAAGGCATCGTATTGTAGTCAAAATGTGTATGCTTAAAAAAAGTAAGCTCGTTCTATCTCGTTCTCACTTTTTTCTGTTACAATGAAATTCCCCCAAAAAATTCGCTTTTTATTTTATTGATTTGTTATATGATTTGTTTCTGTTAAGTTTTTGTTGTTAAGCTGAAGATGAATAAAAAAGGCTGCATTAACCGTAGATCGAGCTTAAAAAAAATTAAGGAATCCTATCCCATGTATACAAAGGAGAGAATTATAAACTTTTCAATTTTCTCAAGACTTCTTTCTTAAAGAAGTGTGAAAGATGGTTTTAAACAAGCATAATCCCAACACAAAGAAAGTCACAAAGAATGGTTAAATTATCAGGTGTACAACTTTGCTTCCGCCGTATTTTTCCAAAATTAAAAGCTTTATTGCGAAAAAGTGCTTACAGATGTATTATTCATTCATTCACCCATTTCAGCGTTTCCAGGTACTTTTTGACCACTTTTGCGACGTGAGGCCGAGCATTGTCGTGTTGGAGGATGACTTTGTCATGTCGCTCTTGATATTGTGGCCGCTGTTCTTTTAGCGCGCGACTAAGGCGCATCAGTTGCGTTCGGTAGCGATCTCCTGTGATGGTTTCACCCGGTTTTAAGAGCTCGTAGTAAATCACACCGAGCTGATCCCACCATCTTTGAAGGTTTTTTCTCTTCCACCACCATGTTTGTCTTCGACATCGAAATCACCATTTTTAAAACGTTGAAACCACTCCCGACACGTTCTTTCACTCAGAGCAGCATCACCGTAAGTTTCTGAGAGCATTCAAAGCGCTTCAGCTGCATTTTTTTTCGAATTGTAACAGAAAAGTAAAACTTCCCGCAAATGGCGAGAATTGGGCACATAAACGGACATTTTCGAGCGTGAATAATACGAAAACAAGAACAACTGTCACTGAAACGGCGATGACAATTCGTTAGGCATTGTCCACACTCACTTTAAAGGCATTACCATCTATGTATTTCAACCAGCCTCAGCCGGTACAGCCACCTATCGGAAAACGGCGGAAGCAAAGTTGTACACCTGATAATTATATCCTGAAAAATGTTATGATGAAACAAAAACCAAATGTATCATTTTTAATACAAAGCTCGATCTACGGTTAAAAAAAAGATTTTTATGTGTAACATTTTTTTTTATTTTTTTTAATGTTTTTTAAGTTTTAATCCTTTAAACTGATGCAAATTATAAAACAATATTGGGAGATTTTTGTAACTTTTGGGAGGAAATTTGGGAATTTTTTTAAGATTTAGGAGAAAGCCATTTCAGGTATCTGGCAACACTGAGATATATAATGAAATCGAATGGAAGTTTAGGGCAGATGCGGACTGAGGATTCCATTTTGGTGGGACGTTAACGTATAACTTTTGAACCGAATACCATTTGTACCATTGATTGTTGCGTTTGGGGAGTTTGAGCCAGGATTATAATTCAATATGCTGAACTGTCAGAAGTTTAACTTCTTTGGATTTCAGGGCTGACAGGTCATGCATTGTCCAAAAGAAAAAATTTGTGCATGTTCTTCCGTTCATTTCTAAAACAAATTTCTTACGTTTCGAAAATTAGTGGATGGCAATTTTTTTCGGTAGGTTAGTCATCTCTCACTTTCAAACGAAAAATATCATCTCCTATGATGAAGCTTCGGTGAAAAAGATGTTCAATGTGGTAGTTGGAGATCGACGGCGAATAGGGAGACCGTGTCTTCTGTAGAAGGACCAAGTTATGGATACGCTATAATTTTTTTAGTGTGGAGAGGCGCTTAGAGAGAACTTTTGCGACAGGCCGTAACACGATAAGTAATCTTTATTAAGTAAGTAATCTAACCTAATCTAATCTAATCTCATCTATCGCAACCTAACCCAACGCAACCTAACTTCTAATCTTGACCACATTAGATTCATTTAAGTAGCAAAATTTCTTATAGAACATAATCGCCCACAAAAAGTTAAACACTGTTTTGTCGTTTCGTTTTGATCAGTCAACAAAAAATAGTATTGAAAAACCACACAAAACTGAAGTGGCAGCAGAATTATTGTGGCCATAAAAACTTTATTGGCTTTTGTAGACCGCACTGAAGTGAGTCAGTGTTGGCTGCCGATGCGGAATGCGTTGTTACAATGCACTGCGGTGCATTACAATGTCTGCGCAATGCTATTAGCTACAAAATTTATGTCGATTACACATTACAATCGAACCATAAAATCATTTTCAGCTAATTGTAATAAACTTTATCGCACACTAACAACAATAACAAATACGCACAACAATCATTGCAGATTGTCGATAAACTCGCGGCAGCAATTTAATTATTAATTAGATTATTGACAGTCGAGCCAGGGGAGATGCCTCAGGCTGCTGAGTTGGAGATGCTCGGAAGTGGAAACTGCCACAGCGAATTGGGCTGCAACTACAAATTCACAGCCACGACAACAATGACGACAACGACGTGTTGGCATTTAACTACCAACCTGGAACTGCATCTAAAGCCGACCGCACGCCCACACCGCCGCCTAATCTAGTGTCGACTGCCGGTCGCTGTCTGCGATAACGCACTGTTAATTGTTGTTTGAGTGCGCCGCTCGTTGACGGCTTTCGTTTGTTGTTTTGCCACACACACAGTGCGCCGTGCGAGAATTGTGGCATTGTTGCAAGGTGCGAGTGCTTTGCATGAAATTATCTGCGGCCGCTCGTTACGTCCAAGTTTATTGCACTCGCAGCGGTGTGGCCTGGCGCATCCGGCTCGTGTAGTTGTTGGTCGCGTGTGTCAGATGTCGCCAAGCAAATATTGGCAGTTGCCAAAATTGACACTTGTTATTGAAGTATTTTGCAAGTGTAAATAATTTCGATTTGCGTTTGAGCGCAAAATGTTTGTGTCAGTGTGTGTGTGTTGGTGTAATGCTGCAATTTGTGTAAAGTACTTCGGATTATCTGCACTCGAGTGTACACAGGCGGCATTAATCTTTGTAATGGTCGCTGAAGTAGCTGCGTGAATGCCGTTCGAGTTGATTTAATTGCCCATTGACGTAACGTGCCTAATGCGCACATAATGTGTTGTGAACTCGGCAGTAGCGGTGGCCAATTAAAACCATATTTGGCTGAATTAATCGCATTGGTGATAAGCGTTGTGGTCGCAACCATGGAAGCGGGTGTAAATTGCGCTAAGGAGATTAAAGTGTGAAGTTGTTGTATTAAAGTGAGTGAATGTTGTTAGTCATATCTTTCAATCATCGATTCATAGTATCAACAATGTTCTGTATGTAAAGACTAGACTAGACTAAGACTAAGACTAAGACTAGGACTAAGACTAAGACTAAGACTAAGACTAAGACTAAGACTAAGACTAAGACTAAGACTAAGACTAAGACTAAGACTAAGACTAAGACTAAGACTAAGACTAAGACTAAGACTAAGACTAAGACTAAGACTAAGACTAAGACTAAGACTAAGACTAAGACTAAGACTAAGACTAAGACTAAGACTAAGACTAAGACTAAGACTAAGACTAAGACTAAGACTAAGACTAAGACTAAGACTAAGACTAAGACTAAGACTAAGACTAAGACTAAGACTAAGACTAAGACTAAGACTAAGACTAAGACTAAGACTAAGACTAAGACTAAGACTAAGACTAAGACTAAGACTAAGACTAAGACTAAGACTAAGACTAAGACTAAGACTAAGACTAAGACTAAGACTAAGACTAAGACTAAGACTAAGACTAAGACTAAGACTAAGACTAAGACTAAGACTAAGACTAAGACTAAGACTAAGACTAAGACTAAGACTAAGACTAAGACTAAGACTGAGACTAAGACTAAGACTAAGACTAAGACTAAGACTAAGACTAAGACTAAGACTAAGACTAAGACTAAGACTAAGACTAAGACTAAGACTAAGACTAAGACTAAGACTAAGACTAAGACTAAGACTAAGACTAAGACTAAGACTAAGACTAAGACTAAGACTAAGACTAAGACTAAGACTAAGACTAAGACTAAGACTAAGACTAAGACTAAGACTAAGACTAAGACTAAGACTAAGACTAAGACTAAGACTAAGACTAAGACTAATACTAAGACTAAGCCAGCTCACTAAATTTTTTTGCCACCTTTGACAAAGAAATCTCTTATTGAAATTTCCTATTCAATTCAACTTAAATGTGTCTACTGTGGGCAAACATTAAGGATTCGATAAATAGAGTCATGTGTCCCAAGATGTCATTTTACAAACCTCTTAAAAATTAAAAAATTAATGATCAAATTAGAGCAAAAATAAATTGCAGCCTTATAGTCTACAAGATCTACAATGTACAATGTATATTTGAATGTTTGGGTGTTTGTAGCATGTCAACTTTTTAATGAACTTTGTTCAAAGGATGTAGAAAGCTTCATGTATGTAACGTTAGATTCTGATGGCCTAAACCTTCCTCCAGTTGAATGATTTGTGAGACCATTCATTGAATCCTTTTTTTTCCATCTTTTTGGTGTTTATTCCGGTGTCTGTCACAACTATCAATATTCAGATTGTCTCAGTAGTCAGTCTGATTGATTGATTTACTAAATAATGAAAACTTTTGCACCTTCGAGTCCAGCATATTGCAATCCCATCATTAGTAAACTCCAAATAAATTTCTCACTCTTCGAATAAACATTGCTTGCCTCACTGATTTTTTTCCGCCCGAGCAATGCCGCGTCCTCCAACCTAATCCATCTAATATTTATGTTGATTGGAAAATGTTGATTTGAAATTGTTGTGCATAAATCTGCTGACAAGTTGACGCGCGCAGCAAATGTCGCCATAAAATCCATAACCCAATTTGTCTGCGGCGAATTCCTTTTGTCATTATGAATTACGAAATGAATGAATGAAATGCCATGAAATGTAATAATTGAAAAATTATGAAAAATTGTGTGCTGCTCGCTGGGCGGTCTACGGTGTCTGACAGCTTAATGGAAATGTTGTTTTGTCGTTTTGTTCTGAAATTGCGAAATTTTAATAACGAATTTGTTGTCATGCAACAAGGGATGAAATTAAAACTTAAATAATTAAATCTTCAGATGATTTCTGTGTAATAAAAACTGTGTGTTAGGTTATAATGTAAATAAATAATTATTAAATTATTAAAATAATAGTAGCAATTAAATGCTAGTAACTAGAATTTAATTGTAATTGAATACAATAAGTATAGATGTGACTAAAGCTGACAGAAGGAATTCATAACTCAATATTTTGAAGAAAGAAATTATTAGTTCCTAGTGTTGATTCTGATCATCACTAGGAACTTACAACTTTTCATAGCCACTTTTTAAACCTTCAAAAGTTTGTAAGCAAAACAGTTTTGAAGTTTCAAACATTTCAAACACAGTTTCAAAATTAAACTCCGTTCCGAAAGGGTTAAGGAAGTAAGTTTGTATTATAAGTGTTTGGACAGGTATTCAATAGCAAGAAACTTTTTACATACAGTAAAACTTTCGGAATACAGTATCAGAGTTCGATTTGGTTCTATGAAGAGGATGAAAAGTTGATCCATTTGTATAAGATAATGCAAGATACATAAGTATAGTTATAGGGAGAAGTGATCTAGCGAGGTCCCCAACCATTCTACTGTAACCTCCTCACAACAGATGGCGCTACGAGCGAAGGCGACGTTCCTGAGCGGCGTTTGATGATTCCATCACTTAGGACTACCTGCGGCAGGCCAGTCACCTACCCTGGCAGAACTACACAACTGATTATCGTAAGCATTACAAGGCTGTCATGTGAAGGCCCTATGCTCCCGAGAGGAGTGAACAAGGAACAAAAAATAGGGAGAAGTATGGCATAGTTATCATGGCATAGCTTTAGGAAGACAAGTTGATTGCTGTGACAGACACCTAAAAAGAGGCACTAAAAGGTAACCAATAGATGATTATTCTTCCAAATCGAAGCCTTCGAAATACCATAGAAAAATTTATTTTGAATCTCTAGAAACAATAAGAAGTTGATCGACTGTGTAAGATAATGCGAGATATAGTTATAGGAAGACAAGTTGATGGCAGTTGCAGAGACCTGTAAGAACATGAAATAGAGGGACTATAAAGAGTCCAATAGATGGTTAGTCTTACAAATCGAAGTCTTTGTAGAAAAGCTTTTTTTGGATCTGCAAAAACGATACGAATTTGATCTATTTGTGTAAGATAGCTTGAGACATAGCTATAGGGAGAAGTACTTTTAGCAGAGCTCTGGCTGCCACAGACACAGTCACCTGCATGAATACGCAAAACGGGGACAGTAAGTTATCCAATAGTTCGTCAACACGAATCTAATGTCACTAAACGGAAGGAGGTACATCGGCATCTATAAAGATCACGACTCCACGACTATCTGAGTGTCCAATTTGTATACTAAAAAGACACGGCAAGCGGTGTTTATAGCCGTTGTAAAGATTAGATAAGTTAGGTTATCTAAGAAGCTTCAATTTGGACCAAAAGACCCAGATCCAGTTGAGTCCTTAACCATAGCAGATGAAGGATGATAGGTTAAGTTAAGTCAAACTGTCATAGACTCTGTTAGAGTTTTTTTTTTTTTTTTTTTTAAACAGGAACAAACGCGCAGGGGATGACCCCTATTAATGCGAAGCATTGCGTTGGTATAGGAAGGATATAAAGGTTAGGAGATAGGGTTATGTTGACGTTACTAGATGGACTGGACGTCCTTAACGTTAAAAGTACGCAAACAGATATATAAATCTACGAGCCCTTGTAGAGAACCTTAGTAAAACGTTGGCCTTTATTTTGGATCCTTTTCCCTTCAGTTCCTCAGTCAGTCGAGTATCTGAGTAAACCAAACGTAATCTTGGGAGTGCGAGGAAAAGAAGATGTTTCAGAATTCTGCTTACACCCTACTCCCAGGGTGAGCATGGACTTGTTTTAAAAACCTTCTCCAGTTTCTCAATCAGTAGAGTACTTTAGTGAGCTAATCGATATTTTGAGAGTGCGAGGCAAAGAAGATGTTCCAGAGTTCTTCTCACGCTCGGCTCTCTACGTTTTGTCCACAAGTCATTGTGAGAATGAATTTTAAGCAGGCGGTAACTCATTAGAAATCTCAAAACGATACGCCATCGCTTTCTACTGTACTTCGCATTGTACCTAGGAAACATTATTGATGCCATTTTCACCTGAAGTTCCCTCCTTCATCTTACAGGTCTCTATAGATTGCCTGCAAGAACCTTAGTAACTAAGAGGTTTGTTCGACCGTGAATTGGGTTTCATTCTATGTTCTTTTTTTCTCGATATGATTTTTGTCCGGTTATGGAAATTTGAGCCATTTATGCCAACATTTTTAATGGTTCTAATTGAAAGATTTGTTGGTACTTCTTCGGAACTAGAAAAGGACATTGAGTTGACTGTCTTTTTCCTCCCCTTAAACTTATATATCCGCCGTCATTTTGAGATTGAAGAATGATCATTCATACCAAACATTTTGATAGTTCTGATTGAAAGATTCTTTGGCTGTTTCGGCTTCAATCTATTTACTTACTGTAGAAATAAAAAGGACATTGAGTTGACTGCCGCTTTCTTTCACTTTGATGGTACAAGTAGCTCAAACTTTTGTATCCGCTTCATTTTGGTGTTGAATAAGAACAAAATTTTGAGTCTAACTTGTTAAAACGTTTCTTTAGTTGTAAATTTCACGCTACAAATATCTTTTTTTCAATTTCCATTTTATTCAATAGTCATCACATTGTTTAATAGTTGTATTAGTAGAATAGTTTATGCAAACAATCAAAATTGCAGAGTAATAACAAGTTGTGGATATTTCGTAATAATATGCAGCAATCTCACTCGCTTGCAGCCAACCAGATTATATATGCGTCACATGGTTCAATTGGTAAAAATTCGTACGTTAAATCCTCGCCTTTTTTAATAGTTTCAACATGGAAATTGTAGCATAGAAAACATGCAATTAGTAAGCAACATCACCAAAAAACTACTTTTGTTGTACATATTTTTCGTTGTAAGCATTAGAAGTGATAGGGCTGCATGTGGACAGCACAAAGCTTCAAGCTTGGACCTCGAGTTCACCCTCGGCCTCTTGAGCCTTGCGGCTGGGCTGAAAGTAGAAGAGAGGAGAGAAATAGAAAAGGAAATTTATTTAAATTAAAGGAAGATTGAGGCCTTCTTCTTTTTTTAGTTAAAGTTTGAGGTTGTCAATGTTATCCTTGGAACTGTCTTTGGGATGCTAGTTGACACAATATTGTAACGATGAGGCACTATGAATGAATGAATGCTTTTACGGGCATACTTTTAGGCAGGCACTTTAGAGTACGACCGGCTTGCTATAATTTCGGTATGGCAAGGATGGCTTGCGATGGTAATGGGATGTGCGAGAACGATCGAGAGATAGGCCAATTGGAATGTGCGGGAACGATCGAGAGATAGTCCAACTGGATTGTGCGAGAACAATCCAATCGGCGCGATAAGCAGACAAGTATAAAAGGCAGCCGGGTGCAACGCAGAGGACAAGTCTGATGTGAGCAAGCAAAGGGGAAACATGCAAGTGTTAAGATAAGCAAAGTGTAAATTTGTAAATAAAGTAATTGATGGTTTTGGAATGCGTTTTGCGTTCAGAAATTGAAGTGGTTTTAATTTTCGAGCACAATCCAGAGAGACGAAAGCCTATAGAGAACTTATTTTCATGACAATATTTTCTGTAAATATTTACCTTGGGATGCATGAGAATGAACGGCAACTCGGCGCACAGCTCGCCGCCCAGTGCGCCCAGGAACAGTTTGACTTTGACCGCATACGACACAATGATGCCGAAAGCATCGCGCGCATCCTGACTGGCAATGCTGTCAGTTGTTTTGGAATAAATAGTCAAACATTTAATTCAACTGAAGAGGAATGAACGATGTCCTTCACTCACAGTGTGGTCGAGGCCAACGAGGTCTCCTTGCGCTTGATGTCGCCCTCGACAGCGATGCCGGCGCGATCGCAATTGGCTGCCAGATTCGGCACCAGATACATGACCTTCTGCAGACTCGAACCCGGATTCAGCGGGCAGCCCTCGCTCGTCTCGGCAAAGGCGATTGTGTTGCGGAACTGACCGTTCTGGAAAAGTACCACGTCGACGCCCTGCTGCACCATGGCTTTGATCTTCTTCACCACTTTGTTGGAGTTGTTGCGCACGCAAATGTTGACGGCAATCTTCTCGCCATGATGGTACAGCTGCTTGTCGAGCGTCACCTCGAGCTCGAGTTCGCCGGGCGACAGTAGAAAGTCCTTGCGCACCACGGTGCAGGGTTGGATGCCCTGCTTGGTGGGCGCATACTGCACCTTACGTATGCCCAGATTGATGGTGCTGCGACGATGCGAGCGATCGCAGTCGGTCTCGCCGGTGAAGACCTTAACGAAATATTGGACGCCGCATGGCTGCGCCTCGTCGGTGGCCTTCTGCTGCAGCACCACCGAGGCGGGCGAGCTGGGCGGCAGCTGCATGACAAACGGAAAGGCGTTCGAACCGAGCTTCTTGAGCAGACGCTCCTGCATTTTGGTCAGCTCCATGTCGACCTTCTGCTGCGGATGCACCTGCATGGAGACGAGTGTCAGCTCCTTCTGGAAGCGCAGTCCAATCATCTCGTCATCCTCGCGTCCGTAGCGAAAGTTGCAGATGAGCTGCACGAAGATTTTGCGATTCTGGCGCACGTATTCATCGTCCAGGACAATAATGCCGTCTGGTGAAGAGAATGGAATTTTTAGTGTTAATTGGATTTGTGTTGGCAAAAGGAAGTAATTAGCAAAAGTTGTAAATTCAATTTATTGCAGGTAGCAATCAATTCCAATTGATGGCTTCTCATTACTTGAGCTAATTAACGCCTGGCAACTCAAAGGCCAAGGCTGCTGTTTCGCTCACCCACTGGTTCCACCACCGTAACCGAGTCGACAAACTCGCGCTTGTTCATGTACAGCGTCACCATGTTGTTCGGCGACGACTTTTTGAAGACCTTGAAGTTGACAACCATCTTGAAGCGCTTCCGGATTCCGCTAATTCAACAAGAAAAAACCAAACATAAAGGCCGAGAATCGCAACGAGGTTAATTACTGTTGCGGCTAATTGAGTGGAGGCTGCTGTTGTTGTTATTGTTGGTCTCAAATCAATATGTCTCCTTTATTTGCAACACTCACACACACACAAAAACTCGCGTATTCCTCTTTCTTGCACGACAACTGACTCGACGACTTTGGGTTCTACGTTCTGGTACGTTGCGCGTTTACGAAGACTTTAAATGGGCCAGCGGCCACGGTACGCGCTTTATACCTTTGGCCATGTCGTTGTCCACTTATTGAATTAGTCGCGATTGCGTTCTATGCGGTCAATACGCTTTTTGCGACGTTCACAAAATTTCCTTACTAAGGTTTCTGTGGTCGCTTTTTGTTGTTGTTGTTATTGTGCTGGTGTGACGTGGTTATTGTTGGTTTTCATAGGCACTTTCCGCACGTTGACATGAGTCATGGTGTCAAGCAATGCATTCTTGGTGTTTTTTTGTTGTTGCTGGTAATGACATTCAGCTCAATTTGACTGACACCGTCGCGTTGATATTGAAGACAACGCCATTTGTCAATAGTTGAATGCGTTGCGTTATGACATTGACAACGACTTAAAAGTATAAAAATAACCAACAACAAAACCAAAAATCAATACTTGTTAGACAAGTCAAGTGTGCCATGTTAGGTAAGTCCGCTTGTGGTTTAAATAGTTAAAGCAAATGAAAACCATTGAGAATTTACGCTAAAAAGTTTTTACCTTTAATTTTAACAAAATTTGACCTTTGATATATAAGATTTGACCTATGATATTCAATAATCTATAATCTGTACTAAGAGGTAGATATGTCATCTATGGTAAAAAGGACATTTGATTAAATAATTCAAACTTGTTGCGTTGCTATTGTTCAGTGCGATTTGGCATAGGTTGCATTGTGATCTTAGGTTCTATGACCCACGATGTCATTTCGATAGTTAATAAAACAGAATACTGAATGACTACTGAAAGACTTTAAAAGAACAACATGCAAAGATTTGCAATCTAGTGATTGAATGACTTAAGTACGATGCTCCGAGTCGCATTCACTTCTTACTGCTAATTACTTACTGGCAGCGTCGATAGTCCAGCAAGTAGTAGTTCTCAAACCAGAGGCTCTAGGTTCTTTTCCTAGCTCGGGCTGGTGAAACACTCGTATACTTATATCGCACATGAAGCAGATTAGAATTACAAGAATCGCACAAGTTTACTCTTAGCAGACAGTAGCAAACACCTTCAAGTGTGAACGGAAAATTGCCAAAAAACCACCATTCGAATTCGACGTAAAACTGTAGGTCCTCCTCTTCCCCCATCTGTGTGAAATGTTTGTTGTAACACATGTTGAAAAAACAGTGTTGCAAATACATTTTACAAACAGTTGAGATTTGTGGTATCACAACTGACTCATACAGTGGCAACCACTACAACCTATCTACCTACTGCTTTTTCGCTCCAAATACGCATCCAAACTATATCTGTGTAACAAGACCAACGAACACAGGATTTCATTTTGGAGTATGAAGGCTCTCTCCCATAATAACTTACGAAGTTTACTCCAGCCAGAGCTCTTGAAGGAGTTACTTGGCTTGAGCTATTATGGCTGAGAGATATTCTGCCGGGTCAGAAAGTTTTGTGAACGCAGAAAGAATTTGTTGCTTTGTAACAAAAAAAAACACGTTTCTGAGACCGAATACGAGAAAGTGCCCGACAGAGCATTTCATCTCATGCCAAGTGTTTTGTGCTTGAGGAGAATCGGTTCCGCTAATGGTAATTTGTCCTGTCATGTGGTAACTTCATGCCATGGGCTCAAAGTACCTGATGAAGCTGGCAAATGTAGAAGAAGTCGCATCAAGTAGTTCAAATGGTGTGCTTCAGAAAAATATGAATGGAAAGATGAATGGATTCATAATGATGCTTTTTTGGGTTTCCAGAAAAAATACATCTTTCAAA
Organism: Melieria omissa; assembly: GCA_963971225.1. Lineage (NCBI taxonomy): Eukaryota > Metazoa > Arthropoda > Insecta > Diptera > Ulidiidae > Melieria > Melieria omissa. The sequence continues at coordinate 145,127,118 of OZ020267.1, forward strand.
TACCATTCAAGACTCAGTTATCCTGTATAATAATTCACCATGTTCTTGAGCAAAGTGTAGAATGCTGATAGAAGACTACTTCTGGATGAGTTCGTGATCATCTCCTAGATATAGTTAACCACATATTAAAGGTGTAAGTACAGTTGAGATTGGTCCATCCAGCCTCCATCTAGTGGCCTTTTTAGAGGAATACAAGAGGTCTAGAAGCTCTGGGATTTTTCTCACATGTGCAAAGTTAACTACGGATTCAGTCCTTCTGTCCACAGGACAGTGAATTCAATTTTTAATTTAGTTAAAACTGACAGTAGGAGAATTGATTTAGTTATATGTAAGGGGAAAGGGCTGGGTTGTGAACCAGGCTGGGTTATGAACCATTACTGTTTTTTCTTTCCCTAATTGACATATTGCCAATCTTTCAACTGTCAAGTTTGTCTTTTGATATGAATCTACTTTTGTGGTTACACCAAAGTACAAATACGTATTGATTGTGGCAGCTACAGACATCGTGTTTGAAAATGAAAATCTACTGCGAAAACTTGTTTGCTATTTTTTAAAGTGCTATCCAAGTGACTGAATTTGTTCCAAAAATGTAAGTGTAATACATATTTATGCAGGGTTTTGATTCTATTTTACGATGCAATATTTGTGTATGTCGAATTATGGTTGGAAGTGTCGCTTATTTTAAAGTTTCCAAAATGGCATCGTGGTTGGGCTGTGAACCACTGAGGTGGCTGGGTTATGAACCACCTGTTTTTCGTACTACATTTGTTCTAACACTGTCAAATATGGACGGATATATTAAAATAAAGTAATTTTATGTAAGTTCACTCGATTTCGGTGAGTTCATTTGAAGTGGGCCAATGCGAGAACGCGGTCGGTTTTCACATGCAAACATTGCGCCACCGATTAGAATGAAAATACCAAAAATTTAACACTTGCTTCATTGCGTATTTTTAGCTTAATTGGCGTCATTATAACTTTTTTTCACCTCTTGAGGCCTCCTGATTAAATAAATTCTCAACTTATTTAAAAATTATGGGTGTTTTCTTCGTATTTTCCGACTTTAATAGGGATTTTCCAAATGGTTCACAACCCAGCCACTTTTTTGAAAAAGTGAAAAATCACGTCCTTAGAAAATTGGACGTAGAGAGTTAAATTTTAATAAAAATTGATATCTGGCTCCATAACAAATTTGCGTTTTATATTTACCTTTTCAATGGTATCTTCGATTTTTCGATATCTTTATTCTGTGAAAAGTTAGAGCCAAAAATCAAAACCCGGTTCACAAACCAGCCCTATCCCTTACCTTACCTTACTTTACCTTACTTCTACATATCAGCTTTTACATTTCTATTGATCCAAAAGTGTGTTTGTCTGCCTGTGTATCAGATGTACACAAATTTGAATTATGTCCTGTTCGTTTGTTTAACCACTTGTTTATCTGTCCCTAAGATCATCCATCTAACAGATTACGAGCCATAGGACAGTGAATTCAATTCTTCATTCAGCTAAGAACATAACCAGAAGAATTGACTTGGTGGTACATATCCCTTCGTCTTCATATTTGCATTTCTATCCAACAATAAAATCGTTTGTCTCTCTATCTGTCGGATTACGAGATTCTGACAGATTACGATCCAGAGGACAAGACATGACCCAAGACAAGGCCCAAATCTTTCCTGTCCAACAGTGTGTTATGTCTGTCTTTTTGTTTATCTTCATGTCTTTTTCTTCATCTGTCTGCTTGTATTAGTTCTGTATTCGTTTTCAGTTTTGTTCTGTTCATCCAATTTGCTGCTTGTTTATCTATTTCCCCCGCAGATTACGAGTTCTGACAAATTATGAGCCAGAAGACAACAAATCCGATTCTTCATTCTGCTAAGACCATAACCTAAGTTTTCATATCCGTATTCCGATGCAACAGTTCGTTTCGTTTGTATGTCTGTCTGTTCGCATGTCCTTCTGTGTATCTGTCTCCTTGTATAAGTTCTGTATTCGTTTTGAATTCTACTTTGTTCCGTTATTTCAACATGTTCTCTGTTCGTATATTTATGCGCCCGCTCGTCTGTCTGACAGATAACAAGCCAGACGATAATGAATTCAAATCTGCATTAAGCAAATACTAAATTTTTTCCGCGACTTCTCTCACATTCCATAACATCAAAAATTCCACTGAAATTTGTATAAAATAAAATTCAAAAAATCCATCGTATTTGAATTTTCCATAACAATGAAACTGTGATGGTCGCATGCCGTGAAGTATGCTTCAAATTGTATGCATTTTGTGGACAATTTAAAGTAAATACTTTTTTTTGATATGCACAGCCAGAGTCGAACTAGACCAACTAATGCCATAAAAAGTAATTATGATCATAAAACGAAGTAACTTTAAACTGTAATTTAAATTTCAATTATTGTCGAAAAATGTACTCGTAGAATGCGAGCATGCACGAAATTCAGCTGTGCATTGTACAGTGTGAAATGAAAACGACCGAACGAAAAAAACCCCTTTCTGCATGCCGCAGCCGACATGCGTTGAGCTGCCGCCGTCTGCGCCTGCGGCAATTGGCCCGAAAGGCGCGTCGGCCACATAATTCATGGCGCACACAATAAGGAAAACTTTGCGCTATTATTAGCCTCATTGTCAGTGCCGGTGGTCGACCGCACTCACACACACACAATGAGACACAATACATTCGCATGCATGAAGGCGCGCACACAATACATGCAACGTGGCAACTGAATGGCACAACTTTGGCCATATTTTTTATGACAAGAGCGTAATTATTATGTTCATTGACTTTGTTAAGTAGCGCTACTTTATGTTAATGTGATTTTGTGGGCATGGCTCAGTGGCTGGAGTGTGTGTGCTGTCCAGTGTGGCGGCGGCAGCAGCTATAACTTGGTTTGTGCTTTTCGTGGCTGCGGCAGTTAATTGAAATAAGTTGGCGCAGCAAGTGGCTATACTTGATTGTTGTTGTTGTTGTTGTTTTTGTATAACTGTTAATTTGTATGCGTGGCATAGGTACAACGTTAGATCATCAGTCTTCATGACATGAAACCAGGTTGTGAATGGATGTGTGAACGCGACTAATTTTAGTTCGTGCGTCAGCTGCACTGGAACAGGACTCGAGAGTTTTACTCTCTGAATGACAAACAAAAAATATCATATTATTTATCAAATCTTTTTTAAAATTATATTCTTACTGCACTTATTTCTCACTCACTCACTTCGACTTAATTTTGTCTCCCTTGAAAAATTGCGCTGATTATGTTTTCCGGCAGCACACATTGCACTAAAATATGCTCACAACATACATCTACAAACACACACACACTCACACAAATACACAAAAGTCCCAGTATGTCCGTCTCTGCGCTCTTGTTAGCTGACTTCCGTTTCCGTCCCAAATGAGCGCGTGTTCCGCTAACGGTTCCAGTCCGGTGGTCGCTGCTGCCACAAAACGGGTCAACAAAAGCAAATTGAATTTAGTTGGCTACAATTGGCCTACAACGCCAATTTGCATGCACACAACAACAACACAAACAACACACACACATACACCAAACTTACTCAAAACCTATTTCAGAAATACACTAAACTACTATAAATAAAATGTTTCAAAAAATACAAATTTGTATGAAAAATTACAAATAAAAATGCCTAAAAATTCCATTGCAAAAAAAAAATAACAAATTTAAATGCTCAAAAATGCCAACCAGCAAAAACCTGCAATTTGTGTGCTGTTGTTGGTCGCCAACAACTGTGCATAAATGCCGAGAAAAAAAGGCATTTCGAGCGCCCGGCCCCGTTTTTGCCATAAGGCGTTTTCGGTTAGTTATTTGTTTGCCTGTGTGCGGCAGTGTCCGAGTTTGGCTTTTGCTGCCGCCATATAACTGGATAGCACAAAAATAATTTATATGCCAATTTTTTCCACCTCATCTTTCGACGTTGCTCTGGGCCTCGTTGCCTGCTGCCTCGTTGCTGTGCTGTGTGCACAATTTAGCTGTGCTGTGTTAGATTGCAGCAATGTATTGTTTTGTTGTTGTTGTTTTTATTGTTGTCATATTTTTGTCACCGGCATGCAACAAGCTATGTTGGCTGAAAAATTCAAGAGTTACTGCAGTGTTTGAAAATCGGTGTACGAAGACATTCCAAGGCTGCAGTTGAAATTTCATGTTTTTCATGTGAAACTCATTCAGTTAGACTCCATAAATTGTTGAATAGTTTCACATGGATAGCTCTGATTCTAGACGCCTGCGATAGCATATACGAGGTTCCATTAGCTCAATTTACTTTTTATGAGAGTTATCCACAAACTTCTTTCATATTGAACACATCTCTACCCCTTCTTCCACACATTGTATTGTCAGATTCCGATTTTTTCGCTACTATTGAACAGATTAGTTGACTAGATGAATGAGTAAATTTTATTACAAATAAGCGCTGATGTGTAAAGTTTCTGGGGGCTAGAGCTATATGCTTTCTCTTGGCACTAACATTGGGCACTAATGTCTCTAAAGTGGAAGTATGGGTTTTTTCGACCTAAAACTGAATGTCTTTGCCTTGAATCCTTTTTATATATTTAGATAAGAATCCATTTGTCTTTATTATCATATCATACTTTGAATTTATAATTTACCCATTTATCATGTTTCTGACATTAATTTGAACCGCAATTTTTATTCAGAACTCATATAGTAGAATTGTAGGAGGCGGACAAATTGTTTCCACACGGATTGTTTACCTCCGAACTAAGTCAAAGGCTTTAGATATGTGTGGGCGGTATTGTCACATTTGGTACTAAATCACTAGAAGAAACTGTATCTGTATCTCTGTATCTCTCTATCGTTGTATCTCTCTATCTCTCTATCTTTCTATCTCTTTAACTCTCCATCTTTCTATGTCCTTACATCTCTATCTTTCTGTCTCTCTATCTTTCTCTCGCTGGCAAACTCTTTATTTATCTATCTCTCTATCTCTGTATCTCTGTATCTCTGTATCTCTCTATGTCTCTATGTCTCTATCTCTCTATCTCTCTATCTCTGTCTCTGTCTCTATCGCTCCATCTTTATATCTCTCTATCTCTGTATCTTTCGCTCTATCTCTGTATCTCTCCATCTCCGCATCTCTCTATCTTCCTATCTCTCTATCTCTGTATCTCTCTTCCGCTCTATCTTTGTATCTCTCAATCTCTCCATCTCTCTATCTTCCTATCTCTCTATCTTTCTATCTCTCTATCTTTTCGTCTCTCTATCTCTCTATCTCTGCATCTCTCTATCGCTCAATCTCTCTGTTTCTGTATCTCTGTATCTTTTTATCGCTCTATATCTTTATCTCTTTATCTCTATGTCTCTATGTCTCTATCTCTGTATATCTCTATCTCTTTATCTCTCTAAACCTCTCTATCATTTTATCTCTCTATCGCTCTATCTCTGTATCTTTCTGTCTGTGTATCTCTTTTTATCTGTATCTCTCTATATCTCTATCTCTCTCTATATCTGTATCTCTCTATCGCTTTATCTCTGAATCTTTTTATTGTTCTATTCGTCTACTCTTCATTCTCTCTATCTCTGTATCCACCATTCTTATATATCTCTATCTTTCTATCTTTCTATCTCTGTATCTCTCTATTGCTCTATCTCTATATTTCACTATCTCTCTACCTTTCTATATCTCTTTCTTTCTGTCTCTCTATTTCTCTATCTCTGCATCGCTCTATCTCTCTATTTCATTTTTGTCTGTTCGTTTATCGAACTGTCCGCTTGTCATTTCTGCTATATATTTGTCCATATGTCCATCTATTTGCCTTTCTATTCATCCAGCTCTTCTTTGCTCCATTCTGTCGCTTTGGTTGTCCCACTTTTTACTTGTTTGTCCGTCCACCTGCGCATTTGTCTATCTATTTATCCACTTATACCGTTTTTAATCCGTCTGCCTGTATGATAAACTATACGTCTGTGCAGGTATCTTTCGTCCGGTCATCAGTATCTATATATCTAAATACGACTGTCAACGAGCAAAGTGACATTGAACATTCCAACAAAGTGGATAAATACATGTAGGTCAATATATAGTAGAATGCTCTGACTGAAACACTCGTAAAACTATATATGTAATCTATTTGCTACATACAATTTTGAAGACAAATATTTATTGAGTTCAAAATTTATCAGGTGTACAACTTTGCTTCCGCCGTTTTTTTCCAAAATTAAAAGCTTTATTGCGAAAAAGTGCTTACAGATGTATTATTCAAAGTATTGTCCGTCGCTAGCGACAACTTTCTCCCATCTTTCCGGCAATTTTCGGATCCCGGCTCGAAAAAAGGAGTCCTCTTTTGACGCTATCCATGAAGCAATCCATTTTTCCAATTCTTCGAAGGATTGAAAATGTTGATCTGCCAGGCCGTGTGCCATCGAACGGAATAGGTGGAAGTCAGAAGGGGCGACATCTGGGGAATACGGCGGGTGGGGCAAGACTTCCCATTTCAGCGTTTCCAGGTACTTTTTGACCACTTTTGCGACGTGAGGCCGAGCATTGTCGTGTTGGAGGATGACTTTGTCATGTTGCTCTTCCATTTTTAAAACGTTGAAACCACTCCCGACACGTTCTTTCACTCAGAGCAGCATCACCGTAAGTTTCTGAGAGCATTCGATGCGCTTCAGCTGCATTTTTTTTCGAATTGTAACAGAAAAGTAAAACTTCCCGCAAATGGCGAGAATTGGGCACATAAACGGACATTTTCGAGCGTGAATAATACGAAAACAAGAACAACTGTCACTGAAACGGCGATGACAATTCGTTAGGCACTGTCCACACTCACTTTAAAGGCATTACCATCTATGTATTTCAACCAGCCTCAGCCGGTACAGCCACCTATCGGAAAACGGCGGAAGCAAAGTTGTACACCTGATATATACAAATCCGATATAGATTTTTTCCTTAGGAATGAAAAATATTGCAATACAAACCAGAAATAAAAATCCTAAAAGATTCTCTGAACATCATTTTCTTCAGATTCCATTTTTGCGTTTTGCTCCTGAATCCATTTTATTTTCTTAACTTTTGACAGAAATGAAACTCGTTCGTTTCTATTGAAACAAATTGCATCGCATTGCATTGCGTCAGACCATTTCTTGCTTCTTCTTCTTCCTTCTTTCAGCACCACTGCACCAGACTATGAACTATCATTTTTGCATTCTGTGTCCTTTTCATTTCTCCTTTCCTCTTGTCCCATCTTTTTGTCCATCACACGTTCAATTTTCTAAATTAATCAAAAATCCAGCGTTCACTTTGATTTGGATTTGCGGCGCTGCAATGACTTTGGTTTAATTTGCACAAAAGTCATAAGTATTTGTGTCAAATTCAGCTTGCAGGGCTCCATGCGAACGCTTGAACGGATTCGATTATCTGTAATTGATTTATGCGCTCAATTAACGAAAACGCTCCACTCACACTCACACACGCACACAAACACATACGCATACGCACACAATACTCATTAACAAAGCGCGCCATACGACACCTCGACGCAATCGTAAGCGCGCGCCAGCAGCGAACGTTCACCATTACCGAAAGGAATGCGTGAAGCAATTCCAACATCAGCGTCCAGGACAAGCAATTGAGCCTGTAATATGTGTGTGTGTTTGTGTGTGATGCGTGGGTGCCTGTTAAGCGCTCATAATTATGGGCTTGCTGGGTGGTCAGTGGACGCGCCGAATGCCTTAATTCACGCCTCAAGACGAGCAATAAGCAGCGCAATGCTGCGTAATTTATCAGCAGCGACAGCAGCAGCGTCCACCTCGACACAAGTCTGCATGTGTGTGTGTGCATGTGTATGTAAAGTACCAGTCGCCCATGACGATTGACGACATAACACAACCGCAGTGCGTTGTGTGCCGAAACGTCAGCGGGCAGTTGGTGACCAGTGGCACAGCGGTTGGCGCTCGGCCACTGCTGGGTGCAGTGCGAATGACCTGCAAATGAAACCGAAATGAGACACTGAAATGCGAGCAAACTGCGAGCAAAATGAGAGCAAAAACATTATTGACTGCGAACGTTAGTTAGTGGCGGCCATTAGTTGGTTGTACGATGTAGTGTCGCAGGGTCTGTCTGTCTGGTGAGCAAAGCATAAAGCCGAACGTAAAAGCAGAATTAGTGAAAGCAGCCGAGTTCGGGTGGCGGCAGCCGTTGAGCAAAGCTGACTGAGTTGGATCAGTCAGCCAGCTGTGGTTGGATTAAATGTGCCACACGGTCTGCTGCTTTCTGTGTGTGTGTGTGTGCGAGTTAAGTTAATGCACGTACTTGTGCCATGCTGAGTTCTCTCCAGTGCTTTGAATGCCATTTGCGTATTTTAACCACACACATTTGCTCAAACATACTACTACCACTATGTTTGTGTGTGTGTGTGTGTACAGTCAAAGCGACTCAAACTAATGATGTGTATAACTGTGTATAAACGGCATTTTGTTTGCGCTGCTGGCAGCTGCCGTATACGACCAGCTGCGCGTTTACAACGTAATACATGTATGAGAATTTGTATGTTGGTATTTGTGAGTGTGTGAGTGAGTCGAATAAAATTGTTCGCTACAAAAATTATGAAATTTTTTAAACCAGTACACAGTGATTCGTTCTATAGATAAAATTACAAAAAATTGATAATCTCAGAATTTAACGATTTTGATGTCATTTGAAAGGAAAAACTCCAACTAAAAAACCAAAAAAAATTTGTGCAAAAAATTAATTAGTGTGTGTGCGAAAATGCTCAAAGTCGGAACTTTTTTCCAAAAAAAAATTTAAACACAGGTTTTCTGTTTTTTAGTCTATTGAGTAAAAAAAAATTTTCAAATACATGGTTACCAAGAAGTTGCTAATGCTTTCAATATAGATTAAGAAATAATGTGGCCATTTTCGCTTTTAATGTTTTCTCAAAATTTTCAAGGTTGAGGCTTTTACTTCACCTTTAATTTCAAATATTTTTCAAAATAAAAAATCTGAAAATTGGTTAAACTTATAGGAAAATATTTACAAAGTATGTGAAAATATGTTCCTGTATTTTGTTTTGAATGTTTTCTAAAAATTTGCAAAGCTGAGGCTTTTACTTCACCTTTAATTTCAAATATTTTTCAAAATAAAAAATTTGAAAACTGGCAAAACTTAGAGGGAAATATCTAAAAAGTATGTAAAAGTATGTTCCTGGATTTTTGTTTATCTTAAGAAACCTTCTTTTTTTGTTAGATAATGTAATTACATCCTCCGATATCTTCCGATCTGAGAAAATAATTCAATTTGAAGAGTGGTCTAAATACCTACTTTTTTTTTTAATTTTTATTTTTTACAAAATTAATTTTTTTCATCGCTAAAAGTATGCAATCATCATGAAAAATTGAAAAAATTGCGCAAATGCAGTACATACCTTTATTATTATCATTTTTATTGCCAAAATAAAAGGTCCTAAGACGATTTTTGTTACTCTTTCGAATTATCAATGTTGACGTTGCCGATAGAATGTAATATATGAAAAATTTAGCCAACACACTTGTTGCTATAACTTTCCAAAAATTACGAAATTTGCAAATTTAAGTCTCAGGAGTTGCAAAACTACACAACTTAAAGAAAAACTAAATGGAGATTTCAATTCAGCAGACCATGATTAACTACTATAGAAAATTTTATGAAGAACGGACCACTCGTTTTAATTTTGTTCCGCGGTTGTATGGAGTCAAATCATTGTGCGACTATCCAATTATTATGAATTAAAGTATTTTACGACAGCCGCCGTAGCTCAGTTGGCTAGTGCGTTGGGCTGTGAGTCAAGACTCCGCGAGTTCAATACTCCGTTGTGTTAACACCGAAAAAAAAGAAAAACAAAAATGTGTCTTTCGGCGGCTGTCCTCTCAGCAGGAAGTGGCAAACCTCTGAGAGTAAAATTGCCTACGAAAAAGCTCCCAACTCTCAGTTTGGAATCGGCATAAAACTGTAGGTCCCTTCCAACCTTGTAAAAACATTCGCACGCACAACACGGTTGGTTGCGGGTAGCTAAGCCTTAGTCTCGTAATCGGGCTGTCGTGCCAGTAAAGAAGAGAAGGTATTTTTGTTCAAAAACTTGTTCACGGATTTCAAAACCAAAATAAGTAACCCGGTTTTTTTTATGTTTTAATTTTTAAGGAGCCCCGTCCATTTTTTTTTATTGCAGTGGCCGACACCTTTAGAGATAATGTGGGCCCTTATTTTAACCAGAATATTTGTCCCGATCAATACACAGGTCCGCCTTAAAAGCTTAAAATTTTAATAGTATGTGTTCGCTTTTTTTTCGATGTTTTAATTTAAAAAAAATAAATATTGGCTCTAATGGACGAATTATATTTTCTGACATTTTATTCAGAGTTACTAAGATAACAAATTTTTTATTTAAAATTTTCAATAGCACTTTAGGGGAAACAATTTAACGTACAATTTTATTCGACGCAGTCCTTATTAAACACACACACACACACATGAGCACATTTGTACATGTAGTTTCGTGTATGTAGTTTGCTACACGTGAGGCAAAATACCTGCTTCTAATCAGTAGTTGGTTAATTAATACGAAGCTTTTAAACATAAAGCCGCTTAATTAGTGCAGATTCAGTAATCAATTATTTATTTTTTCTTTGACCTTTTGTCGGTATTATTCGAGCTAATAGTTCGGTGAAACCAGTGTGAAAAGGAAACCATACAAAAAGCAATGGTAGAAGCTGTGTGTTGAAGCTTTCAGCATAACTCAAGTCAACCAGCAGACCAGATATAAACATTCAAAGAAGTAACATAAGTAAGATTGCTCGACTGCAGCAGTCACCCACAGATCTTATGATGACAAACAGAATTAATTTAAGAATAAAAATGTACATTCGACATTGGTAACAGTAGACATTGGTGGTGTGTTTTGGTACTCTTTAATAAAGACTGGATACCAATTCTGGGAAACTGCTTTAGTGCTTAGGTTGAGAGAATCAATGATACGCCCGGAGGTATGGCTTTTCTTCAGCCAACTTTACATTAAATAAGTTATTTACAACAAAAATTGATATAGTTTCAACTATATTAAATGCAGATTATGTTGACAGTCGCAACTAGATGAGCACACAGAGACACATATTAAATTAATTTGATCCTCAGTGAAGAACTTGATTACTCGAAAAGGACAAAGCTAAACTGCATATCTTCGAAAGAAAAGTTCTCAGAAAAATATTTGGAACAATCAAAGATAACGGAGAGTGGCGTATAAGGTGGAACGATGAGATAGATCAACTTATAAAAGGCGAAAATATTATAATATTAAGATGGTTAGGACAAGTAACAAGAACGGACGACACGAGGGCGCAGAAGAAAATCGTGGAGGCCAAGACGTTCAATACTAAAGCAAGAGACCAAGATTAAGATCAAGATGGATCGACGAGCTAGAAGAAGACATAAAAAACTTGGGATAAAGAATTGGAGAAAAGTTGCAAAAGGTTGAGTTGTTTGGCGGTCCCACGTGCAGCAAAGCAGCCAAAGCTCACAAAGAGCTGTGGCGCCAAAAGATGATGATGATCCTCAGTGAAATCAGATTGAGTTCTGATATCGCAATATCGACACATTTACCTCCATTCAAACCTTAATTCAATTCATTAACACTAGAAAGACCATTGCGGTCATTTTGACGATTTGTCTTTTCAAATATTTGCATTTTTGTTTAGGATTCCTATCAACTTTTAATTAAATTACTTTTATTTTTTTATCGGGTTCTACAATTAGTTCCACAAATAAGGTGTGTACAAATCGGTTGTGTACTTTTCGAGATTTTAGCGTATATGTAGTCTTTGTAGATATGGAAAATTTGTGGTTAAAACATGAGCATTTTTTCGGCAAACCTGATCAGAGACTTTGGTCCTAGCGACAACTACTAATTTTCTCGATACTTTTTGTTCAATTTTTGCCTAATTTTGTATGATCCTCAAATACAATTTTCAAAGTCTTCAAAACGCTCAAATTCCTATCATAGATGACCTCTTCATACCACAGAAATCTTCAAGCACCGAACCATTTCTTCTTGTTAAAAAAACAGGCAGTGTATGCAGAAGGCTAACTTTGAAGAATGTGCGGAATGAGAAAGCGATTTCTAATCTACTTCATGCAATTTTGCCATAGCAACTGCGAGCCGGTCCATTGACTTACATTCGACTAGGTTGTAGTGGATTTCAGGGCAAGGAACTTGTAACACTTTGGCCACAGGTTGGACCCATTATGATTCTTTGAAATTATTGCAATAAATCTTGAAACGATTTTGCATTGTTGCTCTAAATAAAACCACAGGTGGCAACCATGTGCCTACCGCACAAGTAATTTGAAAACCCGGTTCTGGCATCTATGTCCCAGCTGCAAGTCCCTCAATAGTCTGTAAAGCCAGTTTAATTTGAGAATGAATGCGAGCAAGACACTTGAATGGTTGTTCTGAGGTCTTTCAAGTTGTCGAAGAATAGTGAGCCTAAAGTTGTCCATCTCAGTCTGGAGAGAAGCGAGCAATTCCAAAGCAGGTGACTTATAGTATCCGTTTCCTCTACTTTGAGATAACAGCGGCAGTAGTTCCAACTTTAAAGACTTTATTTCTTGTCACAATGAAGGAGAATTTCTTGTCAGGCAAACGTAGTCAAATATGCATTGAATTGATCCAACAGCAACTTTGTTGTTCAACAAAATCAACATTGACATTCTTTTTGCTTGAAATCAGCAAAGCATCAAAACAACAGTAACCAAAAAAATCAACATAAAAAATATATTAAAAAAACCCAAAAAAAATTAAATTAATCAAAACAACTAAGACTTTGTTAGCCAACAAAACCAACATGGTATTTTTTTTTATTCCAGTCGACAACGAATCAACAAATCAAAATAACAGTGACTCTGTTGACTTTGTTATTTTCTTTTGCTTGAAATGGGCCTTGAGTTGATCCAAAACTGAAGGAAGAAAAGTGGTCAGAAAAACCAACATAAACAAAAACCAAATAAAAAAATGAAATGAATCAAAACAACAGTGATTTTCTTAGCCAACATTTTCTTGGCCTCCTTTTTGATTCAAATCGATACCGGATCGATAGAACAGTGACTTTATTGGCCAACAACACCAACATTGGTCTTCCTTTTGATTCCAATTGACAACGAATCAAAATAACAGTGACTCTGTTGTTTTTTTTTACTTGAAATGGGCATTGAGTCGATCCAAAAGTGACCAAGAGATCCAACTTGGCCTTCTTTGGCTTCGATTCACCACGTGAAGTGCAGTGTCTACTATTACTTTGCCTCTGGTTTTTTGTGTCCTTCCCACGATTTTTCTACTTATCTCTACAAATGTACAAATTGCAATGCAAGGTCAATTCTTTTTAGAAATATTTTAGAAATATTTAGTTTAGAAATATTTTAAATAAACCAAATGTCGCTCATACGCCCCGTGTATCAGGCAATGTTTTTCATTCGACATTGTTGCAACAAATCTTAAAGCGATTTTGCAATGCTGCACCATAAATTCACTTCACAAATAAACACACTGTCGCTGGCACCTATGCACCTAAGCGTACGTGCACCGAGATAGTCGACGCTGAGCAAAACCAAACGTTCCACACTTTCAGGCAGCGGCGCTTTTGTGATGTTAAGCGGCAAAAAGCGAAGAATAAATGGCACAAACGAAAGAAAATCACACAAGAAACAACACAAATCGTCTGTCGAACGCGCAATTTACGTGTGTGGCTAAGTGGGCGCGTGTGTGTGTGTGTGTGTGTGTGTGGTTGTATGCACAATAGATGCTGCAAAAGTGCACCCTGACAGCGTGTTCCCGTACTTTATGCGCACAGTGCGATTTTCTTCAATATCTTACTGATGTTGTTTTTGTTATTGCAGTATTATTTTGCAATTCCAATCACCGCCCGAGCGTTGTTGTTGGCAGCGAATGAAATTGCATTTCCCCCTCGATGGCAGCAGCAGCAGCAAACAATATGCTAGCGCTGTAAACAAACTGGCAACAACAACAACAATCACCACATTGAGCCAGCCAGCCATGCAAATGTTTCCTTTCAACTGTAGAAGCCCAGAATTCGATAAAGAAATTGAAAGGGGGACCCAGCTCGTCGATGTTGGCAAAGCAAAGGAAAGCAAAACGATCGAAGCAATGCATGGCAGGCGAATGGCAACGATAACTGCATGTTGTTGTTGTTGTTGTTGACATTCTTGTACAATATCCTTAGCAATGTGCATTTTCATTTGGGTAATTTTCATTGAATTACAACTATAAAGTGATGTCGCCTCGTTGAAGCGCAAATCCAAAGTGCCAGCACTCGATGTGCTTCAAGAAGACCATTTCAATGTGAAGCGTGAGGGGCGCAACAACAATTGGCATATGTAAATCGCAAATCAATTTCAATTATTACATTTTAATCAAACGAGCATTTAAGCTGCATGCCAATACTGCACCCATGCAGCATATGCGGTCAGCATTAAGTCGTCCTTCGTCCTTAAGTCGTCGAGCGACGAACGTGTGCAGCATGCGGCATGCGGTCGTGGGTTTGTCTGCCGCCAAAACATGAAAGACAAATATGCAAGCGAAAATTAAGTGCCAGCGTACACAAGTACCAAAGACCACTTGAATAGCGCGCACACACGCACACACACACACACATATACATAAATATGCATGCAGCAACTGTTCGTGTGTTGCGGCCAAAGGCGGCACAGCAGCTGCAGCAAAGGGACGAGAGCTGAAATCATGGCGCTCTGGTTTCCATTTCGTTCTATTAAGATGGCATTTGAAAGCCTCCACACATGGCATTTGATAGAGTTGCGGCTTATTTGCCTACTTAGTTGAGCGAAAGATGGAGATCACATGGAAAATTGCATGTGACGACAGCAGTGATTGGCCGATCACATGAGGACAGCGTAAGGTTGGTGAGTGGGACAGGAAAATTAGGTGCTTAAAGGACTCAAACTGCGCATACAAGATGCACCACTGTGGTGTCTTTTGAGTCTAAAGAGAATATTATTGTTGTTTGTTAAAGTGTTCAAAAGCAATGGGAAATTTTTGGCGCCAAAATTTTTATATAAATTTTAAACATAAGAGATAAATTTGCTTCATAAGACGATAACAGATGGCAAGGGATGCATAAATAATATTCAACTACTTCATAAATGATAAAAATTGCAAAAATCTGATCCTGCGTCTGAATAATGAATCTCCTTTCCCTCATCGAATTCGAGTTCTTTTGTTCAATTTCGTATCCAAGCTTGCACTGATAAAAGTATAAAATTAAAGGTGTCTTTGTTTTCTTGATTTTTTTTGTAATGAAGGATCGATCATTTGGGCAACTTCTTCTTCGGAGATCTCGGAGAACTACCTAAGAGAATCATTAATTCACCTCATAAGTGCTCAAAAGATTCCAAAGTATGCATTGTTTTCAACTAAATTTGAAATTCAAACTTGAAATATTCAATAATAATTATTGAAGTCTGCTCCAACCCCTGAAATTGTGGCATTAAGAGTATTGAGAGGAATTTAATTCGAGCTCATTTTGTTCAATTTTTTATCTAAGCTGGCACTGACACAAATATGAAATTCAGTTCATTGTCTGCTTTCTTAGTTACTTCTTGGATCTTACAAAGTGGCCAAAGGCCAAAATCAACAAAAATTTGGATGTGGTACCAAAACTTTATGACACTTTATGTGCTAATTGTGTCATCTCACTGTAGTAGTAACCACTCAACCAACCAAGCAGGGATGCACACAGGGGTGGAGATGAGAAAGGTTGTTCGAAACCTAAAAATCCTAAAAATATGAAATACCCCAAAATGAAATCCTGCAGCCAACCATTTCTTAGGAGAGATTTCATGATAACGAGAAAGAGGAGATTGATTAGGAGAGATATTAGGAATGGCACATTTGCCACTTGAAAAATTGTTTTCCAACCAAACTTCCGACCAAATCCGACCTCAACCGACCAAATTAAAAAAAATTGCGTTGTCATTTTTAAATTAAAATTTTATTTTTTTTTTTAATTTTGTGTAAATGAAAAAACGTTCACATCACAAAACGGACCAAAATTCGTTTAAGCAGACAAGCGGACCAAAGTAAAAAAATCTGACCAATTTTGGTCCGAAAAGACCAAAAGCGGCAACTCTGTTAGGAATATTGATAAGTAGAGACAGTGTTGCCAGATCAGGATATATTCTCTTAGATTTAGGAGGCTCTTGGCCTTTTAGAAGAACCTTTAGAAGGAAGAATTGTTAAGGATAATGTTTAGGAGATTTATTTTTATGTAAGGGGATTTTTATGATCCTTAGTAGATTTTTAAGAGACTTTTGGATAACGAAATATGAAACTATTTTAATCAAAATTTAAAGTCAAATAGGATGCATTGTGTTAAAAATTTGTAACCTTACAAAATGTAAGCTCGTTCTATCTCCTTCTCACTTATTGCTGCCACAATAAAATTCCGCCAAAAATGACACTTTTTATTTAATTCATTTGTTATATGCTTTGTTTTTGTTAAGTTTTTGTTTTTAAGCTGAAGATGAATAAAAAAGGTTGCATTAAAATTTTTTTGTATATATTTTTATTTTTTATGAGACTTTTAATTCCTTTAAACTGATGCAAATTATAAAACAATTTTATGAAATTTTTTTAACTTTTAGAAGGAAATTTCGTTTTTTTTTAGGTTTTGGACAAAGTCATTTCAGACATCTGGCAACACTGAGTAGAGAGTCGATGATGACTGAGTTGATGCCACTATGTGGTTCGCTTGCAAGTTCCCAAACAGGGGCTGACTTTAATCGAATAGATTCTAGATTTTCCTCCTTCTGGAGTAAAAAAATAATTCCTTAATTTCTTAATGTTCCAATTTTTTTTACAAATATATTAAAAATTACATATTTACAAAACGCTTTGTTTACAAAACAAAAACACAATATGGCTTCGCCTCTGGCCAACACATGTTCCCCTGGGCTGTTAAAATGCATAGCAGAATTTATTAATTGAAATAAAAGCGTTGAAAAAAACAACAAAAAAACGTTCATACTTTAAACACAAAAATCCAATTTACAGTGTTTAAAGAAGTAGTAAAAAAATAAACAAACACCTACAAAAAAACTTGAAAAATTCCACATTGAACCATAAGATTCGAGTCGACAGAAATTATTGTGCACTCAAGCAAGCAAACAGCAACGTTTTTCACCTCCTGCCCCTCCTCTTCTTTCTATTAGCGACCATTGCTCTGCTAGCGTCCAACAATTGCCTATATTATTGCAGCATTTTAGGCGCGGCGCTCTAATCACCAGACTGGCACTTAATTTGCTTCAGCATTTTTGCCAGCACTGCGTTGGCGTTGGCGTTTTTCCTTAGCGCTAAAAAGCCCCCTGGGTGCAGTCACGAACTTTGGCAAAACGCATAAATTTCTATATCTTTTTTTTCGCACAATAACAACAACAACAAAACCAACCAAATCCATACACATCGCCATTCGTGTCCGCCTCGTTGCCATTTGAATTTTCTGCAAATATTTGACTTTGACTTTGAATGCCGCTTCGCTCGCACAGCGATTCGCCCACTTTTGGCAAACCAGAGATAAGCGTTCTTGGGTTCGTTAATGCGTGCCGAGGTGAGAGTCTGTGTTTTTGATTTCATTCGTTGTGTGTTGTTGTTGTTGTTTGTTGTTTGTTTTTGTTTCATTGTTATTTTGGAATGCTTCAATATTTTTATGGCCATTATTATTTTGGTACTTGCTTCATAATTTTATTGTTTCAATTGCCAAACTTTTTCCGTTGGCTGAGCGGCAACGCACATGATGAAACTTTTTACGCAGCCACTCATAGGTCGACCATGACGACATGACGGTGGCACTGCCTGCTGGCTGACTGTGCGAATCGTAAAGTAAACTTTTCACGTAAAGTGTTTAACTTATCGACATTTAAATATTGCGTTGTTGGCTGCCGTTTTGTTGTTGTTGTTGTGTGTTTTCGCTTTCCGCGGGGAGGAATTTGCGTGCTAATGAGCATCGGCGACGCAGGAGTCCGTTGAAATGTTGCAGTACTTATGGTATAAATGTGTGCTTAGGCTCATAAGTGTACTTTAAATACACATAAGTGTATGTGTATGTGTGTGTGTGTGTGTGTGTGCGTGTGTGGGTGTAAAATGGAATGTGACCCTGTTTAATTACAGATTCGAGCAATTAAATGAGCGAACGCGACTTGGTACATGAGTGGAATACTGAAATATATATGTTTGGAATTTTTGTAAGTATGTATGAATGTTTATTGCCATCATCAGGCAGTCATTACAGCTCGGAGTGAGCTTTAGCTTTCCCCATAATCTTTATATGTGTATTAATTGAGCAAAAAATTAAAAGAATCTGCGAATAAGCGAAGACAGAAAGGTTGGGTTAGGTTAGTTAAGCTGGCTGGACTGATAGGCCATGCATGGAGTTTCCTAGGTTCCTAGATATGTTTAGTGTTGCAAGTCGACGTAAGAGCGATTGGTGAGAAGCAGTGAGTGTTCCAAGCAAATTTCAGCAGCGGCATGTCGTACTTGGGATTTCATATAATCTAGAAAGATTTGAACTTTGAAAAATGTTGGACCCATGTATTTAGGAATCAAAACCCCATCCTTGGGATAGGAGCCCAGTGTTCTTCTCGCGGGGCTATTAAGGCGGCCATATTATTTTGTTTACTATATTTTAATTTTTTTTTCCAAAAAATTAAAAAGACAGAGTTGTGCAGAACTTAAACCTCGAACACTTAAGTTGAATTAAAATTTTGTTACGAAAATTACTTCTCTAAATTCGTATCTGGATTGTGCTTCTAAATAAAACCACTTCAACTATTCGGCGCAAAACGCAGTCAAAAACCAGCAATCACTTTATTTACAAATTTACACTTTGGTTATCTTCACACTACTACTATTGCATGTTTGCTTGCCCGAATCAGACTCGACCCTCTGCGCTGCACACTGCTGCCTTTTATACCTGTCTGTCATTCCAATTGGACAATGATCGAACGTTCTCGCACAGCCCATTACCATCGTGAACCATCCTTGCCATATCGGAATTATAGCAAGCTGGCCGTACTCTTAAGTGCGTGTCTAAAAGTATGCCCGTAAAAGCATTCATGCATAGCACAGCACAGAGTGCCTCATCGTTACAATATGTTAAAGACCAGAAGAATTTTGTATTGGACTTAGAATGCCCAAAATATTTCTTAGTATTTTGAAGAAATAGAAAAATATGTAGAAGTATTGAAAAAATTTACCCATTTACTGTCAGATTTTGATGCATTTTTGAGCTGAAGATTCTAAAACATCGAAAAAAAGCAATGGGTCAATCAAAAAGCTCGACATGTTGAAGAAATAGAAAAATAAGTAGAAATATTACAAAAATTGAAGTGTTTATTTTTAGATTTTGATCTAATTTTGCGCTGAACATTCTACAACATCGAAAAAAATGGATCAATCAAAAAGCTAAACAGTACATTTCATTAGTCACTTTTACTTCACTTTTCTTTTAAGCACAAAAACTGACTCATTGCGCTGTACCCAACTGCCTTTTATACTTTTTTGCCCACAGCACAACTCGTTCTCGAACCTTCCAGCATCGCCTCGAATCGTTTCTGTGATACCAACATTGAAATTACAGTGCTCCCTAAAAGTATGCAATGCTGCTGGAAATGTCGCCAGGAAATGTCCGTTGAGCTATAAAACATTAAGGTTGAACTAAAATATATGTAGGATGAGAAGAATCCCTTGTTGGAGTTCAGGTGCCCAAAATAGTAAAAAAAATTTTTTTTATTAAAACACTTATTGTCTTATTTTGATCTAATTTTGCGCTGAAGATTCTTAAACATCGAAAAATCCCACCTATGAATAAATCAAAAAGCTAAGAAGTACATTTTATTAGTCACTTTTACTTCACTTTTCTTTTAAAAACGAAAACTGACTCACGCTTCACCCAACTGCCTTTTATACATTTTTGACCAGAGCGCAACTCGTTCCCGAACATTCCAGCATTGTCTCGAATAGTTTCTGCAATAATCCTAATAAATTGTCCCTAAAAGTATGCATAGGCCAATCTTGAGTCAGCCAAACAGAAGCGTCGAATGTGCTTCAAGATTTTCCTGATACCATTTTCTTTTCGATTGGCGAAAATATGCGTGTTCCAAGCAAAGTTTAACAGCTAAACCTAACCTAGAAAAGAACGAGTGGGTAAAGCACATTCTTGAGATAGCCGGAGAGAAGCAAATAATGTTCGCCGAGGTTTTTCTGAGACCTTTTTCTTTGCTATTCGTGAGAATCTCTGTGTTCCAAGCAAGGTTCAGCAGCTAGATCTAACCTAGAAAAGAACGACTCCTCTAAGTGAGTAAAGCGGTGTCTTTAGGTAGTCGGAGCGAAGCATAGAATGTGCTCTGAGGACTTTTTGACACCATTTTCTTTTCGATTGGTAAGAATGTGTGTGTTCCAAGCAAAGTTCAGCAGCTAAACCTAACCTAGAAAAGAAAGAGTCCTCTAAGTGAGTAAAGCACAGTCGTGAGTCAGTCGGAGAGAAGCGTAGAATGTTCGCCCAGATTTTTCTGGAACCATTTTCTTTTCGATTGGTAAGAATGTGTGTGTTCCAAGCAAAGTTCAGCAGCTAAACCTAACCTAGAAAAGAAAGAGTCCTCTAAGTGAGTAAAGCACAGTCGTGAGTCAGTCGGAGAGAAGCGTAGAATGTTCGCCCTAGTTTTTCAGGAACTATTTTCGTTTCAAAAGTTCAAAATTCAGCAGTTAGACCTAACCTCGAAAAGAAAAAGTCCTCTTAGTGAGTAAAGCTCAGTCTTGAGTCTTCCGGAGAGAAGCATAGATTGTTCATCCAGGTTTTTCTGGAATCATTTTCTTTTCGATTGGCGAGAATGTGTGAGTTCCAAGCAAACTTCAGCAGCTAAACCTAACCTAGAAAAGAAAGAGTCCTCTAAGTGAGTAAAGCACAGTCTTGAGTATTCCGGAGAGAAGCATAGAATGTTCGCCCAGATTTTTCTGGAACCATTTTCTTTTCGATTGGTAAGAATGTGTGTGTTCCAAGCAAAGTTCAGCAGCTAAACCCAACCTAGAAAAGAAAGAGTCCTCTAAGTGAGTAAAGCACAGTCGTGAGTCAGTCGCAGAGAAGCGTAGAATGTTCGCCCCAGTTTTTCAGGAACTATTTTCGTTTCAAAAGTTCAAAATTCAGCAGTTAGACCTAACCTCGAAAAGAAAAAGTCCTCTTAGTGAGTAAAGCACAGTCTTGAGTATTCCGGAGAGAAGCATAGAATGTTCGCCCAGATTTTTCTGGAACCATTTACTTTTCGATTGGTAAGAATGTGTGTGTTCCAAGCTAAGTTCAGCAGCTAAACCTAACCTAGAAAAGAAAGAGTCCTCTAAGTGAGTAAAGCACAGTCGTGAGTCAGTCGGAGAGAAGCGTAGAATGTTCGCCCCAGTTTTTCAGGAACTATTTTCGTTTCAAAAGTTCAAAATTCAGCAGTTAGACCTAACCGAAAAAAGAACCAGTCCTCTAAGTGATTAAAGCTCAGTCTTGAGTCTTCCGGAGACAAGTATTGAATGTTCGCCCAGGTTTTTCTGGAATCATTTTCTTTTCGATTGGCGGTAATTTGTGAGTTCTCAGCAAACTTCAGCAGCTAAACCTAACCTAGAAAAGAACGAGTCCTCTAAGTGGGTAAAGCACATTCTTGAGATAGCCGGAGAGAAGCAAAGAATGTTCGCCGAGGTCTTTCTGAGACCTTTTTCTTTCCTATTCCTGAGAATGTGTGTGTTCCAAGCAAATTTCAGCAGCTAAACCTAACCTCGAAAGGAAAAAGTCCTCTAAGTGAGTAAGGCGCAGTCTTGAGTCTTCCGGAGACAAGTATAGAATGTTCGCCAAGGTTTTTCTGGATCCATTTTCTTTTCGATTGGTGAGAATGTGCGTATTCCAAGCAAATTTCAGCAGCTAAACCTAACCTAGAAAAGAACGAGTCCTCCAACTGAGTAAGGTGGAGTCTTGAGTCAGCTGGAGAGAAGCATAGAATGTGCTTCAAGATTTTTCTGACACAATTTTCTTTGCATTTCCTGTATTCATCCAACAGAATTTAAATTAAATCATTAAATTAAACAAAGTAAAGGCAAATATTTACAATCAAGCAAAGCCTCAGCTTTGCTTCTCTTGAACCTCCTTAACGTGATAATGCTTTAATAAAGCAAAATTTCATAGACCGCAACTTTTGCTGGCTCTTCATTGCCAGACATAAACAACAACCAACTTCAACGCCACTAAAGCTGCAGCATCATGCGCCGTTGCCTCACAAAGCTTAACAACAACAGTGCACTATATATAGAGATTTGTACCCACATACATATTCAACTATATGCATGCATACTCGCACTCCAGTAAAAAATAAAAGGCTATGCTGACGCAACTGTTGCGCTACTCGTTGAAGCAACTCAAACTACGAGCAACAGAACGTACAGCAAAAACAAAAAAAAATTAATTCAACTCAAGGCTGAAACTAAACATAAAGTCAAAATGTCAATAGACAAGTTTCATGCTTTAGAAAACTAATGAAAATTACGTGCAAACAGTCTGCGCTCCACTGCCTTTCTATGTTTGTCTGCCTTAAGCATTCGCAGGTACAGTGTGAGTTGGTTGGTTGTTGTTTGGCAGCGCGTCAACGTATGAAAATTACAACTCCTGCGACGCATATTTCAGCGACAAAGTTTGCTCTTGTTATTCCCTATTGTTGTTTTTGTACTCTTGTTATTTACACCGTTATTTAAGTGCGACAACTTGGCTGCCATTCAGTTAGCGTTTGGGGTCGTAAAACTTTTGTTGTTATTGCTAAGCGTTCTTCGGTGGTCGAATGGTTGCCACTGTCACTGGCAGCTGATGGCTTTTGAATTTATTATATCCATTGTGGCAGATAATTTGCGGAAAGATACAAATGAAGCGCTTCAAAAATGTTTAGGCGATTGTGTCTGCAAAGTTTTTGCTGTGCAACAACACGCACAGCGTTGACAGCGTGCGCGGTCTCAGTGGACGCAAGGAGACGTTTGAGATTTGCGGCAGCTTGGCGTGTGCCGTGTTGAAATGTGAAGCAGGAGTGAAATGCATATGTATGTGTGTGTGTGTGTGTGTGTGTGTATGATGTGTGCTTGGGTCAACACTCAAAAGCGTAGCGGTGAAATATGATAAATGAAATAGTTGATTCAAAACAAGGCCACAACACACTGACGGCAGCAGCAAAACATAATTTGCTGCCTGACCAATGGCGTCGACAACGACAGCAACAACAACAGCCAGTGGCACAATATTGACAACAGCCACTAACATACAGCAATAGTCAACAGTCAGGCGTACACATGCAAAGGCTTCGGCCAGTGGAGCAAAAACAACAACAACAAACGGCACATCGAGCGCCATTGCCAATAATATTGAGCATGTCAGTGGCAAATAGTGCCAACAACAACAACACCAACAGGATCAGATAACAGAAACCAACACAATAAAGACCACAAACAGGAACTACAATAAAACAACAACAAAAGCAACAACAACAGAATTAACAATATGCATAAACAAGCCACTGCAACACATATACAAACTTAGCTGCCAGCGCCAACCACCACCAACAGAGGCGCTTTCCAACACTCCCACATATACACCCACATACACACATACATACGAAGATATATATGAACATTATTGGGTAGGTGGCCGAGTAGAGACATGGTCACGTGGATATATCAACGGCAACGGGCTCGTGGGAAATTATGGGCGAATTTATGACAAGCCGTCGACAGCCGAGACATGCAAAGGTGAACACCGATGTTGGCTATTTGATTTGTGTGTGTGTGTGTGTGTATTTGTGTTGGTCTTAATTGTATTGGTGTGGTCGGGCAGTAAATAAAAATGACTTGGGCGTTCACAACTCAGAGCTACAATAGTTGTACTGAAATTTATGTAATGAATTGGCATTGTAGGGAAATCATTACGTACATTTTTTTGTAAGCCATTTATTAATATTTTTTCTGTTCTATTTAATCGACTTGGAGGAACTTAAGGTTTACTGTGAGCCCTGAAGCCCCTGAGCGCTGAAGAAGATATTAACTCGAGTTTACAATTAAATTCTTCTGATCACTGGATGAAGGTGAGTAGAGTTAGTATTTCACCTGTATTAGCTCTTCCCTATAAAAATCTATCACAGTCTATAAAACATACATGTAACAGTCAGCATTTCTACAGTCAGGTGGTACCATTAGAAATGTTGTTGGAGTCATCTTTCTTCCATAGAATATGTCTTCAACTCCACTAAGGCCCATTATTACCCATAATAATATATCCCAATAGGGCATTTTTGTTTCTTTATTCACTTTGTTTAACAGCAAAAGACCTCAACAAGGCTGATGACTTGAGACAGTTACTTAACCCTTTCCGGACTACTGGGATAATACGACCCAGCAAGGTGTTCGGTGTTCCCGCATAAAGGGATATTTTCAGAATTTGTGAGCATCAAATATAATTCTCTAACCCCAACATTCATGGCATGAGAATATTTTTACTGAGAGTATTTTGGATTTCAAAATTAAACTCCGTCCCGAAAGGGTTAAATCGATTAAAGTTCTGCCAGGGTGCGTGATTAGCCTATCGCTAGAAATCCTAAATGAGGAGCTTGGCATCTGTCGTCACCAAAAAGAGACGCCTCAACTAAATGGGTTGTTGGAGAACGCAGAGGTTGGTGTCTTTAATAATCTCATTTTGGACAATGTAGCATCTTTTAGGAGTGAAGCCTCCATGTATGAAAGTTTATTACTAGATTGTGTAAGGCGTTATTTGTGTTATCTGTTGCTGCTAGGTAGGAGGTGTTATTGGAAATTGCAGAGGTTGGTGTGTTTGTTGAGTAAATTTTTGGATGACAACATATTTCTATAAGTCAACTGTTAGTCCAAGCGAAGTTGCTTTGTATTGTTGTTGTTGTGCTAGTATACTGAATATGAAAATTTTTTTGCGAGCTGCTCATTGCAACTAATTGGAGCGAATGACCGATAGAGTAACTGACTGATTGGATTTATTGACTTATTGGACTGATTGACTGATTGGAGTGACTGACTGATTGGGGAGAATGACTGATTGGAGTGATTGACTAATTCAAGTGACTGACTGATTGTAGTGATTGTCTGATTGGGGGGAATGACTGATTGGAGTGATTGACTGATTCAGGGAACTGACTGAATGGAGTGATTGACTGATTAGAGTGACTGACTGACTGATTGGATTTATTGACTTATTGGTCTGATTGGAGTGACTGGCTCATTGGAGTGATTGACTGATTAGAGTGACTGACTGACTGATTGGAGTGATTGGCTGATTGGAGTGATTGACTAATTCAAGTGACTGACTGATTGTAGTGATTGACTGATTGGGGAGAATGACTGATTGGAGTGGTTGACTGATTGATGTGATTGACCGATTGTAGTGATTGACTGATTGGGGAGAATGACTGATTGGAGTGATTGACTGATTGAAGTGACTGACTGATTGGAGTGATTGACTGCTTGGGGTGATTGACTGATTGGTGTGATTAACCGATTGTTGTGATTTACTGATTGAGAAGTAAACAAAATAAAATAAAAAATAATAAACAATTAAAAAATAAAATTAGAATTGTAACTTTTCAAAATGTTGGTCCCATCTCTTTCGGAATCAAAACCCCCATCCTTGGGATGGAAGCCCAGTGCACTTCTTGGCGGGCTGGCAAGGCGGGCATATTATATTCTTTACTATATTTTAACTTTTTCCAAGCAATCAGAAAGACAGGAAGATGTGGAGAACTCAGCTCTGGAATAATTAAGTTGAGTTAAAATATATGAAAGCCCAGAAGAATTCCGTGTTGGAGTTAGAGTACCAAAAATATTTCTTACTATTGAAGAAGAACTAGAAATAGAAGTATAAGTATTAGTAAAATTGCAAAATGTAGTATCAGATTTTGATCTAATTTTGCGCTGAAAATTCTAAAACATTGAAAGTAAAAAAATTTACATTTCATTAGTTACTTTCACTTCACTTTTCTTTTAAAAACGAAAACAGACTCATTGTACCCGACTACCTTTTATACTTTTTTGTCCAGAGCGCAACTTGTTCTCGAACCTTCCAGCATCGCCTCGAATCGTTTCTGTGATTACAACATTGAAATTACAAAGCTTCCTAAAAGTATGCAATGCTTCTGCTGACGACAAATGCTCGTTGAGCCATAAGCCTTTAGGGTTGAATTAAAATATGAAAAAAATAAATATTAAAATAATTATGAAATATAAGAAGAAATATCGTTTTTGGATTCAGGTACTATTCAAAATAGTAAGAAAAACATTTTTTAAATTTAAATGAAAAGATTATATATAAAACAAAATTAATTTAAAAAATTAAATTTAATTTAATAATGACATTAAACTGATTAATGGTCATATTTCGATCTAATTTTGCGCTGAAAATCTTAAAACGTCGAAAAGTTCAAAAATTAGGATCAATCAAAAAGCTCAACAGAACATTTTATATCCCAAAAAACTTTCTGTTGTATTGTTCTAAATTACTTAAAAGGGTTAAAATTTCAATATTTTAACAGCAAACTTGTATTTTTATTATTATTATTTATATTTCTTTTAGGTTTATTTTACTTTCCCTATCAAAAATAAGATTCAGTTAAAAATTCCATCGATCCAAAAAATCCATGGAACATGCGCCGCTTTACATGTAAAACTTTAGTTGTTTGATTTGTTTTTGTAGTTTGTTGATTTGTTGCTAAAGCTGAAAAACAAATTCCAATGCTTTGTTGTGACACTTGGCGCGCGCAGTCATGTCTCGTGTCACTTGTCAGTTGGCATTCGCGGCATGGCAGCTGGCCCACTGTGCGAGCGCCGTTTGTGATTATTACGTCGCCAATATGCCGTAAAATTGCCACTACAACAAAACCAACAAGCCATATGCACACACCAGCTAAAGTTAAGTTTTACTAGAGCGACAACACAAACAGCAACGAAAAAATTTAGACTTTTAGCGTTCGACAGGCGAAGTGACACTATCAGCGGCAGCAACAAAGCACAGCGACTGCAATACTTCGCTCTGGATTAGCAGCGCTGCCACGTACACACGTGAACACATGCACACATACTCGTTGTACGTTTGTACGTATGTAGGTTTGGCAAGTGGCAAGTCGCTGTTGTTCGGGACGTGCCAAAAAGTGGCAGCCAGTCGCTGTGCAACGTGCAAGGACAAGCGACAAGCGACATGAAAATGCCGCAAGTTCGCTGAAATATGTGTTGCATGAGTGCACACAACAACAAAAACAACAATACGAACAACTGAAATGCCAATAGCAACAACAACAACAATAATACCAACAACCTGTAACTAAGCATACGATGACGATGTGCAAACTGGCGAAATGGCAACAAATGGTCTGGAAAGTGTGGAGCGTCACTGTCCGCAGCGAATGTGATCTATTTTTAGGCGGGCGAACGTGTGTGGTGGGTGGTTCGAGCCAAGGCAGCATTTTGGCTGCAAGACAAAAAGGACATTGTTGTTTTGTGCTCTTTGTAATTGAAAGAAAACTGAAACTTGCCGTTGGCTATTTGAGGAATTTGTAGAATTTTTTTTGTTTGCACACTGAACATTTCAAATATTTGCATTGAAGCTAGTTTGCGTTGCATACTTTTGGGTTACACAATAGTGGAAAATAATCAGAAAGAAGATAAATGGGCTGTTTATAAGTTAGTTGACTTTATAGGGGATTATTTAGGTTAGGTAAAGGAAGAGGAGCCGGAGCAGCCGCCGTGGCTCAGTTGGTTAGTGCGCGGTCCAACGAGTCGCATACAGAGCGACGCAAGATCGAATTCTGCATGTAGTAACACCTAAAAAAAATAACGGGAAACTCGTTTTCTCTTTCGGTGGCTGTCCTCTCAGCTGGAAATGGCAAACCATTTAGTAAAAATTGCCTATGAAAAAGCTCCCAACCTGCCGTTCGAAACCGGCATAAAACTGTAGGTCCCTTCCACCCGCGTACAAAATTCACACGCACAACACGGGTGGTTGCGGGAAGCTAGGCCTTAGTCTCGCGTAAGCGGGCTGTCGTGCCAATCAATTAATTAAATTAAAGGAAGAGGAAGGTAAGTCAAATATATTTGTGGTCATTATATGAAGAGTAGATTAAGATTAAGAACAGAAAGGAGTTATTGCATTGAAAGCTTTATATTAGTTAAGACGCTTAAATGTATTTCATGCGTTTTGAAAAACCCTTTTTTAAACAATATTTATTTTATTAATTTTATTATGTGCATTTACTTTTTAGCTTGAGTCCTTTGGAATAACAATGCATCGCATGTGCAGATAAATTTTTGTTTACATATCCGACCTTTCATTCATCTTATAACTTTGTCACTTAAATTGACCCAATTGACTGCTGACCGATGATTTATCCAAAAGTTGCAGAGACGAGGATACAATGGAATATATCTGACACCTGCTATGTCACTGTCTATCACTGCAAGAATGACGGCTTCGGACTCTTGGAGTCAGGTTCCTTGATGAACCTACGGAAATAGCTATGTACAGTTTACTGATCTAAGCAACTTCCTTGCTAGGACCAAATGGTTCCTCGTCTGAATCTACAGGCAACCCAAGAGGTAGGAAAAAATACCAGATTTAAGAATGAAGGATTCATGGACCCAATTGGGTCCCGGGTGGAAGTGCTTGCCGCACATTTATATTTTTAACCTAACCTAACTTAACGTAACTTACCCTAATCTTAAACCTAACCTAACTTTCTTTTTCTTATGCAAGAAAACGTCTTTTGTTTACTTGAAACTACGCAATACATAGTTTTGAATTCAACATTTGTAATTCAATTTACAAATTTGCTTAAGCAAAGAACGTAAACTTCAGTATTGAAACTTTTCATAACTTGCACCTTTCTTCTCTAATAAACTTTTTACCAAAGCTATAAGTTATACATTTTTCGCAAGAAATGAAGGACAAGATAAAAAGGACAAAGAATTGAAAATATTTCAAAACTTCAATTTTCAGCTTAAGCTACTCTTCCAATTTCGTGGAGTTTCCAGTAGAGTTCTGAAAAATATTTACATTTATTTACATTACATTACATTTATTTACAAATGTCGAATTCAAAACTATGTATTGCGTAGGTTCAAGTAAACAAAAGACGTTTTCTTACATAAGATGACGAATGTTTAATTATTTAATATTTTATATTTGTATATTTTTTACTATATTCCTATTTTAAAATATTTAATTACCTTTTTTTATTTAATGTAGAAAACATCATGCAGAGCGAGAGACACCAATCAAGGATTTAAAGATATCGACTGTGTTTTATTTATTTTATTTTTAGGATAATTTTATTTTAGGATCATGAAAACAATACCCTTGGTTGGTTCTTTATAAGAAAAAACTTCTTTTAAAGATAAATTCTTGGTTTCCGCCTTGGCACCGACTGGAGCCTTGATCAACCTGGAGATAAACTTACTCTTGGCAATAGTTGTTACTATGGCCTCGGCAGGCAATTGAGTAGCAGAGACCTCTGTCGACTTCGCAAAATTTACAGCTCTGTTTATACTAGCGACGACTATCTCATACGAACCAACAACGATCTGTTAACCCTTTCGCTTTATTGTTGCCATATGGCCACATTCTACTTTGTGAACGTCTGACTCCTCTATGGTTCTAGGAATATATTTGTTTCTTGGTCCTTAGAATAGTTTGAAGTTTTAGAAATAATACGAAATAAATTAACTGAATATTTAAGTTAATGGAAAAATAAATATATAGGGTTTTTGAAATTTATATCCTTACATAGTAAAAAAAGGATAAAAAGAAAAATTAGAGACATTTTTAATCTGACTTTATACTTTAATTCAGATATATTTTTTAAATTATTTCAGGTAAAGTAAATATAAAACTATTCGAACCTCTATGATCCTAGGAATATATTTGTTTCTTGGTCGTTAGAATAGTCTGAACTTTTAGGAATAATACGGAATTAATAAACTGAATATTTAAGTTTTAAGAAAGAGAAATATTTACTTTTTTTGCTATTTATCTAATCTAATCTATCTAATTCTTTACATAATGAAGCAAGGGAAAGCAGAAAAAGTAAGAGGCATTTCAGTCTGACTTTTTACTTCAATTCAGATATATTTTTTAAATTATTTTAACCAAAGTAAATAAAAAAATATTCGACTTTTAGCTTATGGGCCGATATAAAAAATAAAAAAGAAAAATATAATTTTGATATGTAGTTGATAAACACACAGAAAACTGGATCAATTAATTTAAAATTGTAACTTTTCCCAGTAAAAACCTGCAGCGAAAGGGTTAAAAGACGATGAGATGAAATCAACATCCAGCGACAACCCTGGCCTGGCCACGTCTCCCGTATTGACGATGAATCTTCGACAAAGAAGGTGTTCGAAGAGTTGGTTGGAGTGTCTACAGCGAAGAAGCACAGTGTTGCCAGATCCTAAGATTTCCTTTTAGATTTGAAAGGATTCTGGGCCTTTTAACTCACTCGAGATGACGATTTTTTTTCGAACACGGTCCCCAGGAGCGAAATTTTATTTTTCTTTGCATTGTACACAGTAAAACCAATGCCAAATTTTTTTCCCCTGTACTTTACAAATTTCATTAGTTCCAGAAACATTTTATTTCAACGACTAGTTTCCTCAGAATAACTGATAATTACTTATAATAACTGCACATTACTATCTTATAGTCTCGGAAATCCATTGCACACACGGTGTGCAATCGGTCTCGAATGTGTTAAGATAATTTTTAGGAGCAAGAATTGTTTAGAAGAAAGTTCAAGATATTATGATGGTGATACATTTGACATCATTAGTGGCACTGAAACCTTGAATATTGAAAGCTTAAGTATCTACAAGAACAAATTTCATACTGATTTAATTTTGTATATCTTTTGTTTGTGCTGTTAAGCTGTTGTTGTTGTTAAAGTGACAAAACATAAAAAAATTAAGGAGATTTTAAAATTTTTTTGGAGAAAATAACAAAAAATTGGGGAGATTTAAAAATTGTTGGGAGGAAACTTGAGGAGGAAAAAAAAATTGAGGACATTTTAAAAATTGTTAGAAGGAAATTTGAGGAGAAAATAAAAAACAAAATTTTGGGGATTTTAAAAATTTTTGGGAGGAATTTTGAATTTTTTTCAAGATTTAAGAGAAAGTCATTTCAGGTATCTGGCAACCAAGCCCGTAGACAGGATTTTTTTTCGGGGGGGGTTACTCAAATCAAAACCCGACAGCTGACTGAAAACAAGCTTCCAAGCTAAATTAAATTACTAATTTAACTTAATTAGGCACTTGGGCTCAATGTAAACGTAGCCATGCATGGTGTGATTAGTAACTAGTTTAGAATATTATAAATTAAAACAATGTTCTAACATTTCGGGGGGGATCAGAACCCCCTAACGCCCCCATAGCTACGGCCCTGCTGGCAATAGTTAAGAAGGACACTGTGTCGTCGATGGAAGGACCAAGGTGAGGAGACCCTATCAGTTCTTGGTTCGACCAATTGGAGAATTCGCGCAAAAAGCAGAGGAGCCTGAAAAGAACCACTTTGAAACTCGGTAACGAAGTAAGTAAGCTGGTGTTTCTTTTTTCCTGTCTTTTTCGACAGTCTAGCAACACAACATTGAGACAGAGACACGTGCATTTTACTGCGTTTCCTGTTAATTTGCTTAAAATTTACTCGATCTGCGAAGAACTCTGAATAGATCCAATGATGCCAAGGAACTAAAATGATCGCTTCTCAACAAATCAATGTCAAATGTTTTAAACCTGCTTTGGTCGCACAAAAAGTGGACTGTCGTCTCATCATCCTCGCCACAGTTGGGACATAACGCACTATCAGATATGCCTTCCATGTGATTTGCCCATAGAAATTGGTCCATCATTAGGCCAACCAACTGCCTATAGATCCTTCTGCATAGGAACAGAAGACTGATTATTCTTCTTCTTCATTGAGCTTTTGTCTTGAAATTACTAGAAGTTGGCATCACTAGTATCCAAATCCCGTTATTCGATATTAGCACTTGAAGGTCTTTTCCATTCCTTAACCAAGTTGTTACTAAGAAAACTTTCAACTTCCAATTCTCGTTTCGCACTTTGATTGTTTCTCTTTCAATTTTGGGTTTTAGAAATTTCTGCTGCTGCACAATGGCCATCGCCAATTTCTAATTACCCAACGTAATTGCACTTCATACAATACACTAAATGCCATAATTTATTGTGCAATTGTGATTCGGCGCAACAGCAACAGCAACACTTCAGCAACAATCGCCCAGTCGATAAATAAAACGCCCCGAAACCACTTAACGAGCCAACGCCACAATCCGGAAAATGCTAAGAAAACATACGCGCGCTGCCGAAAATGCTTAGAATTTTGCAATAAAGTTTGCGGCGCACCGGCAACAGTTTCGTGCGTTGCAATTGGGACGCGGCAACGTGCCAGTTGTGTTGAACGGCATCGAACGGTGGCGTCAGTGCGGTGCAATGGCAGCGAGACCGGATTACAAATGGCAAATAGAGCGAGAATCGACAGATGGAAACTTGCAATGGCGAATTGTTTAAAAATTAAATGCTTGCAGCAAAAGGAGGAAACTAGAAAAGGAAGAAGAAGAAAAGGACGACGAGGGGGGCGCGGCAAATCGAACAGCCAAAAGTGGTGAAGAAGAAATAAGTGAAAGGCAGCAACAGCGGCAGCGGCAACGATTTCGATTACGAAAGCATTTGGCTATTGTTGTTGGGCAAGTGACTCTAAAAAAAAAAAATAAGAAAATATAAAACACAGCTGTGCCGTGTTTGTGTTCCTGTATTTGTGTGTGTGTGTGTGTGTGTGTGTTGGTGCACGTAAAATGGGTTAAATTCGATACGCAGCGCAGTGCGAACAGCGAAGAGTTGCATGTGTTGGTGCAGTGCGCGGAGGCGGCACAAAATGAAAGGCCACACAAAGAACGTGATAAAAATACCGCAAACGAGCTGAGAAAGGAAAAGAAAAATTATTAGAAAATCATAAAAACGAGTGGACCAGAGCAGCGGAGGGATTCAGTTGTTGCGGTCAGTGCAGCGTGTTCGACTTTTGTGCCGTAGCTGCTGCTTCTGGTTGGTGTTCGAGTGTTGTTACTTGTGTCGGCCATGTTGGTTGGTTGCATTGACTGTGCCACAGCAGCAGCAAACGCAAAATTAATGGCAGCTCGCTCACGATCGCATTAAAAGTTTATTGAAAATACGAAACGAACAAACCAAAGGCAGCTCTATTGCAGCTGCACACACACACACACATATAGACAGAGCAACATTTGTGTCTAGTTTGCTGCAGGACATGGCTACCGATACTTGAACTGCTGGCGAATGCGTACGGCATGCAGTCACGCAAACACTCACACACATAAACACACTCATTCTTGTACAAACACACACACACACAGACACAGTCATAGACACACAGCGATACTTAATCATCAAACGGAAAGTGCATTGTGGCCGCTGTGGCGGACTTGTGGCCAATGCAATGGAAAAAGCGGCACGCAGACAGCACAGACGAACGGACAGACGAATGGAAGACAAGCTGCCAGCGGTACAACGCTTATTGATTATTGCTTTCCATTTCGTTCTCTGTGGCCCACTTCAGCGTTCGGTGCCTTTGTGGCCTTTCTCCACTTCCATACGCTCGCAACCGCCAGTCATTTGCGTCCATTTGTGCATTTGTCTGTTCATCTTCACAACTGCTCCTACTTACCCACCCTCACTTCTCACTTCTTGCTTTCCTTTCTTTATTTTGCTGCTCATCTGCACGAATGCCACTCACTTTTTTGACGGAAATTACTTCCGTTTCCGTTGCGTTGTGCCGCACGTTGTTGTCTAAACATCTTCCACCAGTCCAACAACTACTCATAGTCAGAGATAGTCAGCCACAGTTGGCAGCTGCAGCCAGCAAAACGCGCATCTCACCTCCTCTTCTCATACCACTTGCGGCTCTCCCAGCTTCTTCCAACTGCGCATCGCAAATAGTTATTCCTGGCATACGTCTGTGCCGCATGCGTGCCAGCTGCAATGCTTTTTCGTACTCGTAGATGCTGCCACGCTGATTATGAAATGCTCCGACCAGCGTCGCAGTTTGTGAGCGACAGCAAGAAACCGATAGGACTCCGGCAGTGGTGGTGGCAAGCGGCACAAGGACACTTGCGTGTACGTGCTGATGATGTCTGATTGTGTGCTCTGTTCGGGCCGCCTGTCGCCGACAGTCCAGAGCGACTCGACAAGCTGCCGGACCTGCTTTGCATTCTTTTCGCTGTCGCAGCCCAGCAGTCGTCGTTTCTATATTTAAATGTTTTCGCACATTTGCAATTCGTACATTTGTGCGCCGCAATTTAATATTTGGCCATTTGATTACATTAAAACTGAAGTGCTGCAGCAATGTGGATGAGACAGCAACAAAGTGACGACCGTAATTGTGGGCAATTTGCGTTTAATTGTAATAAAAATTATGCTGTCAAGATATCAAGAATTATTATGTGTTTTTATATGTAAGAATGTTGTCACTTGTAGTGAAAAAGGAAGCTGAAAATTTGAATCCTGACCACAGCAGACATTGTGGGTCCATTGGTTGGATGATTTGGTTCCGGTAAGTTCTAATGTTGGCAGCAACCACTATTGGGGTCAGTGGTAAAATTATCGTCGTATTACTTGCCTTCGTCAATGAGTGCAGACTATGGACAGTAAATGTGATCAGAAATGACAAAACAAGAACCACCCGAATTTGGTAGAAAATTTGAAAAACTTAACCGATCAGAAAGTAAGACAAAACCGATCTTATGTTAGAAAATTGGCAAGTCCAGGTGGATGGTCGGCCTCGATAGCTTAGCGGGTAGCGCGCTGGTTGGGCAAAAATTATCAAATGCGAAACCAAATCACGCATTTCCCCTTACAAATTCAAATCGACGAAATGACTCATTTCAACAAAACGACAAAGCAAATGCGATAAAACATGATCTATTTTATCGAACGCATTACAAAATGAAAGCTCTTTCAAAAGCTTCAAAAGTTGTTGTTCTTTTTGACAGTTCAAAATCAAAACAAACGAAAATTATCAAAATAGAAATTTTGAATGGAAATTTTCGTCTGCTTCAAATAAGTAGAATAAGCTAAGCATGTAAGTTATGTTGTTTATTTGCATTCAAATATTACAGTGTGTAGAACATAAAGGCAGCAAAAAATCGACAAATGATTTAGTCAGAAGCCGGAAACGAGAGGACATGAGCAATGAGCATTTGACATTTGCCAAACAAAATGCAAATGCAATGCGAATGAGGCAATGTAAACACTTTGAAATGACTCATCTGAAACTACGCATTTGGGTTTATTAAACTGTAGGTCCTTTCCCTCCCTTTCCCCATCCCTTTGAAATGTGTGTTGTATCACACGTTGGAACAAAACAGTGTTTGCATACACATTTCAAACGGGTGGAATTTGTGGTATCACAACGGCCCATAGGCCTAAGTGTGATCTCATACAGAAGCAGCCACTACAACAAATATCAGGCGATCAGAATAAAAATAGGCAGGAAGGAGAAAAAGTCAGGTACCAGGCGATCAGAAATGAACAGCAAGAGTAACCAAGCAATCCAGAAAATCATTCAAGGAGAACTAGTTGAATGAAAATGGCAAAGAGTACCGAGAGAAATGTGCAAAAGGAGGAAACAATTTGTTTTCGTTGAAAATGGTCTTCAGGTACCAGGCGATCAGAAATGGACAAAAGAAAATTTTTGTGGTTGCAAAATTAGAAAAAAAACAGGCAATCGGGGGAGCAACAACAGGCAGCAAGGAAGTTTTTTTATGGTTGAAAATGGCAAAGAACAAATTTTTTTGGCTGAAAATGGCCTCCAAGTACCAGGCGATCAGAAATAGACAAAGCAAGAAAAACTAAAAATTAACCAGGCGATCAGAAAAAAAAATAACAGGCGAAATTAACCAGGCGATCGGAAACAAGTAACAGGCGATCAGAAAAGCAGCAAGAGAATAAATTGATTTTTTTGGTTGAAAATTGAAAGGAAGTACCAGACCGATCAGAAATGGGCAGAAAGGAGCAGCAGCAAACACATTTTTTGGCAGGAAACGAGTTTTGTTTGGTAGTAAATGAGGGAAAAAAGTAATAAGGCAATCAGAATTGATAGATCACATATTTTTGTTTGCTTGCCGGCATTAATTTTTACTCTAAAAAAATTCCTTAATTTTTCGTTAAATAAAATCAAACAACTCACACTCACATTTTCTTCATTCAAAAGTTTAATTTTTATTTTTATTAAAATTATTTATTACAGATTTTTCTTTGTCTTAAAATATATATAGAAAAATTTTCAAACATTCTATAACAAACAAAAATGTTTAATGCACATTATACAAAATCAGCTCTCAATGAAGAATGTTTAAAGTTAGTGGACAAATTGTGTTCTGTAAAAATTTAAAAAATTATATTTAATTTTAATTTTAGTTAATTAAATTACTTAAAGAATTATGTGATTAAGAATCATATAAAAATATATAATATATATTATAATCTATGCAATTATAATTTAAAATAAAATTTAAAAAGACACATTCAAAGCGTTGTTTTAATGCAGAAAGACTTCTCTGGCTTGTATCAGTTAAGATTTGGTTTAGGTGAAGCTGGTGTCTGGCTTAAGTGAAGAGGACAGGTGAAGAGGACTTAATAGGTTAAGAGGACAGCTAGTAGAGAATTCAGGCCATTATTGGGGTTAACTATAAGGCAGTGAGATTACATTTTTAACCTAAAGCAGAGCGATCCTTACTAATTGTTACTTTTTTTTTCAATGCAAATAACTGAAGTAATGATCAGTGATGTCAGTGAGTTATACTCCAATAATTTTGATATAGACAGATTGCCTGAAAGAAGATACATAAGAAAGAATCTTAGAAAGCAATTTTGAGTTCAGTTACAATGGATTTCTTGTATCCAATGTTTTTGAATGCTTATTCTTTTCTCTTCTAAGGTAACAGAAACTTTGCTTCGGCATCTGTTGTCTGTTCGAACCTTATTTGTAACAACTTATCTTTATAGATGAAGTTTCTTTCTGCCTTAAGCCAACACTTTGTCTTATGTACTATAAATAAACATATAAGGTATATGTGTTCGTATGTGTTTTTGTTGTTTTTTTAATGCCACGGAACGCTGTGTTGCGCGCATATGCGTTCGTTTGCTCATTGTTCAGTCGAGACTCGTTTTGCTTTGAATTTTTAATGTATATATATACATTATATATATATATATATATATTTTCGATATACATATATGTATATATATATAGTAAGTTTGTATATATAACCTAACTACCAACTAGTGGGTGACAGCTGCACTTGTGCGTCACTTGTCTCGTCTTTAGTTTGCAGTTGCCAAACTTAACTTCAAAGTGCGATTAACTTACTCGACTAATTACTTAAATGCAAATGCTTCACTTACTAACTAATTGCTTACATTACAACTTATTGACTAATTTTATACAAATTTCATTTGTATTTGAATGCAGTTTGTTCTTCTTCTTCTCTCAGGGGGTTTCTATTACATTTTTACTGTGGATTTTTTCTTGAAATTTTTGTTTTACCTTTTTTTGCTACAAGTTTTTGTTTTAGTTTCTGGGAGCATCTACTACGTTTTACATATTTCTAGCTTTAACTAGCTTTGAGTATTTACACTTTCGTTAATATCACATATGGAATGTGTTTGTGTTTGTGTTTCTTTGTTTGTATGCGTTGGTGTTGGCGCTGTTCGAATGACTGCGTTGTGCCATTAAAAGCTTTGAAGTTAAGTAAGAGTTAAGCCTTTTAAATTAACTTAAATGAAATACTTGACAAAAATGATCATAAATAAGAAGAAGCAGCGCACAAAAAATGCATTCAACATCGACGACCTCAAGTAGTCAACGAGTGCGCTTCAGCTGCAGCGATGAATGATGGAATTAAAATTGCAGAAACTGCCAACATTCCACACCATCCTCAACTATGCTGCAAATATTTGCGCAATTTGTGTGTCTATGTGTTAGTGTGTGTGTGTGCACAACGTCGAAAGTCAGAACGGAAGTGAAGCGCAGCTTTTAATCGCGCCATTTCCGTTCTTAAATCAATGGAAATGGTTCAATTACACTTGGCCAAACACAAACACACTCACACACACACACACAGGCACAGAAATAGTTTACTATGTTTGCGTGGCATTTTTGTGCTGCATAATGCATGAGCGACGCCCCACTGACTGCCGCTCTATGTTGCATTGCTCGCTTCCTTTCGCGAGCTGTGCAACTGAGCGGAGCACAGTGGACGCTCTACTTGTGCGTTGAGATAAAATTCTTTTATACGAAGATATAATTCTTTTAATACCGCACACACACACACACACATCAGCGTTTTGTGCACTAAAAGTGACTGAAAAAAGCGCAGGCACAGCATAAAATCTCAATGTCCACTTACTGCCGCACCCATCCGTCCGGCTATCCGGCTGTCCATCCGCTCGCTGCACACACACACACAAGTCACACAAGCCGCAGCATATATGTGAATGCTGTGAATGTGCACGCACATAGAACAAACCAACTTGGATGCATTGAAGGTGCAGTTGCCAGAGACCCGCACACAGACTTGAAATCGCCGCGATAAATCGCTCAGTGCTGAAGATAAGAACTTGAAAGATAAGCAGCTTAAATCTTGTGCGGCGCATATAAAGCGATATTCTTGCCGGTCGACACTTGAACGGTCAGTCGAGTGCCGGTTTATTGGCTCTCGGCCGTAATCGGATGCCCGGGTACAAAGTGCGCTGAATGCGAAGCACAAAGCCCATCATAATTGAGGCATTCGCGTTAGTAGTTAATAGTGGGTTTTGTGAATGGCTATGAAAGTGTTTGTGGTTTTCATTTATAATCTCACGAGACGTTATACCTAATGGCAGTGCTTTGAATTACTAACTCCTTGGTTGAATGATATTTGCAAACGAGTCTATACGCATTTGTTGCTTTCAAATCGCTAAAGGTTGATGTACACAAGTTTGCAATCATTTCAGTTGTTCTTCTAATTAGTCAAAGTGCTTGAAATGGTTTTGGCATCAACAATTAATGAGAATTAGAAGCCAAAATCTTATTCATTTGAAGCTAAGCATAGCTCAATAAAGTATTTGTTGGCCATGTTATGATTTGAATTGATTAGTTGATTCATTATTAAGGAATTTATGATTCAAATAATGTTCACTCTGCGGTCAATATAACTATGAAACACTCGGGGACTCACTTTGAATTAGTTTCCATTACTAAAAGTTGAATTACTTAATTAATTTGTTAATTACTTAATTAATTCAATGAAATATCAAAAATTTTTTTTTAAATTAGAATTTTGGAAAATTCAAAATTTGATTGATTTTACATGAAATTATACATGAAAAGTCAAGATCTAAATTTTCAAAAAGTTAAAAATTAAATTTGAATTTTGAAAAAGTTCACTTAATTTGAGTTCAATGAAATGAATTGAAATTTAATTACAATTGTATGAAAATTCAAGTTATAAATTTTCAGAAAATTTTAAAATTAAAATAAATTTTTTTTTTAAATTTGAATTTTTGAAAATTCAAAATTTGATTGATTTGATATCAAATAAAATTCAATGAAAATTCAATTTACAAATTTTCAGAAAGTAGAATATAAATTTTGAATTTTAAAAAAGTTCAATTAATTTGAATTCAGTTTGATTTAATTAAAATTAAAATTAAACATTGAAAAATCAAAAAAATTTGTTCTGATATTGAAATTCAAACTTTTGATTGATTTTATATGAAATTATATGAAAAGTCAAGATCTAAATTTTCAAAAAGTTGAAAATTAAATTTGAATTTTGAAAAAATTCACTTAATTTGAGTTCAATGAAATTAATTGAAATTTAATTACAATTGTATGCAAATTCAAGTTATACATTTTCAAAAAATTTAAAATGTAAAATAAATTGTTTTTTTTTTAATTTGAATTTTTGAAAATTCAAAATTTTATTGATTTGAATTCAAATAAAATTCAATTTACAAATTTTCAGAAAGTTTTGAATTGTAAAAACGTTCAATTAATTTGAATTCAATGAAATTCAATTTGATTTAATTTCAATGAAATTAAAATTTCCAAAAACGCAAAACTAAAATTAACTATTGGAAATTAAAAAAGTTATTATTTTTAAATTTGAATTTTTGGAAAATTCAAAATTTAAACTAAATTAGTTTTTAAATTAAAAATTTAAAAACTAAATTAAATTTACTGAAAGTTCAAGTTATGAATTTTCAAAAGGTTAAAAACTAAAGGTTAAAAGTTTTGAAAAATTCATTTTTTTTTATTTAATTTTGAAAATTTCAAAATTTAATTGATACCAAATTATTAAATTTAGTTAAATTAGTCGAATCATCTTAAAGAAATTTGAAAGTTAAATTTCGAACAACAACAAAAATTATGAGATGGAATTTCGTCTAAATTTATTTAAATGTGAATTTTCTAAACTTGATTTTTCCAAAAAATGAAAAATAAATTGGTTTAAATTGATTAATAGAATTTTGTACAATTTACAAATCAAGTTAGTTCGAATTTCATGAAAAAATTTGTAAAATATAAATTTTAAAAAAGTTCAAATTACATTCGACTTTGAATAATTCAAATATTAAATTAATTGAAATTCAGAGAAATATTAAATTGATTAGAATTCAAAGAGATATTATGACTTTAGTCGATTAAAATTCAATTCAAATTCAAAAACTTAATTAGTTCAAATTCAATTACATTCAATTGAAGTTTCAGTAATTCAAAAGCTTAATTGATTTGAATTAAATAAATAGTTTAAAGTCTAAATTTTAAATTAAAAAAATGTAAAAAATTTATTGTCTTCCAGAATACAAATTAATTGTTG
This sequence comes from Melieria omissa, assembly GCA_963971225.1. NCBI lineage: Eukaryota > Metazoa > Arthropoda > Insecta > Diptera > Ulidiidae > Melieria > Melieria omissa. The sequence goes on from OZ020267.1 coordinate 145,168,177, forward strand.
TTTATAACCAAAGTTAAAGATTTTAAAATTTGATTTGGATATAATTAATAAATTTAATTTAATAATAAATTTAAATTTTCAAACAGTTCCAAATTAAATTTATTAAAATTTAAGAAATTGAATTAAATTAGTCAAAATTAATAAAATTTTTGTAATTTATTTTTAATTTTGAACCCAAAAATTTTTTTGAGTTTAAATTTGCTTCTAAATGAATTAAATTAATAAAATTGCGTCCACTAATTTTGAACAATCAAATTTTTTTTATATGAATTGAATTCATGAATTTTGTCAATTAAGTTCATAAATTAAAATTTAATGAACAAAATTTTATCAACTTATTCAACTGAAATATAAACTTTCAATAACTTGATTGTTAAATAGATTTGAATGTAGCTACCATATGTTTAAAATAATGATTAAACAATGATTATGCGATTTGAATTTTGAAAATAATAAATATTCATTGGCTTAAAAAATAATTGAATCTTATCAGGTGTACAACTTTGCTTCCGCCGTTTTTTCCAAAATTAAAAGCGTTATTGCGAAAAAGTGCTTACAGATGTATTATTCAAGGTATTGTCCGTCGCTAGCGACAACTTTCTCCCATCTTTCCGGCAATTTTCGGATCCCGGCTCGAAAAAAGGAGTCCTCTTCTGACGCTATCCATGAAGCAATCCATTTTTCCAATTCTTCGAAGGACTGAAAATGTTGATCTGCCAGGCCGTGTTCCATCGAACGGAATAGGTGGAAGTCAGAAGGGGCGACATCTGGGGAATACGGCGGGTGGGGCAAGACTTCCCATTTCAGCGTTTCCAGGTACTTTTTGACCACTTTTGCTCGATGTTCCTCGGTTTCAACTCGTACGGCACCCAGTTTCCTTCTTTCTGAATCATGCCCAGGGCCTTGAGACGTTTTGTAATGGCTTGCTGACTCACTCCCAACGATTCGGCAAGCTCTTCTTGGCTTTGGCACGAATCTTCATCAAGCAATGCTTCTAGTTGTTCATCTTTGAAGGTTTTTTCTCTTCCACCACCATGTTTGTCTTCGACATCGAAATCACCATTTTTAAAACGTTGAAACCACTCCCGACACGTTCTTTCACTCAGAGCAGCATCACCGTAAGTTTCTGAGAGCATTCGATGCGCTTCAGCTGCATTTTTTTTCGAATTGTAACAGAAAAGTAAAACTTCCCGCAAATGGCGAGAATTGGGCACATAAACGGACATTTTCGAGCGTGAATAATACGAAAACAAGAACAATTGTCACTGAAACGGCGATGGCAATTCGTTAGGCACTGTCCACACTCACTTTAAAGGCATTACCATCTATGTATTTCAACCAGCCTCAGCCGGTACAGCCACCTATCGGAAAACGGCGGAAGCAAAGTTGTACACCTGATATTTAGAATCAAATTTAATCAATTTAGTTTTCTCTTTGGATTTCGAAGTATTCGTAAACTGATTTAATTTAGCTTTAAAAATATTCGCTTAAAATAATTAAACTTGAAATTAGGTAAAAAATTTTAATTCTGAAACATTAAGTATTTGAATTCAATTAAATTTTATGAAGTTCCAATGATTAATTAAACACATCCAATCGATTAAATTAAATTAACTTGAATAAAAAAAAAAATAAATCAAATTCAAATGACTTGAACAATGATAATGAAATTGATCGAATTCAAATAATTCAATGTTAGTTGTGCTTTTAATTCACTAAATCAATTCAATAGTTGATCAATTCAATCAATTAATTAATGTAATGTAATGTAATCTAAATAAATTAATAACATCAAATTGATTCAGTTGATTGATTCAGTTGAGTGTTTCATAGTTACAGAAAAATGATAAATAATTATATAAAAATTTTAATTATAGTAAAATGACTTTGAGTTGTCATTATTGTTATTAAAATATTATTTGTAATTACTTTTTAATTCTTAATCATATTCAATTCAACTAATCATAGCTCTCGCATTAATCCCAACAACACAACTGATTCCATAGAAAATTCCAAGCACTTGACTATTTGAACTTAAAATCCTTGCGACTAAGCAATAAAATGCAAACTAACATTTTCAGATTCACAAAACTTCCAAAAAGGTTTAAACTATTTTCAATTCATTTGCAACGCAATTGCAGCTGCAATTGATTTGTACTCAAGCATTGAAAGCCGCCATTGAATTGCAATGGGCGGCCAAGTGCCGACACAAAATCCGCGGAATGCAATTTAAAAATGCAAGTTAAAACTTAAATGGAACGAAACAAAAAACAAATGCAATGCCAAACGCAAAATGGCCACCAAACAGTGCCGACATTCGGCCCGCAAATAGCCAATAAATGCCGATAGTGTTTTTGTTTTTATTGCCATCGTTGTGGCTGTTTGTCGGAGTTCAATGTGTTCGTATGTGTGAATGTGAGTGTATGTGTGTTTGTGTGCGTGGATATAGTTTGCGCTTTTTTTGCATTTACTTGCATTATTATTTGCAATTGTTGTTGTTTTTGTTTGCGATTGCAATTAATTGTTGGTCACGCTGCCACTGAATGCGCGCACGGCATGGCTTACGTTCTCGTTGTTGTTGTAGCAATTGTTGTTTGTTCCGCTATTGTTGCGATGTGTGCGGGCGCGACTAAGCGGCTGCCAGCGGTCGTCGAGCTGCTGGTAGTCGGGTTAGCGGACACTTGGCCAGCGATTATGGCTCGGGGTCAGTTCACGCTGACCAACGGTTCGAGTGTGGTCAAGTGTAGCAGTTGTTGCTGCTGCTCGCTGACCACACAGGCGGACGGCGGCGGCGGCAGCACAACGACCACTGCCTCGGGCGGCAGCGATGTGCGCGAGGCGGCTGGTGCGGTGGGTAGATGCAGCGGCGCCGCAGCACTGGCCGTGGCCGAGGGCGCTCCGGGCGGGATGACGGTGGCGGCGGCCGCCACCGCAGCCATGGCCGTGGCCGTGCTACCGTTCGGCGCGCTGTAGCGATGGCTGCCGAGCGGCGGCGGTGGCGGTAGCTCTTTTTTGGCGGGCGGTGGCGGTGCGGGCGGCAGCACGAGCTCATCAATTGTACAAACGCGATCGTCAATGGGAAATTTGAAATTTATTTCATTGCCGTTGGCCGAGTTGGAGTCGGCAGCGGCAGCGTCGCTGCCAGGTCCAGCGCCGGCACCTTTTGTACCGCCGCCGTTGCTGGCGTTGGCGTTGCCGTTGTTGCTATTGTTGACTGCTTCCAAATTCTTCTCCAAACATTTGCCCGTTTCGCCTGCGGAAGAAATAAAGAAAAATAATGGTGAAAGTGGTGAGAAGGTGTTGTTGTTGCTTTTGTTATTGTTCTGGCAAATGTTTGTGTTGTGTGCATGTGTGAGTGTGTGTGAGTGTGTGAACGCAAATAAAAGTTTCACACGTAAAGTGTGCAAAAAGCACAGATTGGCTGGTTGAGCCGAAGAACTGAAGAGGTGAAGCAGCAACACAAATACTCGTGCAATGAAAAACGACACAAGGTGTGGAAACATGAAGTGAAAAGTTTGCGTATCTGCAACAGCAAAAAGTACTCGAAAATCACGAATCCGTTTACTTGTTTTTGGGCGCGCCGCATCGGTTTTTCGCTTTTCATTTCATTTTGCTTTCATTTCATTTATTTTCTTCTTCTTCTGCTTCTTCTTCTTTGGCTCATTGTTCTTGTTGGCTTGCGGAAATGCCCGCATTTTTTGCTGTTGAATTTTTAAAAGTTTTTGAAAACTTTGTTTCCGCTGCGGTGCTGCGAGTATTTGTGCTGCTCGCTGCTGTTGTTGATGTTCGAGTTGGTGTTGGTGGCAATGTTAATGCTCGCATTAGTTGTTGTTTTTGTTGTTGTTATTTTAGTTGCTTGGCCGCAGTAGAAGTGGTTTTAGGGAAAGACGGAAAAAGCAGTGTGGGGTGTGGAAAATGGCTCGCTTACGCATTTAAGCCATGAAAATCGTATTCGCTGCAAGCTGAGTCGGCAGGAAATTTCTGATTTTGGCAATTACTATGAACGATGCGAATGAGAAGCCAGCAAGCAACGAATGTAAAAAAACATTAAAAACAATTTTATGAGTGAAGTGGTAAAATTGAGTATTTCCGAAAGTTTCATCAGTTTTATGTAGTTTTGGCCAGTTTACTGCTCGTTGCTTTCTCTCGATTAAAACAAAAGTGCAATGGCCAACGATGAAATTATGAAATTTGCAGCACTTGAAAATAGAAGAAAATTACAATATTGCAATTTTGCAGTATTTGGTTGATATATTTGCACAAATCCTGAATAGAAGCAGAAGTTATTTCATTATTTGTATCAGGAAATTGTGTTCTTTTAAGAGGTTTTTTCTACTGGGTGCATGGCGTCTTCACTAAAGTTTAGGTTAAGTGAGTTTTGACGAGGATGCAGTGGAATCAATCGAGCAACGGCTATTTAACTGTCTATGGCCAAAGGAAAATCGGCTATGGACTCTTGGGACCAGCTTCTTTGAAGAACTTGGGAAAAAGCTAATACAGTCAGCTTACTGATTCACACAATTTCCTTGCCAAGACCAAAAAACAAAGACAATAAAAGCACAAATGATCATGCTTTCTAACGGTACATTCCGCATTGCGATCAAACGTCTACACTAAGAGAAATATTGAATTAAAAGTGTGCAGTTTATTTTCGGTACAGTCCTTACAGGGATCCCTGCAGATAAGAAAGGACACCGAATGCATGCCGCACACTCTTCTGAGTGTTGCCAGATACCTTAAATTTCTCTTAAATCACAAAAAAAAGTTGGAATGTCCTTCTAAAAAGTAAAAAAATTTCCTAAAATCTAGTTTGCTTGAATTTTTGTCCTCTTTAAATAACTAATTAAACTTCTCATAAAAAAAAATATTTTTTTTTGTTGAAGCCAACTTGAACAACTAAACGAAAATAAATCAGATGAAAAATGAGATCGGCATGAAATTCACTTCAGAATATTTCTGTTATTCATTGCATAAATTATGCACTTTAAAGTATAACATTTAATTAAATTGAATTCGACTCTTCAGTTTTCAATATTCAAGGTTTCAGTGCCACTAATGATGTCAAATGTATTACCACCAAAACCTGCGAAACACTTCATCCTACTGAAAATTCTCCTAAAAGGCCAAGAATTTCCTTAATCTAGAAGAAAATCTCCTGATCTGGCAACACTGACTGCCTTTTTGTGACCGAATCTAACCTAACCTAACTTAGTGAGGTTGGCTGACTTCTATGGGTTCCACATACAACAGCTTGCGGTCCTTAATTATGCTACGAAATTGAAATTTTTGCCGAATCTTGGCAGGTGGCCACTCCTTGGACATGTCACGTTCCCCAACGAAGGGAATGAAACAGATTGAAAAGAGCTAACTTGCTATTTACGAAGAAATGGGGAGTGACAAAGAAGTAAGTAATTAAGTATGCAAGTAAGTAAGTAATGAGTAAGTAAGTATGTAAGTAATGGAAGAGTAAGTAAGAAAGTAAGTATGAAAGTAAGGAAGTCAGTAATGAGTAAGTAAGTAAGAAAGTAAGTAAGAAAGTAAGTAAGTAAGTAAGTAAGTAAGTAAGTAAGTAAGTAAGTAAGTAAGTAAGTAAGTATTGAGTAAGTAAGTAAGTAACGAGTAAGTAAGTAAGTAAGTACGTAAGTAAGTAAGTAAGTAAGTAAGTAAGTAACTAAGTAAATAAGTAAGTAAGTAAGTAAGTAAGTAAGTAAGTAATGAGGAACTAAGTAAGTAAGAAAGTAATGAGCAAGTAAGTATTTAAGTAAGTAAGTAAGTCAGTAAGTAAGAAAGTAAGTAATAAGTAAGTATTTAAGTAAGTAAGTAATTAAGTAATTAAGTAAGTAAGTAAGTAAGTAAGTAAGCACGTAAGTAAGTACGTAAGTAAGCAAGTAAGTAGGTAAGTAAGTAAGTAAGTAAGCAAGTAAGTAAGCATGTAAGTAAGTACGTAAGTAAGTAGGTAAGTAAGTAAGTAAGTAAGTAAGTAAGTAAGTAAGTAAGTAAGTAAGTAAGTAATGAGTAAGTAAGTAAGTAATGAGTAAGTAAGTAAGTAAGTAAGAAAGTACGTAAGTAAGTATGTAAGTAAGTAAGTAAGTAAGTAAGTAAGTAAGTAAGTAAGTAAGTAAGTAAGTAAGTAAGTAAGTAAGTAAGTAAGTAAGTAAGTAAGTAAGTAAGTAAGTAAGTAAGTAAGTAAGTGAGGAAGTAAGTAAGTAAGTAAGTAAGTAAGTAATGAGTAAGTAAGTAAGTAAGTAAGTAAGTAATGAGTAAGTAAGTATTTAAGTAAGTAAGTATGTAATGAGTAAGTAGATTAGAGTTGGGATTCGGAAAACACCTGTCCGAGACGCTGCGTCCAAGTAATGAACTATTGTGTCAAATGAGTGAGTAAGTAAGCAGGTCATGAGTGAGTAAGTGATTAAGTAAGTAAGTAAGTAATGAGAAAGTAAGTAAGTATGTAAGTAAGTCGGTAAGTAAGTAAGTAAGTAATGAGTAAGTAAGAAAGTTTGTAAGTATTTAAGTAAGTCAGTAATGAGTGAGTAAGTAAGTAAATAAGTAATGAGTTACTAAGTTAGTAAGTAAGTAAGTGAGTAAGGAAGTAAGTAAAAAAAAAATAAGCAGATAAGTAGGTAAGTTAGTTAGTAAGTTTACTTATGAATAAGTAAGTAAGTAATGACGTAAGTACGTAAGTAATTGAGTTAAAGAAACGTAAGCTGAAAACTTGTATGAACGTTTAATTCGTCATCTATTCATTGTACTAAGTAGATGTAGTACTCTGAGACTTTGAAATATGTTTCTATTAAATGAAAAAAATCTCTTGAATCCCTATGAAAAATTGGCTTCCTAACTGTATTCACCTCTTCCAATCTTCACAGCAACATTACTTAGATTGCCCAATACGCAATAATTTTCAACTTGCACAGAATTAAAATGTCCCAAATCTGTTTTTGTTTTTCTAAACCCAAATCTTCTTTCATGGCTTTTGACACTTTGGGTCGCGCCTGTCAATCCGTGCCCACATTAATTAAGTGCAAATTTTCTTGTATATTTTTTACACAAATTTGTCTGTCTTCCCATTTTCATTTTCATTTCCGCTTCCTGTAATTTGTTTGCCTTTCGCTTTAGTCGCAAATTTTTACTGGCAAAACACGTTTTGTGTTTGTTTAATGACTCTGGAGGTATTGGCCCGAATGCCCAAAGGGTTAAAGCTGCCAGAGCAGCAACAGCAGCGGCAGTGTGGCCAGATTTATAGGAATTTGCAGAGCTGAACTTTGCGTAATTAAACAGGGCCATGCAAATTTTACATAAACGAATTTCTTTTGAACCTTTTTTTTTTGCTTTTAAAACTTTTGTTGTTTTTTGTGTTTAATGTCTTTGCCGCTGTAGCGTTTTGTTCACTTCATTTTTCTTCTATTTTCACCGCATTCTTTTGTCTATTTTTTTTTGCGTTGGCTATTTACAAGTGTGTGCAATTAAGTTCGTGTGCGCTTCATTATTGTTTTCTTATCCTTTTTTTGTTGGGGTATTTTCACTTTTTTTTTTATTTTGCAAAAACATTAAAATTAATTGGTTTGGTTGGCGCGTTTGGCATTTCATGCAAGTGAGTTGTTTTCGCTTAAATAAACCATTGGAATCTGTCTTTTTGTTTGCATAACTTTGCTACTGGCTGTGTGTGTGTATGTATGACTATCTCTGTGTGTGTGTGTGTTTATCGTGTTTCACAGTTTAGCATGTCGTAGAAACAACTTCAATTCTCTTTCGTTGCATATTTTGGTTGAACGCATATTTTTTTCTCGTGTCGTTTTAAAGATTAAACGTTGACGCATCTTAAATGGAACAACTCGCTTTTCATTCTGACTAGAAAATTTTCAGCGAAACTTTGGCGCACTGGTGTTTTGTTTTGATGGAAAGACGTGGTAATGAGATGTGTGGGAAAAAACACGCGTCACGTTATTTATTTCCCGCAGGTCTGTTGTCGTTAATTCCTTGAGGCAAAGTAATTGGAAATCTTGGCGCAATGCATTCGACAGTCTGACGCACACCAACGCCGCAATGTATTTAATTTGGCAAGTGTGAAGCGGCAACAGCAGCGGTGCGCGCTGCTAATGTTTTCAATTTGAAAACATTGCCAACGCGCGAGCAAAACTGCCAACATGCAACAAAAAAAACCAAAAAAGAAAATATACAAAACAAAAGTAGCGCCGCACAAGAAAATGAAATGCGAAAACTAAAAGTAAAATGAGAAATGAATTTTTTTTGCTATCTTTTTTGCTTCACAAAATTTGTGCGATTGCACTATTTACATTTGTAACTCACTGGAGTGCACGTGCGTGTGTGTGTATGTGTGTGTGTTGGTGTCTGTGTATCTTTTGAATTTTTCGCAGCTTGCACTCGGCCACTTACCTCCGTTCAGGCGATCCTCACGTGTATAGTAGCGTGCGCGATGCTTGGAAAAGCAAACAACCATTGCAAGTATAATAACGGCAATTAAAACGAATATAATGCCACCCAAAATGGCGAGAGTATTAAGGCCACCTGCAAGCGAGACGAACAAGGAGACAACGAGTCAGCGAGTACGAATATGTGAATCAGTTGTATTCTTAATGCTAAGGTTACATTTTGCATGGAATGTGCCAGGCAATGGTGGACATTTAAATAGAGTGCAACATTTTTTACATATTTCTATAAGAATTTTTATTATATTTACAATGAGAGGTGAGGTTTTGGTAGTTGAACATGTTAAAAACACGTTGCAATTAAATTTTTTTACAGATTTAGATGGCCCATTTAGTGAAGGCAAAGAAGAAAATTGTACAATAAGAAAATTAATTTGAGAAAATCATAGAAATTGTTGTCACCTAACTTTTTGTCATCGATGAATAGAAAATTAAAATTTGTAAAAAATTTATTATATTTAATAATAATTTAATAATTAATTTTCTTAAATTGTTTTTTCTAGGTTAACAGTTAAATTTTTTAAATCAGGGTTTATATATAATTTAAATAAATTTAATAAATTTAATAAATTTATTGAATTTTTTTCATTTTAATTTCATTTAATTGATTTATTTATACATTTTTTTAATTTTAATTTTATTTAATTAATTTATTAAATTTAATAAATTAAATTAAAAAAAAAAATCTTTTTTCATTAAAATTTCATTTATTTAATTTATGTATACATTTTTTAATTTTAATTTTATTTAGTTAATTTTTTTTTAATTTAATTTATCAAATTCAAATTCAATATCAAAAATTTAAAAATTAAATTAAAATTAAAAAATGTACAAATAAATTAATTAAATGAAATTAAAATGAAAAAAATTCAATAAATTTATTAAATTTAATTTATTAAATCAATTAATTTCGTTAATTGATTAAATTTAATGGAAGGTTTTGGTTTCTTAATGAAGGTTTTTATTAATTAAAAAACAATTTTTATATTTATTAATTTAATTATTAATTATTATTAATTATTATTATAAATACTTTTAGTAAATTTACTAAATTATTTAAATTAATTACATTTTATTTAAATAAATAAAATTATTTAATTGATTTAAATGAAATAAATGTTTTTAATTTAAATGTTAACGTATTTAATAAATGTATTTAATTAAATTAATAAATACAAAAATTATTTAAATTAAATAATAATAAATTAAATTAAATAATAATAAAAAAATTTAATAAAATTATTAATTAAATTTAAAAAATTTAATACATTAATTACATTTAAGTTATTAAATAAATTAATTTAGTTAATGATTTAATTTTTGGAATTAATTAATTAAGTTATTTTAGTAAATTTTAATAAATTTAATAAATAATTTGTTTAATTATTATTATTAAGTATTATTAAATTAATTAATTAATTTAATAAATTCATTTAATAAATTATTGCAATAAATTTATTGATTTCAAAAATCTTCTAAATTTAATAAATTAACTAAATATAAATTTTAAATTTAAATGTTAGGTTAGGTTGCGGTGGCTGCCTCTATAAGAGACACACTCGGAGGCCTGAAAGGCCCATTGTGATACCACATATATCACCCGTTTTGAACTGTGTATGCAACACTGTTTTGCCAACATATGTTACAGCACACATTTCAAGCGGATGGGGAAAGGGGGGGAGGGGACCTACAGTTTAACGCCGAATCCGAACGGCAATTGGCAGTTTTTCGTTCACACTTGGAGGTTTTGCCATTGCCTGCCAAGAGCGCACTTGTGCGATTCTTGTAATTCTCATTCCCTTCATGTGGATAGCGATAGAAGTAGATGAGTTGTTCACCAGCCCGAGCCAGGAATCGAACCTGGAGCCTTTGGTATGAGAAGCCAGCGCGCTACCCGCTTGACCATCGAGGCCGGCAATTTAAATGTTAAGTGTTAACCAAAAAAAAATTAAAAATAAATTAATTTCTTTTAATAAATTTTTTAAATTTAAATGTTAACCCAAAAAGAAAAAACAGAACTTGGTCCTAAACCAACTGTCTTCATACTCATTGAAAATATTATAAAAATGTAACTAAAACTAAAATATTCCACAGTTTATCGCAGACAGTTTCACAGTCTTATGATCCAAACACATTCAAGACGGCAGCGACACGGCCACACAACATAAAGCCGGCGTCAACTTCGAAAAAAAAACCCGAAACCACCCCCTGAATCTGACACTGACTTTGACCGTTGCCGTGTAGTCAACTACGTGAGTACAATGAAAGCTGCAGCAATCATATTTTGGAGCTTCTCAACAAAAATTTTAGAGTCCGACCGATTCCAAATTTTTTGGCCGATGCCGATGCCGATTAATCGGCATCGGCCAATTCTCAGCCGATGCCGATTAATCGGTCAAAAGGCCGAAAATCGGCCGATGCCGATGCCGATGCCGATGCCGATGCCGATTCCATAGAAAAAAAACACAAATGAATTCAATCAAAAACACAGCTTATTTTATAAAACAACAAAAGGAACTATTACGTATATAGTACTTTTCATCACATTCATCGCAAATTAACAAACAAAAACGAGAAAATAAACAACTAAAAACTAAATAAAATTACAAGAAAATTCAGAATTTAAATACATTAAACTAAAATTTCCCCCAAATTTATAACATATAAAATTAATATTTCATGAAAATTGCTCATTCTATTTGGCACAAGCAATTAACAAAAGAGAAGAAATAGCCAATATAGCTGAACAAGGTGTTGATGTAGCAAAAATAGATTAACCCGGCGTTGGTGTGGTGAAAAAAAATTACGTTATTGGTGTGGTGGGGTATGACATACCCCAAAACTTTATATAGCACCAACCCCACGAAACAACACAAATATAAAAAATAGCAATTACATATTATTCCTCATTTAATTTTACGTAAGAAAATGCAAAAAAATTTAATGTGCAAGCAATTTGTAAAAGAAAATAACAAATATAAGAAAAATAAACGAAAAATACTGAGATTTATAGGTTGACTTCATAAAATGGGGTTTAAAAAAATTACATTGTATAATTTTCCAAAAACCATAGTCTGTTTTAAAAACGACATACATGTAGTTAAGGCTTGTCCACGAAATAACTTTTACAATGTAAAACGAAAAAAAGTATAGTAAGCACCGAAATTTCTAAAAAAAAAATTCGCTTTTCAGAATCTGTAAAATTTCAGCTATTAGTGGTCAATTGTATTTTGAAATTCAAAGTGATTCAATCAAAATGGCATCTAAAGAAGAGAAAATTCGACAAAAAATAATTGCCCACTTTTTCGAAAATCCAACGGCTTCGTACGCATTGTTGGGAAGACTAGCCAAAGTTTCCAGGGCAACAGCTAGAAATGTGGTAATTAAATACAAGAAGGACCTGTCCATATCCCGTATCCTCGGAGCCGGACGAAAAAAAGGTTTCGTCTATAAAGATATAGCTCGTAAGGTGAAAGTTTCTCTGGAAAAAAATCCAAACCAATCTTTACGAGATTTGCCACGAAAATTCGAAGTTTCGAAATCATACATTGCGAAAATTAAAAGACACTACGAGCTCAAATCTTTCGTTGTTCAAAAAGTGCCAAATCGTAACTCCGAAGTGGAAAAGCGTGCCAGAAATCGAGCCCGAAAACGTTTATCGAATGATCTGTGTCGTTTTAAAGGCTGCGTGTTAATGGATGACGAAACGTATGTCAAAGAAGATTTCAAACAGCTTCCAGGTCGAGGATATTACACAGCATACCTGAAGGGTAGCGTTATGAAAAGGTTCAAGTATAAACGGATGGACAAATATGGTAAAAAGTATATGGTTTGGCAGGCCATATGCAGCTGTGGCAAATACACTCGTCCTTTTGTTACAACTGGCAGTCTTAACAGTAAAATTTACTTGAAGGAATGTCTCAACAAACGACTTCTGCCATTGTACAGAGAGCAAGCTGTTCCACCTTTATTTTGGCCAGACTTAGCAACAGTCCACTATGCAGAAATTGTCAAAGAGTGGTACCAAAGGAATACGATCCGTGTTGTTGAGAAAAATCACAATCCCCCAAATTGCCCACAGCTTCGGCCAGTCGAACGATTTTGGGCAATAATGAAACGAAACTTACTGAAATATAAAAAACGTGCTAAGGGAAAGACTGATTTTATAAAAAAGTGGAACAGTATGGCCAAAAAAATTGGAAAATCTGGTGTGCAACATTTGATGAGGGGATTGAAAGCAAAAATACGTAGATTTGTAAGAAATCCAATTGAACTTTAAAATATTTGTACATTATCACAAACTTTGAGTTATAAGAGATAATAAATACTCACACAAACATTAGTTCAATATTTTATTTAGTAGCTATTAATAATAGAAAATGTAAAAGTTATTTCGTGGAAAAGCCTTATGTGACATAAAATTTTCGGTAGCTACGGTGAAAGAGAAGCGAAATACAGGGTCTCCAAATTAGCGCATTTTTTGCAAGATGTATAAGGTTTTTGCTCTCAGGCAAACCGAACATTGTGTGCTGTACTGATGACGTTTTGGTATAGCTTCGCATTATTTCAAGGAATGACAGAATCATGATGATGTACAAAAATAATGATATTTTTTGTAATATATGATACGATGAAAACGGTTGTCGTATGTGCTATTAAGTTCAATGGAACATACGACATTCGTTTTCTACGGCGATATAATGCGAATACTGAACTGGGAGCTTTTCTTGCACGTAGCAGTTGGACAGTTCGTATTTGCGTCTTATGTTTCCGTACGGTGAGTTTTTGAATAAATCGATGACTACTAGACCATCAAAAGTATCAATTTGAATTCAAAATCATTTACACAAAAAGTTACGTTATTGGTGTGGTGGGGTATGTCATACCCCAATGAACTTTAGCGGGATGTGACTGAAATCTGGTAAAACTCAAGTTGTTTTTGGATAGCAAATCTGTAAGGTTGGACTGTTATAAATAGCTACTAGAAGCGATAGTGCCCACAAAAAACTGATAGGCGTAATATTTACAAAAATACAACCTCTGGGGTATGGTATACCCCACCACACCGATGCCGGGTTAAAAATATCTGTAAAATATTGTCCCCTTAAGTATTTGTCATAAAATCCAAACAAATCTAAGGAGAAACCCCCTAATCAGGCAACACTGGGTTGTAACGTATAATAAAAATGTAATAAATATACAAAGCGAGATATGAAAAAGACAGTGCGATTCAGCTGCAAATAAAAACAAACAAGAAATGAAAGCAGGAAAATCGACCAAAAAAAACCGATGTGGCATCGGCCAAAAAAAGCCGATGTGGCATCGGCCAAAAAAGGCCGAAGCCGATGCCGATGCCGATTCTTTTTTTTTTGGCCGATGCCGATACTAGCCGATGCCGATACCAATTTTATTGGCCGATACTAGCCGATGCCGATGCCGATGCCGATTAATCGGTCGGACTCTAAAAAATTTTGAAACGTTTCCGTATTTAATTAAATACTCCTTTATGTCCATTTTAGTAATTAAAAAAAATAAAATTTAAAACAAATGGCAATTTATAATAATTTTTAGAACTATTAAATTTTTAAATGAAACTAATATAAGACACACTATGAAAAGATATCAACGAAGAATTGACATATTTAAAAATAAGGAAAATTCAAATATATGTACAAAACAAAATTGTAATACATAGTTGTTCAGAGTCGAGCACAATGACTCTTTAAGAAAAATTCCATTAAAAATATCTTTTTTGAAACAGTGATACCAATTGCTTTGGTTTTGTTCGCTAAGAAATAGAGAGCAATTCTATGTTTACTGTGTTCGGTGTTGGTGTAGTCGTGTCGTGTTGTTAGCATAATTATTCCCACATGAATGTTCAGATTCTATATTTCGGCAGATGTAGTCGTATCGCTGTTATCTTTTATGTGCTCGGGGCAGTAGGTCAAAAAATATAAGTTTCTGGTTCTTTTAAGCTCACTAAGGCTATGAAGAAGTTAGATTAGGATGAAGAAATTAGATTAGGATGACTGCCTCTGTATGAGAGTCAGATTAGTAGACCATTAGTGCAATGGTCTACTAATCTGACTGTTAGAAATCTAAGTATTGATTGATACTTAGTACTGATTTTAATATTAAATATTATACTAATTTATTTAGAATACAATTTTTTTATTAAATAAAGAAAAATTACTACTGTAAGTAAGCTCAATTGACTAATCCACTTCTTACGCTACTAAAGACTTTACGACTAACTAACTTTAAGACTACTTGCAACTTAAATTTCCATCAAATGTTCTATTTAAATGTTCACCGACACTTAAAGTAGATATTCTTCACACTTTCTCAATGCCTTTTCTTGCATTCTATTTTTATCGACTCAACGCTCTAAGCACCTTTCGTGCAGTGCCTTTGGGCCTTTTTTGCCAGCAACACAACTTTTGTTCAGCGTTCGGGCGCTGCTTTCGCATCCACTTACCGCGTTCGAGAAAATTGTGCGAAGTGCTTGCGGCATTCTGCTCCTCGTCGGTGATATATTCCAAGCATGCATCCAGGCCAGCGACATCCAAATCTGTTATTTCAGCGCCACGCAAACTTTTTGGCAAAAAGCAAATCGGATATGTTTCCCACTTCCATTGCAGCTGCACAAAACAAATGACAAATAGAAATAAAAAAAAAAACAGATACAAAGAAAGAACATTGAAAAAGAAGAACATATCGCAAGAAAGCAGATATGAACAAAAAGAGAGAAATACAGTAAAATGAGCGAGCGACAGAAATTTAGGACAAAATGCAAAAAATGCAACAAATGAAAAAAGAAGGAAATGCAAAAATTTGAATAGAAATTTGCGTTGTTAACAAAATGACAAAGTGCTCGCAAATTTGCATGTAAATGCAGCTGCAATTGGTCGTAAATTTTCAGAATTTCGATTGCACTAAAAATTGTACAAATTGTGTGATTCAGTTTTAGTGCAATTTAAATGCCACAATTAAGTTGCACAATGCAGGCGTCGAGCATTTTTCGAGCACTTTGTTGTGACTGTTGTTTCGATTGTTGTTTTTCTTGTTGTTGTTGTTCATGAAGTGTACTTACATGTCGCACAACGTTTATTAATTTGCCCATGTGGCACTCGTCGCATATTAATGGATTGTTATCCAGTCGCACGTTGCGTATCCTTTTGATGCGCAGCACCGTGTCCTCGTTGATGCCGTACAATTGATTTCGCGATAAATCCAGAAACTGTTGGGGTCGTTTTGTAACAGTTTTTCGTTATGCAACAACACAGACGCACGCAGAGTTGTATTCGTTATGCGTTAATATGCGAAGCGGCGGAGTGACGCAGTCAGTCGTTCAACGTTCAACGTTCAGAGCAAACCAATCCAATTCCATTCGATTCAATCCAACAGAATTCGGTTCCATTCGATGCAATTTCCATTCAAGTGGACGCATAAAATCGAAAACAATTAAAAAATCGAAAATATATGAAAAAATATGCAAACAACAAGAGTGGTGGGTGGTGATTTGTGGCTGCAAGAAGTGCGCGCAAGAATTGCAAATAAGTGTTTGACTCCAAGTGTTACTTGTTACTTCTGCCCCAAGTCACGCTGACGACTTGGGGTAGACAAATTGCTAAGGACATGTCCAGGACTCGAACCGTAGACAAGTATTCACACCAAACACAAAAACTAAGCAAAGCAATACTTTTGACTGACTAAAGACTTATTTGTCAACGATTTACTATTTTTTTATAAGAGGTCTTCGTTGGGTGTCTGAACTTTAAAACTAAATACATATAAAGAGTTATGTGTAACTTTATGTAATATGTACATTCAATACCATTTCGGTTAGAAAAAAACATCCGTCAAATGGCCTTAGGAGCTTTGGTTGGTTGGTTAGTTAAGTGGCTGCCTCTTTATGAGACACACTTAGGCCGGTGGGCCCGTTGTGATACCAAAAATTCCACCCGTTTGAAATTTCTATGCAACACTGTTTTTTCCAACATGTGATACAACACACATTTCAAACGGATGGGGAAAGGGAGAGAGGGGACCTACAGTTTAACGCCGAATCCGAACGGCGATGGAGCTTTGGTTACGGAAATTGATTCTAGAGACAAAATTTTGTATGATTCTGTTGCCTAAGTCGAACTGGATCTCACCAATGCCCAATGATTCTTTCCATGGACAAAATTCCAAAAAATATAGCCTCAGAATTTAAAGATTTTGATGTCATTTGAAAGGTAGAACTCCAACTAAAAAAGCCCCAAGAAATCTGTACAAAAAATAAATTAATTTGTGTGCAAAAGCTGCTCAAAGTCGCAACATTCTCTACAAAAATATTTAAGCACATGTTTTCTGTTTTTTAGTCTACTCAGTAAAAAAAATTGGAAAAATACATAAATCTTTCAATATACACGTAGATTAATACTAGAAAGACCATTGTGGTCATTTTGACGGTTTTTCATTTTTAATTATCTGTATTTTCTTTAGTTTCTTTTATTTATTTTTTGATCGTAGAAAATTTAATATTTTTTTAAATTTTATTTTGTGAAACATTTGCCAAATCCGATGTATACTTTTAGAGATATCAGCGGATTGGTATGTAGTCTTTCCAAGCATGGAAAATTTTCGGTCTTTCTAGGGTTAAGAATTAATGTGGCCAATTTCGCTTTAAATGTTTTCTCAAAATTTGCCAAGTTGAGGCTTCTATTTCACTTCTAATTGAAAATATTTTTGAAAACTAAAAACCTAAAAATTGGAAAAACTTAAAGGAAAATATCTAAAAAATAAGTGAAAATATGTTGCTGGATTATTCTGTATTTTAAGAAGTATTTTTTCTTTGTCGGATCAAACCAAAGTGCAATGGTTTGATAGATGTTTTTTTCCAATTCGTAAATTGTTGTTGGCTTGTGACCATTGAACAATCTTTTATCTTGTTTCGAAAAATATCTAAAAAGTATGTGAAAGCATGTTCCTGGAATTTTCTGTATTTTAAGAAGCAGTATTGTTTTGTCGAATCAAGTCACTGTGCAGTGGTTTGACAGATGTTTTCTCCAATTGGTATTGTTGGTTTGTTACCATAAACTAATCTCTAAATTCGTTTCCAGAGTTCAAATTTTTTATGACTCTGTTGCCTAAATAAGTCGAGCTGAAGCTTAACAAAGGTTTTATAGATGTTTTCTCTAACTCTGTGGATTGTTCTTGGCTTGTAATCATTAATCAGAGTCATAACGTAGCGCCAGGGAAAAATGTCTACACTTGCTTCCAAAAGCCAAGTTTTCGATGACTTTGTTGCCTAAGTCGAGCTGGATCTATTAATTTGAATGATGTTTTCTCTAATTGGTAAATTGTTGTTGGTTTTTTACTATAAACTAGAGAAAACTGCGCCAGGAAAAACAGTCTAATCTTATTTCCAGAACTAAAATTTTGTATGATTCTGTTGGCTCAATAAGACGAGCTGGATCTGTTTGATAAATGTTTTCCCTAATTGGACAATTGTTGTTAGTTTCTTAGCATAAACCAAGGAAAACATTCTACGGAGTTTGAATCCCAAGATATTGTTTATAGAGTTTAAATTTTGTATGAGTAGTCTGTTGCATAGGTCGAGCAAGTACTCGTACTAAGAGTTTGAATGATGTTTTTTCCAATTGATCAGTCGTTGTAAGTTTGCTGGCATATACCAGAAAACAAACGTAGCCTCAGAGAACACAGTCCAGAGACTTTAAAACGCATAATCTTGTTTCTAGAGTTAAACTTGTTTATGATTCTGCTGCATAAGTAAGAATAGTCCAACGTTTTGATGTTTTCTCCAATTGGTCGATTTTAGTTAGATTGCTGTCATAAAGCAGACACTTAACGTAGCCTCAGAGAAAACAGTCCAGAACTTTAATTCGAATAATCTTGTTTCTAGAGGTAAGTGCTGCTGCATAAGTCAGCCTGGATCATACCAAAATTTTTATGTTTTCTCCGATTGGTCAAATTTGGTTAGTTAATTTGGTTAGTTTAGTTTTTCTCCGATTGGTCAGTTTTTGTTAGTTTGCTATCTTTATGATACAAGTAGTGACTAAACGTAACCTCAGAGGAAAGAATCCAGAGACGTTGAATTAAACAATGTTGATGGTCGTTCTTCATAGCCTGTGTTCATACAACAACTTCAAAGCAATACCCGAGTGGACACGTCTTTTGGGTATTTGTGCTTTCAAGAACAGAAAGCTATTTGAAAATAGTCGACGATGCAATTACTCGTGGGTCCTGGAGAGACCAGTTGGCATAACACAAGAGAACGGATCATTCTTAAGCTCATCCCACATCTGAACAAAAACACGAGCCAGTTTGTTGTGTTCTTAGATCTTAGGTGGGTAGGTAGGTTGTGCTTTTAAAAGGACAACGGATCAGAAAATAAAAATCTGAGTATGCCATGTTACTATGAATGATCTCTAATTTCACGTCTATATAATCTTTTGGATGAGTCAAAAATACTGTCACATGGTGTAATAAATGTTAACACTTTCAATGTGTTGATGAATGAGGTATCCCTGCAGATATTTTCCCCAGCACTTATGATCTCGATGGGTTCAAGGCAAAAGTCCATAACCACTTCAATCAAAATCCTATTTCCTAACCTTTATATCCTTCCTGAACCAACACAAAGCCTCGCTTTCATAGGGGTCATCCCCTGCGCGTTTGGTTGAGTAAAAAAAGTATCATTTTATGGTCAAATGGTGTTTATAGTAGAACAAAAATTCCAAAAACTTACAGCATTAAAGTTTGCACAAAGTTTTTAAAGAAACCCTTTATAAAAACGTAACTTAAATATTTTCATATAATAATGTGAAACCCATACAAAAGCAACTAAAAAACAAGTTTGAGGCAACATTTTTCATAAACAAATATGAAAGATTTAACTAAAACTTTTGCTTCATGTTTTCTATTGAAAATATTAAATAGGTAGGTAGGTAGCAGCGACTGCGTGCTCTCAGAGCACACTCAAGTAGCACTATGTGCCGTTTTGTTGTCGCCTCCTCGTCTGGGTCTTCCCTGCGTGGGAGAAAATACTGGGCTCTAAAGCCAACCAGCATCGTCCAAATAGGACTTGATGCATTTTAGTCTTATTTCAGACAGATCAGCTAGAGAGCTAATCAGACTGTTCCCCAAGGAATTTAGTCTTTTAAATGCTAAGGCAGGGCAGCCGCAGAGGAAGTGCTCGAGTGTCTCACTCTCGTTGGTTTCTCTGCAGCTTCTGCAAAAGGGGTTGTGGGGGATTCCCAATCTCGCTGCGTGTAGGCCAATCGGCCAGTGACCCGTGATCACGGCCGTCAGCCTAGAAACATTCCTACGAGAATTTAGCAGCAGGTCGTTGGTTCTGTGGGAGTCGTAGCGTGGCCAGATCTGTCGAGCCACTCTGCAGCTGTCAAGATTGCTCCACCTACTGTCCGCCTTCCTAAGGAAACTTTCCTTTATCTGTTGTAGCCTTGCACTTAAAGGCGGTGCCACCCTTTCGGGCTGTGAGTCCATGGCGGATCCCACCTTGGCCAACTCGTCGGCTGACTCGTTTCCGCTGATACCCGCGTGACCGGGTATCCAGCAGATGGTAAGATCCACCCGGCCACCCACCAACCCTAGCAATTCTTTACAGTCCCTGACCAGTTTAGATTTCACTATGGGCTTGGTGAGTGCCTTGATGGCTGCTTGGCTGTCTGAAAAGATGAAAACATCCCTACTCTGGATTTCTTGCTGTAGGAGAATCCTGCAGGCTTCTCTTATTGCAAAGACTTCCGCTTGAAAAACACTGCAGAAATCCGGTAGGTGAAAAGCTTTTTCCACAACCAGATCCCTGGAGTAAACACCTGCCCCAACACCACAGTCCATCTTTGAACCGTCTGTGTATAGGGAGGTTTCTACGTTTGTAAAAACAGTTGCGTAACGCTCCCATTCCCTTCTGGAGGGAAAGAGCGTGGAAAACCTAACACCAAAGTCGGCACATTCTTTGGTGTAGTCCGTATCTCCCCTTAGGTCCGTCGGAACCTTCGTGAGGATGCTACTGTGTCCGTAAGGTCTTTCCGTCCATTGAGATGATTCTCTCAGTCTCAATGCGCTAGAGGCGGCGGTCCGTCTAATAAAAGATTCAATCGGCAGCAGATGAAGAAGCGTATTTAAAGCATCAGAAGGGCAGGACCTCAAGGCCCCCGTAATCCCGACACACGCCGCCCTCTGCACTGCATTAAGTCTATTGACGTTGTGGTTCTTCTCTAACGCCGGCCACCACACCAGTGCTCCGTACGTGAGAATGGGTCGAACTATCGCTGTATAGGTCCAACGCACCATCTTCGGTTGTAGGCCCCATTTTTTACCGAAGAGCCTGCTGCACGAGTAGTACGCTACCAGTGCTTTTCTTGCCCTCTCCTGTATATTAGATTTCCAGCTAAGTTTGGTGTCTAATATGACTCCAAGATATTTAGCTTCCGAGGATAGCCTGAGCTCGCTACCGTTGAGCTTCGGCAATCGAAATGGGGGAACTTTGTACTTTTTTGTAAACAGTAGCAGCTCTGTTTTGGTAGGATTAATCCCAAGCCCGCATCGAGCGGCCCAGCTGCTCAGAGTGCTCAGAGCACCCTCCAAGATGCCACTAATTGTATCTAGGAAGGGCCCTGTCACCATAATGATGATGTCGTCGGCGTACGCAATCACCTTGACCCCACCTCGGTTAAGAGTCCTTAGTATGGGGTTCAAGGTAATTAGCCATAACAATGGAGATATTACCCCTCCTTGGGGTGTCCCCCTCTTTGCATATCGTGTGATACTCGAGTTGCCGAGTTCAGCCTGGATCTGTCTGCTACTTAGCAGAGCCGAAATCCACGAACAGATGCAACCCTCGACCTGTAGGTCTATCAGGGAGTTAACTATGGCTTCCTTATCCACGTTATTAAATGCTCCTTCAATGTCAAGAAACGCCGCCAGGGTATATTCTTTAAATGACAGAGATCTCTCTACGGTCCTCACGACCTCGTGCAGAGCAGTCTCGGTGGATTTACCTTTCGTGTACGCATGCTGAGCCGTGGATAGATGGTTCTCTTCCAGGCTTCCTCTTATATACGTGTCCAGTACGCGCTCGAGCGTTTTTAACACAAACGAGGTCAGGCTAATTGGCCTAAAGTCCTTCGGAAGAACATGTCCTCTTTTGCCTGCCTTTGGTATGTATACCACCCAAAATACAATACAAAATATTAAATATCCTTGTATAATTTTATTGCAAGAATAACCTAACCATTCCTCTAAATTTTTTCCAATTTTCTTCTCTAGTAATAAATCAAATAAGAATTCTCATATACTAAGCAAATTTTTCTGCTGTCAGTGTGCTGACAATTTGTAAGCTCAGAATGATAGCAATGCAGAAATGTTTTTGTTGGTGTTTTCCATTGTGTTTTGTGAGATTAAAAGCTATGCAATTTGCTTATCTTTGAGTGCACTAACAACAAAATCGTTGGTTTATAATGCACAGTAAAATAATCCTTTAGGCCTTGTTGCAACAAGCAGCACTCAAATGTTCTACGCAAAGCCGTTTTGAGAAGATTGCAAATGTTTGTAAGAGTGTGTATGAGTGTGAGTGTGTATGAGTGTGAGTGTGTGAGTGTGTGAGAGTATGCGAGTGTAATAACAAGGCTGACATTTTATTGTTTTGCTGTTCACATTGCACTCAGCTGCATTTATCACTCATCGCCTTAGCAAGAAAAATACAACGCTCACAATATAAAACGTCCAATGTTTTTGGGCAAAATTGCTAAATGAAATGCCACATATGGCAACGACAGACCCGTTTTAGAAGTATGTTTGAAAATTCTGTAAAAAAAAACTGCAGAGAACTACAAAATTTTCAATTCAATTAAATGTGAAAGCTTAACGAATCAAACTGTAATTTGCTAAACCGAAATGTGCGGCATATGCCATGGGCGGCAGCAGTATGGCATTGCATATGCACTCTTGCAAATATATACACGCACATATATATATGTATATGAATATGAATAGTTTCAGCAATGCGTAAAGAATGTATGCGAGATATTTTGGTCGAACAACAAGTCCAGCGTCAAGTAAATTTTTAATCCATAACATTTTGATACAAAATGTTACGATTTGTTGCTACCTAAGTACTTTATATCTATGTGAGCAATTAGAGGACTTGTTTCCAGCCTTTAACTCTAAAAAGCCCAAGAGAGTCCTACTAACTCTACTGAAGTCTTTATTTTATAAATAACCTTTATTGCATTTCTTCGTCAACGAAAATACCCCAAGTCCATTTGTAAAACGTGCAAGTTAAGATGAGATATAAATTGACAAAAAGGTCAGTGTCTGAGTGTGTGAGTGTCTGAAGCACAGAAAAGCCAAAAGGAGGACTCGTTCTTCTAAGTCAACTAACGAGATTCTTATGCCAGTCAGATAGCTAAGAGAACTTCAAGTAGTTCCTTGTATTCATTGATCTAAAAACATTTAAATCTGAGCTATTAAAATCTATAAATTCCTATTAATCTCTTCTACATTTTGACATATCGTGAATACCCCTAATGCCATTCTGCTAAAAGTTGCATGCATTTCGCTGCAAACAAAATTTTTTCGTCTGCATTCTCTGTGCATTGGAAACCACAGCTACAAATGCCACACTGGCTATTAGCAAATGAACAATTTATTGCTTGGCACCCGGGCGCAGACACACACCAAATTACACGCACACACACACACAAATACAAACATACAGTGGCCAATATGACCGCTGACACGGATGCAAGTGGCGTCGAGAAAGTAAACAAACAAAAACAGCAAAATCTTGCGCTGATTCCAACCACTTACACTGCCACACTCACACACACACACACACACACACACAAACACATAAGTACACAC
Organism: Melieria omissa; assembly: GCA_963971225.1. Lineage (NCBI taxonomy): Eukaryota > Metazoa > Arthropoda > Insecta > Diptera > Ulidiidae > Melieria > Melieria omissa. The sequence continues at coordinate 145,191,519 of OZ020267.1, forward strand.
ACCCAACAAATACGACACTTGCATACAAATAAACAAATGAATGTGCTATTTTTTTGGTGTATTTGTTTATGTGCGCGTTGTCAGAAATGTTGCCAACATTTTATTTGCAATTTTTGCGCTGTCGTCTTGCTGTTGTTGTTTTTTTTTGTATGCACTCGTATTACAAAGTGAAATATTTGCAAATTCCTCCAAAAAACACAAAAATATAGGAGAACAAAAAGTTATCAGCAACAAAACATGCGGCCTCACGTGCTGTGCGTGTTGTCAGGCAACGTTGGCCATGTTGACAACATGCAGGCAATACTACTACAAAAAAAACGACAACAACAAAACCAACTGTTACAACAGTGCCATCACAGCGTTGCTGTTGCAACATGTTTTGCTCTTGTTGCAGTGGTATTTGTAGTAACTTGTTGTTGTTGTTTTTGAGTTTAAAAGTTTTCTTTGGTGCTTATTTGTTGTTTTCCTTGTTGTTTTTGTAATTTGCCTTTGTTTAGTTTGGTCAAATGCATTCGTTATGCGATTAGTTTCGATAGTTTTTTTTGTTTTTTATTGCTGGCAACTAATCTGAATTTTATTGCTCGCTTACCTCCAGTTCGCGACAGGGATCGATCACTTGCAGCGACATGTTGTCCAAATGATTGCCGGATATGTTCAGGTAGCGCAAATACTTGAAAGGCACCAACAGTCCAATGGGCAGCTCACCCATATCGGCCACCGAGAGATGCGTGAGATATGGCAGCAGCTGCAAGTTTAGTCAACAAAAGTTTTCATTTAATTGCTTAAATTTTAATGCACAAAGTTGTTGAGTTTCAAAGGCTATTTTTGTTTTCTTATTAATAGTTAAAAAAGTTAAGATGACCGTTGGCGACAGTTTTGAAGTGCAGAGAGAAAAAAACAAGGGAAGTGTTTTGGGCGCTTTTGAAAATAAAAATATTTGTACTTATTTTTAGTTATTTAAATATTTGTGTTAAACTTGTTGTGCAGCTAAGATAGTAAACAATTTTTTAAAATATTTTGAATTAAAAATACTAACAGTTCTTACAAATCTTTCATCTGCTCAGCTACGACACTACGACTTGAAGTTCAGATACAACATTTTGCTTTTATTCTACTTCAGAAAATGATTTGTATTTATTTTTAGTTATTTGAATATTTCAGGAAGACTCGTTGTGCATTAAAAGTATTAAAAAATATTCACAAATATTTTGAATTTGAAATGCTGGCAGTTCTTACAAAGATTCCTTCTGGTCAACTATGAAACTGTGACTTGAAACTCACATACAATATTCAACAGAAAATTATTTGTATTTACTTTGAGTTATTTGAATATTTGAGTTAAAATCGTTGTGCAGTTAAGATAGTAAAAATATTAAAAAATATATTGAATTTAAAATTCTTAAAAACATTCCTTCTGGTCAACTATGAAACTGTGACTCGAGACTCACACACAACATTTCGCTTTTGTTCTACAGCAGAAAATTATTTGTATTTATTTTTAGTTATTAAAATATTTGAGTTAAACTCGTTGTACAGTTAACGTTAACGTTGTACAGTTAAAATATGTTAAAAAATATATTTAATTTAAAATGCTATCAACATTTCGAAACATTCGGTCTGGTCAACTATGAAACTGTGACTTAAGACTCACATACACCATTTCGATTTTGTTCTACAGCAGAAAATGATTTGAATTTATTTTTAGTTATTTAAATATTTAAGTTAATTCATTGTGCAATTAAGAGAGCAAACAGTATTCACAAATATTTTTGATTTAAAATGCTGGAAGTTCTTAAAAACATTCCTTCTGGTCGAATATGAAACTGAAACTTAACTGTGACTTGAGACATTTCGCTTTTATTCTACTGTAGAAAATTATTTGTATTTATTTTTAGGTATTTCAAAATTAAAGTTAGACTTGTTGTACAATTAAGATATCAAGAAATATTCACAAATTTTTCAAAATTAAAATGCTGGCAATTCTTAAAAACATTCCATCTGATCAACTATGAAACTGTGACTTGAGACTCACACACAATATTTCGCTTTTGTTCTACAGCAGAAAATTATTTATATTTATTTTTAGTTATTTAAATATCGAAGTTTATTTTATATTCATAGCCAAAAATATTCACAAATATTTCAAATTTAAAATGCTGGCAATTCTTAAAAACATTCCTTCTGGTCAACTACGACACTCTGACTTGAAACTCACATACAACATTTGGCTTCTTTTCTACCACTTAGTTGTTAGTCAAACAACTTTTTGTAGGCGTTTTTATTTGCACAATAATGTCGAAAGTTTTAATTGAATTGACTTTGTGTGCTAAACTTTGCAGCTGTCATATGACAGACATTTTGTCGTTGCAGAAAACGAATGTCATATGTTCCATTGAATTTAATAGCACATACGACAATCATATTCTCAGGCAACAAATTGCCGGTGTGAGCCCATAAAGTTCAATTCGAATGCGCTGCACAGCCAATGACCAGTGCCGACATGTGATGCCAAAAATAAGTTTATTTGTGGTCAAATTGGACAAAAACGTCGTCGCGTCGTTTCAAAAAGTTGTCCACTTTAAATTATAAATGCACTTGTTGTCACTTTCTCAATACTGTCACCAACTTCAACGTAAACTTACCTCAAAAGTTTCGCGCATCTCGTGCAGATTCATTTGCGTGTTGCCGCTAATGTTCAGCGTTCGCAAACTGCTCAAATTGCGCACCGACTGCGGCTCCAGTCGCACCAACTTGTTGTAGGACAGGTCGAGAAACGTCAAATTGCCCAAATGCTGAAATGAGTCATTGGGCACTTTTGCCAAACGATTGTAGGACAAATCTGAAATGGCAAAGCAACGCACGTTCGTGCAAAAGTGGCTAAAAGTTATGATGGCTCTTTATGCTAAACAGCAAACTGTGCGCGTGCGCGTGTGTGTGTGTGGGCGTCAAATGGCGCTGGGTCACGCCACAATTGACAAATGGCGTCAACGTCAGAGTCAGCTTCACACACACACACACACACACACACACACTGTGCCAGATACAACAGCCAACGACGACACCTAGCGAGTAGGATCGGCGGCACGCCCACACCGCACTCACTAGTCGAAAAAATGATTGAGTCCAGATCCGGCTGGGACGCAGTAGCGCTCTACGCGGCGGAAGTGATGGTAAAGCAGCGCGAGACTGAAAGGAGTAGACGCGCAAACGAACGTCGCATAGTAGAAGAGCCAGGATAAGGCGACGTCTCCCCCTGTGAAGAGATGCCGGAAGGCGGTTCCGCAGGGGTGGATAGAGGGGGGTGGTTTTTAGTCGGTAGAAATCCGGCATGCCGTCGAACTGGAGTTCCGGTATCTTCCGAAGATTTTCCACCTCCGTCAGAAAACAAAAAAAAAACACACACACAGAAAGCCACAGCGACACAACTCACCCAAATGTTTGAGACTCTTCTGCATGCGAAGCAGCTCGTCCACGACGACCGATAATTGATTGCCGTCAAGCAGCACTTTGGTGAGACGTTTGACATCGCGAAATTCGTCCTTGTCAAGGAATTTGAACTGCAAACGAATCAAAAGTTGCTAGTGAATGTTTTTGCGATTTCTTACGTAATTGTGTTTGTTGCTTTGCAAGAAAAAGTGATGTGTAAGGAAGCGTTGAGTTTTATTTTGGAAATATAAAACTTTTAATTATTGATGAAAATAATTTTTACCAACAAAACAAATAGTTATGAGACAAGTGAAACAGATCAAGTTGGCTATAATAGACTTTATTTCTTAAATGTTTATATTCTTAAATGAGATAAGAATTTGTTTGCATTTCTCCAATGAAACTTATTTTAGATAACATTACATGTTGTTGTTGAATGAGAAAGCAATTTTGTGATTTCATTTCATTTAATTTTATTTTATTTTATTTTATTTTATTTTATTTTATTTTATTTTATTTTATTTTATTTTATTTTATTTTATTTCATTTTATTTTATTTTATTTTATTTTATTTTATTTTATTTTATTTTATTTTATTTTATTTTATTTTATTTTATTTTATTTTATTTTAATTTATTTAATTTTTTGTTTTATTTTCTTTTATTTTGTTTTGTTTTATTTTGTTTGTTTTAAATATTTTTTTATATTTTATTTGATTTTTTTATTGTATTTTGTTGTATTTTATTTTATTTTATTTTATTTTATTTTATTTTATTTTATTTTATTTTATTTTATTTTATAAATCAACAAATAACAAAACTCGACTCAATTCCATCACTCAATTTTTCTATTTTGATGTTTTTTTATTTATTTTCTATTATTATGTAAAATTGCATTTGTGATTACCTCGTTGCGACCCAAATCCAACTCAGTCAGCAGCGGCAATAAATTATACAACTGCGGATTGATTTTCTTCAATTGACAATTACGGCACTTGAAGACGCGCAGCTCCTGCAAACAAAACAAAAGATAACAACAACACATACACACAAAAAGGCATTGAAAACAAGCGCGCAAAAGGTTTTGGTCGATGGCTGCTGCAGGTTTCGCTAACACAAACACACGTACACACACAATACACACAAATAAGTGTTGTGAGTGCGATTTGCATTTGCAATTTGTTCAAAAAATCTAAACCAAATGAAAGCGAAATGCGGCAGCAAACATAAAACCGAATTGGTGACTGAAGGCGGCAATGTTGGCGCTTTCGGTTCTGTTCTGAGTTCATACGCACCGGAACATCGCGAAACACATCGGGCGGCAGATCCTGTAGAGGATTTCCGCTCAAGTCGAGATATTTCAGTTTGTTGAGCATGAAAAAATTGCGCGGTATTAATTCGGCAATGGAGTTGTCGGCCAAGTTGAGGCGTCGCAGATCCTGCAAAGCATAAATGAGTAAAAACAAGGAAATTGATTTTATTGTTGTGCTATGCATTCAGGTTTTGTTTTAATATTTTGTTGGGTTTTTGATTTTGTGCAGTTAGTCAGTTTTGTGATTATTGACATTGCCAGCGAAAGTGATGAGGAAAATGTATAGAAATGGTTGAAGGGATTATGAGCGCTTCATGACAATGAATTGAAAGTAGAGAGGAGACAAAGAGGAGTACAAAAGGAGCAAGAAGTGGATGAGATATCATGGAAAAAATAACTTGTGGATGAATAAGATAAATGAGTAGTGAACCAAACTAAATTTAAATTATAAATTATGGCTTCTAATAACACCAAATCTTTGAATAACCTGAGTTCTTAAATATGTAAGGGTTTTCAATAAAAAATGAGAATTTCTAACTGCAAACAGCTTAAATTTAACAACTTCAACTTCTAATTCAATTTTTTAGATTTTTTATAATTTAAGTGAACTACTTTTTCAACTAGAAATATTACACTCTCAGCGCGTACTTCTGGCATTGCATTCAATTTCCCGTTTGCGCTCACCAATAATCCCGCCAGACATTAATCAATACGCTTCATTTCTGAGCGCCGACGAGCCGTAACCACTTGACCCAGCACTTTGGCAAAAAAGCCAGCAATTTGTTTTAATTTTTTTCCTTGCTTGCAGGCAAAAGGAAATTGCAAGAAACTGCTTAAATTGGCGTTGGGGCGAAATGGAAAAAATTGAATGCGGACACGGAGGCGATATTCACAAATTGAAGCCAAATTAAAGACAAGCGCTGCAATGCGTCCGCTTTGGCTTAAACATAATAAGCGCACAGCAAGAATAAATACACGGAAGATGAAAACAAAAACAACAACAAAGCAAAACAAACAAAAATCGACTGCAAGACGCCGTTGCAACGTGCAATGTTGCGTATACGCCAGCGTGTACAGCGCGAAAAAAAAGGAAAAGCAATCGTAAAATTTATTATGGCACACGTTTCGGCGATAAAGCGCGCGTTCGCTACAGCGACGAGTGGAAAGTGGAAAGCGGTTAGCAGCGTCAGGCGGCAGCGTCAAGTAAACGAACTAAGTATAAATAAACCGACGAACATGAATGGCTGATATTTGTTTTCTGCTCGTTTTCGTCTTGCTTTACTTTTTCCTGCCGTTAAGACACTGATTGAATTTTCATAAAAACCTTTTCTTTTTTTATTCCATGATTGCAAGTGAAAATCGCATTTATATGGCGCTATAAGCGCCTTAAATAAGGACCAAATTAATGCGCGCACAGCGTACTTTGGTGCAAGTAAATTGCAGCCAAATGAAATTTATTGCCTTTTATTGGCAACTGGCTAGTGTGAACTTACCTTTAAATGGTAAAAAGTCGAACTCGACATATTCAGTATTTTATTCTTGGATAGATCCAGCTCGTGTAAGTTGTCCTGGCCGCGAAAGTTGTTCGAGTTGATGTTGGTGATGTTGTTTTTGGAGAGATCTGCAAGTGAAATGATGGAAAGTTTCAATAAGAATATTTTAAGGATAATAAATAATTTTATGTATGAAAAGCAGTGGAGTTTTACTTTGGGTGTTAAGGAATTTTTAAAGAAAACTAAATATGTTGATTAAAAATGGTGGAATTTTACTTTAGTTTAGCTCTGCGGCTTACCTACTGAACTGAACTGAGGGGCGTAGCTCTTAAGGAACACACATATAAACAATGCTTGAAAATTACCCAATGTTCTCTGTGACGTTATTTCGTCTAAGGTGGAAGTCTCAAAAAGGTATAGAGTTAATATTTTGGATTAACACAATGGGTCACATGGCCTAAGTAAGTCGCCTACAGGCGACCACTTAACCTACCTAATTTCTTGGATAGATGGCTATGAAGATCAAAACAATTCATACCAAAACCGGGCTTGAAACTTTGTTAGACGTATGAGTCGAAATTGGAAGATGGCAGCGCAGAAGCCGGAGACTTAGATTTAGTAAATTTGTTTTATGGGAAAACTGGTTATCATCTTCGAGGCGGTAACATACGCTTTTCTAGTATCTTCTAGCAAATGATTATGCAGAAACCCATAGGGAAGACATTTCTATATATTGTCCGGCACTCAGTTAGTCCTTAAGGCGGTGGAAGCCTATTAAACTGAACCTGATGACGAATTGCCGCAATCTCTTAAATAAACTGGGCCGATATAACTTCTTATAATTGTACTGGACACCAGGGCCTTGAGGAACAAGATGGCTTTGACCAAGCAGGTTGCTTATCAAAAAGTACTTTACGGCTATTGACTTGCTGGGAATCATTCTGTGGACCACCAAAAGAACCCATTTAAGGAGTGGCTAAGGAAATGGGTAGATCAGGAGTTTGCTAACAAATGGACCAAATCAAAAGCACAACGTCAGACAAAACAGTAGCTTCTCCTCAAACAGAGAGGCGTTCCACAAACTCTTTATGCTAAACCGCGAGAACCTTCGTATCCCTATAGGGTACCCAATGTAGCTTTGTTCACTATGGCACCATTTCAAAAAATAAGGAAAGATCACCTTTGAATTTCTGAGGTATGTGTTCAAGAACAAGAGACATGTGTTCTTTATGAGTGTTTTGCGTTCAGAAGAAAGAGATTTCATCAGTTGGGACAGGCAACAATATCACCCTTAACCATCTGAAAGTAAAAACCTCAGAAAGTGCTAAAATTTATAAAAAGCTTTAACATGGAAATTGGAAAAAATTAAGTACAACTAGAGCCCAACCAATTGAATGGCTTTGGCTTCGGCCACATTTCATTGACTCTGGCCAAAATACAGGGCGAAGACAAGTAGCTTGCAGTTATTTTCCCCCAAATTTTGTATCTTTTCTTTCCTTTTCTTGAGTTAATCACCTTCGGCTTCGCCCAAATTTAAGTTTTGCAGCCGATTAATCGGCTTCGGCCAACATGTCACTGCCGATTAATCGGCTTCGGCCAAAATGTCACCTCTGGTCGGGTTCTAAGTACTAGATTTGATGAAATGATTTCTTTGAAGGAAATATTTTTTAAGAAATTTCCATAAAGTTTGTTAAATCATAATCAAATTTTGTTCCATGGGGTGAAATGTCTATGGGCTAATAGTAATGAAAGGCAAATGGATAACAACTTTAAAGGATTGATCAATTGAACAGTTTGACAGTAACAAAATTATGAAAAAATTAAAAGATTGATCAATTGAACCGTTTGACAGAAAAAAAACTTATAAAAAAAATGTTGATAGGAACGGTTAGGGTATGGTGGCTACCTCTGTAAGAGATACACTCGGAGGCCTGAAAGGCCCATTGTGATATCACAGTTAGTTTAACCCTTTCTGATATGAAAATAAATCTGTAGGAATTGTATGGGCTGTAGTACAATATATTGGACATTGTGACTGAAAGGGTTAAACTGAAAAATATTTTGGACAAAAAAACAAAAATAGAAAAATTTTACTAAGCAACTTAAGTTCCCTTTCAGCATTCATAATGCACCAAAAGTTGTGCCACAGTGAACTTTTTACATAGAAGGCTACCACTCCACTCCAACCTAACCGAATTTTCCTTTCAGCAACAAAAGTCTTACAGCGCCATTGAAATTCTACCTGCAAAAGCAGCTGAACTCGAGAATTGTGTGTGTGTTGCTCATACGCCCAGTTGTCTAGCAGTAAGGTAGCTTAGGTTAGGTTAGGTAGCTGCCTCACATTTGCATGCCACGCCCACGCTTAGCCTATGAGGCATCAACATATTGCACAGAATTTCACTTTCATTGGCAATAACAACAACAACAACAATACTAAGGTAATGCAATTCCTTTAAAAGCTATTAACTGCTGCCAGTAGCAACAATGGTTTCTACCTTATTCTTCTTCATTCTTCTTGTTTTTGTAATTTCCTTTTCCATGTACACAATGTCTGGTGCTTTTTGAATTTTTGTTTGTTTGTTTATTTTTTCATTATTTTTTGTCATTTGTTGGCCGACTTTTGACTTTGGCAAATGAAGAGATAAAAACCGAAAATGCTTTGGTAAAAGCCAAATGGAAGTAAGCCAAATGGAAAACGAAGGTGATTGCTGCTGTTTTCATCACTTTTATGCGTTGCGTTATTGTTATTATTATGGTTGTTGTTTTTGTACTTCTTGCTGCTTTTCAATTTTTATTCACCGACGCGCCCTTTTGTGTGCAGTGCGTTTTATTGACAGCCGCATTGGGCTCCTGCGCGCTCATCATTTGTCTACAACGCATCCATTTTCTCTGATCTTTTCTCATTCCATTTTATATTTATTTATTTTTCTCTGCATTTTAGTTGTTTTCCAGCCATTGTGTGCATAATGAAAAGTCGTTAAATTTACGATTTTAAATGCCAACATTAAACGAAATGTGTACCCGCTGTCTGTCCGTCTGTCAGACTGAACGCACGCTCGTCGCGGTCGTTGCGGTCGCTTCATTTGCCTATCGACTTGCGTTTCAGTTCCACAATCCCTCCCCCCACTTCCCACTGCATGGCAACCCTATTTTTGGCTATTTCCTTATTTTCTCTCGATTTGGATAACCACTTTTGGTTAGTAAAATTGAATCCTTGTAATCGCTGTCACTACATAAAAATGCGTTTGCATTTATCCCTTTGCCGAATTATTTTGTTTGTTGTCATCGTTGTCGTTGTCGTTGTTGTTTTCGTCGCCGTTGTCGTTACGGCCATGGAATTATGGCCTTTTTACGAGTTGGCGCATTGCCTCGTTTTGTGCGTCAGTGAAATTGATTTTTGTTTCGGCTCTTCAATGCGCAGTTGCGTGCAACTTTTGATTGATTGGTTGGCGGGTTGGCTGGCTGACTGTTTGCTAGGAATACTGGTTGTGTATGTCTGTCGTTGGTGTCAGTTGGTGGTCGCTGCTTCGGTTGACGCGTGTGTTTTAAAGTATTTTGCGTAAACCGATTTTTATTTGCATTTTGCCTTTTATTATTTATTGTGCAGTTTTATTGCTTTGCTATCCCTTTCGACGTTGTTTGTACTCACCGAGAATGCGCATTTTCGTTAATCCCCAAAAGCATTCGTGTCCGATGGCTGGTATATTGGAATCGGTGATGCGCAACACTTCGAGCTGTGTAAATTGTTTGAATAACGGTCCAATTGTTAAGCTGTTGCCTGGTCCCTTAATGATAATCACCTTCAGTCCCAGATCCATCGAGCGCGACAGTATGGCCAGCGATGTGAAGCCACCTGAAACAATACGAAAACAAGGGGTTTTGTGTTAGGGTTTTGTGTAAATATTAACAAAAAAAGTAGGAGAAAAGAATTAGGCGTTTTGTGAGGCTGAACTTAATCGCCTTTTTGTGTGGCTTTTGAAGATGGTTGCTGGTAGGAGCTGGGATATTTTTGAGAAAGGAAGGTGACTTAAACAGTGGCTGAGCTTGAGTGAAATAACCAAATTCATTCTTCTTGCTAAAAAAATCCATTACTGAAAGAATTTATACACAAATCAGATAGTAATTACATTCGGTCAGATAAGTGAATCCAGTCAAATGAAGAATAAAAAGATGAATGAAGTATAAACACATAATTATGCACAAAAAGACAAGGAGCAAGAAAAAGGAGGCCGCAGAGGTGGGTTCAAAAAGTCGAACAAGAATTCATTCAACTTCCTGAACGGAGAGTTGGACGAATTAAAGGGTTGTAGGCGTAAATGAACACATAAGGACCAAAGAACAAAAATAGGAGCAGGAAGAGGAGAAATCCGTGCAAACATTCTTTCAACTTTTTGGTCATAAAGTGGGACAAATTGAAGCTGCCATGTTGCACAGAGTGACAAACGTAATTTTAGACAGTTATAGAAAAAAACAAAAAAATTGGTGCCTTGACAATAAGATGAGGTAATGGACTCTCTAATGAAACAGTTTTTGAAGACAGAGGTGAACAATATATGAACATAACCAGCCACAGAAGAAAACTGAACGACCTAGAATGCTATGAAATATGGACGAAAGAATGCATTGAAGAGATGTATGAATATTCACTCGAACCAACAGATAGACGAACGTAGACGACTGTAGAAGAAGATAAAGTAATCAGTATCTGGATACAAGAACCTGTGAAAAGATTCTCCAATGAAAGGATGATAAAACTGCGTGCTGAACGAATGGACAGATGAACGAACATAGCCTCGGAAGATGACTAAAGAACGGGGAATGGTTAGAGAGAGATGAACAAAATCACCTAAGTGTGGGCAGATATTTGAATATTCAGTTTAATAAACCACCATTTGCCAAAAGAACTGGGCATGGTTAAAGAAAGATGAACAAAAGCACCTAAGTATGGACAGATATTTGAATAATCAGTTTATTGAACGGAAAAAAGAAAAGGGTGATCGAATTTTGAGCTGATCGAACAGACAGATGACAGAAACGAGCTTCGGAATCTAACTAAAAACTGGGAATGGTTAGAGAGAGATGAACAAAACCACCTAAGTATGGACAGACAATTTGTTATTAAGTTGTCACAATAACTCAATTAGAATAACTCTCTATACCACTTCAACATGGATTCCTAAGAAATAATAATGGAATTGTGACAAGCTGTCACAAAAACTAATCAATTAGAGATATACAGATTTTGTCACATAGAAGACTGAGGTGTTAACAGCGTTGTGATAAGTTGTCACAGCCACATAACTGTTACAAATATTAGAACTTAACCACTTCATTATGGATCTCTAAGAGATAATAATGGAATTGTGACAAGTTGCCACAGTGACTAATCAATTAGAGATATACAGATTTTGTAACATTGAAGACTGAGGTTTTAATAGCGTTGTGATAAGTTGTCACAGAAATTTTAGGATTTGACCACATCTCTATGAGATGATAATGGAATTGTGACAAGTTGTCACAGCGAGTAATCAATTAATGACATATAGATTTTGTTATACCAGCATTGATCTCTAATGACTGAGATGTTAATAGCGTTGTGATAAGTTACCACATCCACTCGACTTTTAGAAATATTAGAACTTTACCACTTCAAAATGGAACTCTAAGAAATAGTAATAGAATTGGGACAAGTTGTCGCAGCAACTTATCAATTTGAGACATACAGATTTTGTTACATCAGCATTGATCTCTAAAGACTGAGAACCTAATTGTGCGGTGACAAGTTTCAGAGCAACTCGACTATTAGAAATATTAGAATTTTTCCACATCAACATGGATCTTTAAGAGATGTTAATGCTGCTGTGACAAATTGTCACAGCGACTAATCAATTAGAAATATACAGATTTTGCAACATCAGTATTGATCTCTAAAGACTGAGAAATTAATGGTGTTGTGACAAGTTGTCAGAGCAACTCAACTTTAAGAAATTTGCCACATCAAAATTGATATCTTAGAGATGTTAATGGTGCTGTGACAAGTTGTCACAGTGACTAAACAATTAGAGATATACAGATTTTGACACATCAAAGACTGAGATGATAATAGTGTTGTGACAAGTTGTCACAGAAATTTTAAAATTTGACCACATCTCTTTGAGATGTTAATGGAGCTGCGACCAGACCATACAGATTTTGTCAAATCAGCATTGATCTCTGAAATCCAAGATGTGACAAGTTTTCAGAGCAACTCATTTATTAGAAATATTAAAATTTTACCACATCAATGTTGATATAAAATCAATGATAAATTGTTCACTGAAAACTCAGATATTAATGAGATTGTGACAAGTTGTCACAACGACTCACTAATTAAAACTATACATATTTTGTCACATCAGCAATGATCTCTAAAGACTGAGGTTAATAGCGTTATGCAGGGGCGTAGCCAGAACTTGGTCATGGGGGGGGGTTTTAAAAAAATGTTTGCCAGTTTAGTATTACATGTTTTTTAAGTAAAGTGCACTTTCCAAATAGGGCATTTTGTTGTGGCTTATGTGACTTAATGCATTAAAAACTAAATTTTTTCCCTAATTTTTAGTAAAAATTTCATGAAAATTGGTGGACTGAAAGCAAAGTTATTGCATCTGAAGTGGAAGTATGTTTGTGTCATCGTACAAAAATGTGCATCGAACAAAGATCCAATATTAACTATTATTTTAAACATGTTTAAACTTTAACCGAAGCATTTAAATTGATGGACCAAGTTTATGGTGATGTTTGTTTATACCGTGGTGGAGTTCATAAGTGGTAAAAGCGATTTAAAAACGATTGTCAGAACATAAATGATGACCAACGAGTTAGCCAACTGAATCCGCGATTCCCGTAGATCAAAACTGGGTGGTAATTCATAAAAGATAAGCCAAAATCTTCATTGAAATTCTTGAAATTGGATTTAACCTTCGCTTTACTTATACCCACCCGGGTGATCTTTTTAATATTCATGTTTAATATCTGCACAAATTTTAAGGTAATTTTCAATAACATGAAAAAATATTTTTTGAAATTTTGCTCATGTTTAAACTTGAATTTTGTAATTTTTTGTACAAATGTATCTGGGTGATCCCAGGCGCTACCATTTTGATTAAAACTCCCGATAAATTTTGTTTGCGTACCTCATTATGTGTTCAATAAACCCTCTAGAAAGAAATCTTCTAATATTTTCCATAGTCTAACTATCGCCAGAGGAAGATACTAAATACTGAAGTATGAAAAAAATGTTTAAGTATTATATATTTATTGTGAGTTTTACTCAAAATAGCAGCGGAAGTGCCTGGGATCATCTTTAGTAGGGTGAAGGTTAAGCATTTCATAGCATAAATTTATTGCATTTTAACTGAACATTTGACTATCGAAGGATGCCATCCCATCTATTGACACTTGTTTTGACTGTTTTTTTGTTTTCACATGATGTGGCACCGTGCGAATTTCATCTTTTCAAAGAATGCATTTGCCGATGAAAAAAAGCGTTTTAAGAACGTAGAAACCATCCAAAAGGCTTGTACCGACATCCTGAAGGACATTCCGGTCGACGAACTAAACTACTCTTTAGACATGTTTTAACTGACTACGTGACTATTAAAAAAAAAAATTAGTTTCGGTAAAAAAAGGGTTTTGTTCATATTCTTTAAAATATTTAAAGATGAAAAGACCTTTTTGCTAATGTGGGAACGTACATACGATGCATAGTGATTGAAAATGTTGACAAATTATAGGCTATGGGGGGGTTCTGACACCCTAAACCCCCCTTGGCTACGCCCCTGGCGTTATGACAAGTTAACACCGCTTTAACATTTTCCTTCAAAAACTAAGCAAAATTTGATAAAAATTTTCTTCTTAATGAGTCCACATTCCTGGTGATATCACAACTGTGTCACAATTTTTCTGCATGCAAATACAACCAAGTCTTCACAAACAGCAAAATATGAATAAATATTTTGTATACTAAGAAAAAATGGGGCTTAAAAAATGTTTGCAACATTTTAGAGTTGTGTGTGTGACAAATTGTCACACTGACTGCCAGCTTGACAAGGCAAACGCCTCAATCATGTTTCTTTTTTGCTTGGCGGTTCTTAACAGCAGCGAAATTTAATGCGAAACGTTTGCATGCATTTTAAATGTTTATGCAGATTAATTATAATCGCGTATAACTATTTCTGTGTGTGTGTGGGCGCGCAAATGCAAATGCAACGCTGCCATCTTGAGCTGGGTGGGTTGTCACAAACGTTTATAGTGAACGCGCGGCGGTCGAGCGTTTTATGCGACAAAGCAGCTGTGACGCAGACAGATTGTTTTGCGTGCAATCTCTTCAGATTACAAATTGCACTTAGCAATGCGGCGGGCGGGCGGGCGCCTCTCGCCCGTCACAGCACACATAGTCACTACCGCATATTTGCATGAGTCTGCTTTGTGTGGCGCACGAAGCACAGGTGCGGCACACAGCGGCGGCATTACGGGGTCATAGGGCCCCCTGAAGTATGCAAAGGGAATTAATTTCGCTTGAGCGCCAGTTAAGTCGTTGCAACACCGCTCCAGATCCGCTTGAAAGAAATCATTGCCGCATCACAGCTGGCCGCATTTCGCAGCATTGAGTGCGTGCGTGAGCGTGTAGGTGTGTGTGTGTGTGCGTGATTGTAGTTGTGTATGTTATTCGGCCAGCTGTGTTGTGCGCGTCGCATTCATGGTCGCGCTGCATTTTGCATTTTACATTCAAACAGTGCAACGCACCGTTCGTTGTTATCCTTTTGCATTTTTAATTCACAGCTCGTACAGCAATGCGACGCAATGCGTTGCGCTCTGGTGACGCTGACGTTGCTGTTTGGCGTTGTTATTGTTGTTGCTTCACAACAGTGTGCCACAATTTTTGTTTATGCATTTTTGTTCATATATTTTATGTTGTTGCTGTTGTCGGTTTTATTTTGGTATGGTTGCGTGTTGCAGTGCAGCGATTTTATGCAGTTTCACTACATTTTCCATTATAATTTTTTATGTTGTTTTATTGTTGTTGTTTTTTGATGTTGTTTGGCATTGTTTTGCTGCTGTTGCTGCTGCTGTTGCTGTTCATAGTAATAAAAATGAAAGATTTACATAAAGATGCAAAGTATTAACGCAGATTGTGGAGTTTTTCTCGCGTTCGCCGATATTACACTTTGTTATGTATTATTTTGTTTCTTTTGTTTGACTGTTGCTGCACGTTGTGCTGTTGTTGTGATGTTTCGCAGCAATGCTGCAGCAAGTTCGGTTATTTGCTGTTGTCCAGGCGGTGCTGCGTTGGTTTATTGTTGTTGATGTTTTTGTTGTTGTAGTGGTGCCGGATTATCCTATTTATGGCATTTTAAAAATGTAAAAACAATATCGGCGCAGCAGAGGTCGACGCGGAGGCGCTTTGTACGTTTTCAATGCTGCATTTAAATCTTCGCTTTCATTGTTTAAATGCATTTTAATCAAATTTAAAAACTGAGTAAGCCAGGTATTAGTGCAACTC
The DNA here is from genome assembly GCA_963971225.1 of Melieria omissa. Taxonomy (NCBI): domain Eukaryota; kingdom Metazoa; phylum Arthropoda; class Insecta; order Diptera; family Ulidiidae; genus Melieria; species Melieria omissa. The sequence continues at coordinate 145,207,290 of OZ020267.1, forward strand.
AAACAAGTACTAAGTTCAAGGAGCACGTGTTCAGCGACAGTAGTCAGTAGTTACTGGTCAGTGGGATCTGAGATGGCAGCAATCTGAATGTGCAGACATGTGTGAAAAACATGACACAATGTTGTTGCAAAGTTTGTGGAGTTGTAGTTGTTTTCATATTGATTTTATTGAATGATTTTTCAAAATTGTTACTTGTTAGTTCCTTCTGTAAGCAGTTTTGCATAGAAATATGGAACAATTTTGTAATTTTTGTATTCCTCTGTTATGAGCAAAGTGTTAATAATAGAGAAATGTCAAAGAATTTTGGAGTATGAGAGAAACAAAATAAAAAACAATTGTTCTTTTTATTTGGAATCACCAAATTTTTGGAGCTATGGTCCTATTTTTAAAAGTTCTTTGATTTATTGTTCTACAAGTTAAGACAAAAGTCAATGATCTTCCACAGAGAAGTGCACGATTTGAAAATACAGGGCGGAGCAAAAGTTGTCACCCAACGCAAAAGATGTCACCCTGTGTTCTTTGGCTCTAATTTGTTTATAATTGAATGAATAAATGAATGAATGAATAAATGTATGTATGAATGAATGAATGAATGTTTGAATGAATGAATGAATGAATGTTTGAATGAATCAATGAATGTTTGAAGGAATGAATGAACGAATGTGAGAATGAATGAATGAATGAATGAGTGATTGATTGAATGTATGAATGAATGAATGAGTGATTGATTGAATGTATGAATGAATGACTAAATTAATGATAAAACAAATTAATGAATGTATGAATGAAAGAATGAATGAATGTATGAATGAATGAATCAGTGAATCGATGAATGTATGAATGAATCGATGAATGTATAAATGATTGAATAAATGTATGAATGAATCAATGAATGTATCAATGAATGAATGAATAAATAAATGGATGAATGATTAAATGAATGATAAAATGAATTAATGAGTGTATGAATGAATCAATGTATGAATGACTGAATGTAGGAATGAATGAATGAATGAATGAATGAAGGAATGAATGTATGAAGGAATGAATGAACAAATGAATGAATCAATGAATCAGTAAATGAAATAAATGAATGACTTTATGTATGAATGATTGAACGAATGTAGGAATGAATGAATGAATGTATGAATAAAATAATAAATGAATGAATGAATGTATGAATGAATCAATGAATGTATGAATGAATGAATGAATGAATAAATGAATAAATGAATAAATGAATGAATGTATGAATGTATGAATGAATCAATGAATGTATGAATGAATGAGTGAATAAATGAATGAATGAATGTGTGTATGAACGAGTAACCGAATGAATGGGTGTTTGTATGAATGAATTAATGAATGGATGAATGATTAAATGAATGATAAAATGAATTGAATGAACGAAGGAATGAATGAATGAATGAATGTATGAATGAATGTTTGAATGAATCAATGAATTAATAAATGGATTAATAAATGTCAAAGTAAAATTTACTTTTTCCGCCAGGTGATAATTTTTGCGCCACCCTGTAGTGATTTAGGCAGTCAAAAATCTTCACCAAAGGGTGCAACTTTAAAAGTAGTAAATAATGCCGCGGACTGATGAAAGGCCAGCTTGGGCTGGACTTCTAACCGAGTACTGTTGGCTGAGAAAATAGATTATGGTGTTTGATACAGAACTGAAAGTCTGTAGACTTTGTGTAGACTCTTCATTTTGATTTCGTAAGAACAAAAAACACACTTTGTTTTCTGAATGAAATGTTTCGTTGTGGAATTTTTTTTGTTTTGGTATACGAACCCGAATCTGTTAATCTAAGGTTTAAGATCTACGATATTCTATTCTATGTTAAGAACCAAAAATGTTACGAAAATTTTCTTTTTTACTTTTAACGTAGAAGTTAGAAAATCTTCTTAGAAACTGGTAGATCCGTATCCACCAGTCTGTCGGATTCTTAGAGACTAAAACCACCACGCGTTCTGAGATTTGCTGTTTGTTTGTTTGTTCCCATAAAGATTGAGGATAGTCATTCATAGATCTACGCAATCATCGATCTTCATCCTAATCACAATTTCATGTGTCTCTCTTAACAAAAACTTTTTAGAAGCTGCTAGATCCTTGTCCACCAGTTTGTATGATTCAAGCTAACTAAGAAATATATCCTCTTCAGAGATTTGCTTTTCGGCTCCATAAAGTTCGTCCTAGGCATCCAAAGGTCTGTTGCAAGCATCGTTCTCCTTTCTAATAAAAATTTCTCGTGGCTTTTTTAAACAAAATCTTCTTAGAAACTGGTAGACCCGTGTCTTCCAGTCTACCGAATACTATCCGACTACCTCCCGTTTCGAGATTTGCCCTTTCGTCCCCATAAAGTTGGTCATAGTCATCCAAAGGTCTGTTGCAAGCATCGTTTTCCATTCAATCACAATTTCATGCATCTCTCTGAACAAAATCTTCTTAGAAATAGATCCGTGTCTACCAGTCTACCCAGTTTCAGCCGAATACTTCCTGTTCTAAGATTTTTCCTTTCGTTCGCATAAATTTCGTCCTAGTCATCCAAAGGTCTGTCGTAAGGACCGTTCTCCATCCTAATCAGAATTTCACACATCACCCTAAACAAAATCTTCTAAGAAACTGGTAGATCCGTAACCACCAGTCTGCCGGATTTTAGCGAACTAAAAAATATTCTAATTTTGGAAATTTGCCTTTGCGTCCCCATAAAGTTCCTACGTAGTTTTAAAAAGGTTTGCTACACATATCAATCTTTCTTCCAATCACAATGTCACATGTCCTTGTGACATTTTGTGACTAATGATTTCTGTCACTATTGGTCCATAGCTCTTTCACATGTAAAAGTAAAATGAATCAAGGAATAAAATATCAACTACCCGTTACCCAAAATAGACGAATCCACCCAGTAAACCCTATACCGAATACAGGGTGATTCCAAATTTTATTTAAATACACACTAAAATAAAAATAAACAAAAATTTAAACAGCACGTTGAACTTAGAGCAAAGAGTTTTCTCCTTCAAAGTAGCCAACTTTAGCCACATTTATTAAATAGCATTTTCACTAAAATCCGCCCAAATATATTTACCTCATATATGTATGTATGTGTGAACGTACTTTCTACTGTAGTTGTGGCGCTTTAACCCAATTAAAACTTCCCGCGCTGCATTAATTTGCAGCAACTACATTTTTGCTTTCTCCTCTTCATGCTTTCATTTGATTATATTTAGTTTTGTTTTGTGCGCGTCGGCGTGGCACACTTTTCTCCCCCCTTCCCCCGGCTCCTTACTCGACTTACCTTTCGTGCAGACCGTTTGGTAGCGCTTCAGCTCATCCGTGCTGCAAGTGCATTCGGTGGGGCAGAGCTTGCCGGTGCCGGTTAAGACTGGCATCGCCAGGACACACAGGACCAGCCATTCGAGCAGCATCTGCAAGCGGAACGAGAGAGGCAGACAAAAATGTGGCATTAAAATGTGGCTCGAAAGTATGTCACGAATTTTAAATGAGTTTGGAAATGGTTATTAAAAATAGTTTGCAACGGCAGGCTGGCAGTCAGTCGCTGCCGGTGAGAATGAACATTTTTGGTTATTTGGCTAAAGCGATGAGGAGCTAAAAATGTTTTCGCAGTGCTAATGAAAAGTTTGTGGGATGGGCAAAGAATTTCCATTGGTTGAGTTTGTCCAATTTAAATGTAACTCACACACAAGGTGAAAGAAATTTAGATTAGAAAAACATGCACAATTTTCTATAATAATGTATAAATTTTTTTACATTATTTTTATTAAATTTCATATTCGTTTATTTTTCTACAGTAGTCGACTCAGTTATGGTTGGTAACATTTTCAGTGCTTTCATTAAACGCCAAAGCAGCTTTGGCTGCGCACTGACAGACGCACGCAATTGTACGCAGTTTTCCACCTGCTCAAGGACACGCACACACACATACACACTAACAAATGTAGAATGCAATATGCACATCGCGGCGTTCGCATGCAAATTATGTGAGCTTGTGTGTACTTTTGTGTTTCAGCATTTATGGATTTTTTCTTGCTGCTGCTGCTGTTGCTGTTGCTGCAGCACTTGTAGTTGTGTGTTAGCAGTGGTAGTTGTTGTTGTTGTTATTGTTGGTGTTATTGTTGTTAGGTGTGCGGTGGTTAGCGCCAGCCAGAGCGTTTGTGGCTTATTTATGCATTCCGGCTGTAACCACACAATGACACGACGCCGCCAGCTGCTCGCCGCACATGTGTTCAAAAACAACAACAACAATAGCAAAAAAAACAACTCGGCACTGGTCACCTGCCAGTGGGCGCTGTCACCTGTGTGCGGTCACCACCTGGTCTGGCCCAGCCAACAACTGACAACCGGCGGCAATGTGGCGAGTGTCGAAGTGCGGCGATTTAACGATGTGTTTTGGTGAAATGCGTGAACGGTTTTTGGGCCAAGGTCAGCCGAATAGGAATTTTTGTAATTATCTTGTTTTTGATTTTAGTTGATTTGATTTGTTTCGAGTTTAGTTAATTCGAGTTGATTGAACTGGATTTGATGGGATTGGATTTGATTAGATTGGATTTGGATTGGATAGGAATGAGATGTTTTGAATTGGCTTGGATTGCATTAGATTGGATCAGAAAGCATTGCATTGGATAAAATTGAAAAAAATTGGGAATCATTGGAGTGGATTGGATGTGATCTAAATTGATTCAATTTGAATTTGAGTTGAAGTTTATTTGATTTGATTGAGTTAATTTAAATTTAATGGGATTTGATTCGAATTGGTTCAATTTTATTTGAGTTTTGTAGAGTTGAGTTTATATGAATTGACTTCAGGTGACAGTTGATTTCATTTGATTCATTTAGTTCAAATTGAATGTGATTTGTATCGAATTTGTTTAATTTAACTTGGTTGAATTAATTTTTTGCTGAATTTGATTTATTTATTATTTATATATTTATTATTTATTATGACATTTTTAAATTGAAATTGAGTTTGAATTGAGGTGAGTTGAAGTGATTTCAATTGATTCAATTTGAGTTTAGTTAAGTTTATCTGATTTGATTATGTAAGTAATTTAAACCGAATGAGATTTGATTCGAATTGGTTTAATTTGATTTGAGTTTTGTAGAGTTGAGTTTATTTTCAGTTGATTTGATTTGATTCACTTAATTTCAATTGAATGCGATTTGATTCGAATTGGTTCAATTTGATTTGAGTGCTGTAGAGTTTAGTTTATTTAAATGAAATGAAATGAAATGAAATTTTCAGTTGATTTGATTTGATTCACTTAATTTCAATTGAATGTGATTTGATTAGAATTGCTTCAATTTGATTTGATTTGAGTGGATTTGAGTTGTTTTGAGCTGATTTTAGTTGACTTGGTTCGATTATTTTTGATTTAATTTAAATTAATTTCAATTGACCTTGAATTTAGTTATGTCAACTTAACTAAATTGTAATTTGGAAGTGGTTTCATTAGTTTAATTTGAGTTTAGTTGAGTTCATTTCAGTTGATTTCATTTGATTTTATTTTGTCTCATTTGCATTCAATCTGCTGTGGCTGGGTTTGATTTAATTTAATATAATTAACTTGTTTTGATTTTAGTTGGCAATACTTCATTGTAGAAGTGGAATTTGTTGGATTTGATCGATTCAATTATGTTAAATTAAAGTCGAATTGATTTAATTTTACTTAGTTGGATTAAATTTTTGCTCAATTTGAGTTCTTTTATTTAAATTGATTTTGAGTTGAGTTGAAGTTATTTCAATTGATTTAAGTTGAGTTTAGTCCGGCCGTCACCTGGTTAGTTGAAGACAGTTTGATTCGATTTGAGTTAATGTAATTGAATTTTATCGGATGTGATTTTATTTGTTAAAATTTTATTTCAAATTACTTGATTTGATTTATTTAGAACAATTTTGATTGAAAATGATTAAATTTTTTTCAATTTGATTTATTTAAAACTAGTAGGATAAAAACTTTATATTAGAGTTGATTTAATTTGAATAATTTTGGTTTAATTTTTTTTAATAACCTTGATTGATTTTAATTTAGTTTGACTTTATTTGATTAAATTGATTTTGAGTTTAGCTGAGTTAAACTGAAATGATTAAAATGGATTTAATTTTATTAATTTTGAGTTAATGTGATTTATTAACACTGATTAATTTAATTTAGTTTGATTTTATTTATTTAAATTTACTTTGAGTTTAGCTGAATTGAATTGAAATGATTGATTTGATTTGAGTGAATGGGTTTGTGTTTATTTGATTTGATGTGAGTCGATTGAATTTAATTTAATTATTTTAATTTAATAAATTTGATTTAAATCGAACTAATTTAACTTGATTTGTATTAGTTTGACTAGACTTGATTTAATTTTAGTTTAGTTGAGTTGAAAAAATTTGATTTGAGTTGCTTTGATTTAAGTTTAATTGAGTGAATTGATTGAATTTAAATTGATTTAGTTGAGTTAAATTCGCATTGTGCATTAGTGAGAAGTATTTAAGCTTAGACTCGATTTTATTTTAATGAAATGAAATTAAAATTGGAAATTGGTTAAATTTTATTTGACTGAATTTTATTTGATTTGAATAAATTTAATTTAATTTGATTTGATTTAAATTGATTTTGATCGATTTTATTTGAGATTGATTAACCCTTATTCTCATACCCACACTTACTAACGTCGTTTGGCACCCGGGGTACCCGGGTACCCATTTCATGAAATTTTTAAGTTTTCAATATTTTGTTAATTAAAAAGTGTTTATAAAATTTTGATATGATTTGTTCGCTTTTCACCTAAATAACGAGGATCCGGAAGGTAAAAAAAAAATTTTCATTATTTGTCAGTTTTTTTCACGAAAATACATCGCAGTGGGCACCCGGGTACCCGGGTATGAGAATAAGGGTTAAATTGATTTGGTTTAATTTTATTTAATCTAATTGAGTTTAGTGTAAATTCCTTCGAATTGGTTTAATTCGATTAATTTGTATTTATTTTTTTTAATTTTATTTAATTTTATTTACTTTTTTTATTTTATTTTCCTTTATTTTATTTTGTTTTATTTTATTTTATTTTATTTTATTTTATTTCATTTTATTTTATTTTATTTTATTTTATTTTATTTTATTTTATTTCATTTCATTTTATTTTAATTTTATTTAATTTAATTTATTTTTTTTATTTTATTTTATTTCATTTGATTTTTTTTTAATTTTATTTTATTTTCCTTTATTTTATTTTGTTTTATTTTATTTTATTTTATTTTATTTTATTTTATTTTATTTTATTTTATTTTATTTTATTTTATTTTATTTTATTTTATTTTATTTTATTTTATTTTATTTTATTTTATTTTATTTTATTTTATTTTATTTTATTTTATTTTATTACATTTTATTTTATTTTATTTAATTTAATTTAATTTAATTTAATTTAATTTAATTTAATTTAATTTAATTTAATTTTATTTTATTTTATTTTATTTTATTTTATTTTATTTTATTTTATTTTATTTTATTTTATTTTATTTTATTTTATTTTATTTTATTTTATTTTATTTTATTTTATTTAATTTAATTTAATTTAATTTAATTTAATTTAATTTAATTTAATTTAATTTAATTTAATTTAATTTAATTTAATTTAATTTAATTTAATTTAATTTAATTTAATTTAATTTAATTTAATTTAATTTAATTTAATTTAATTTAATTTAATTTAATTTAATTTAATTTAATTTAATTTAATTTAATTTAATTTAATTTAATTTAATTTAATTTAATTTAATTTAATTTAATTTAATTTAATTTAATTTAATTTAATTTAATTTAATTTAATTTAATTTAATTTAATTTAATTTAATTTAATTTAATTTAATTTAATTTAATTTAATTTAATTTAATTTAATTTAATTTAATTTAATTTAATTTAATTTAATTTAATTTAATTTAATTTAATTTAATTTAATTTAATTTAATTTAATTTAATTTAATTTAATTTAATTTAATTTAATTTAATTTAATTTAATTTAATTTAATTTAATTTAATTTAATTTAATTTAATTTAATTTAATTTAATTTAATTTAATTTAATTTAATTTAATTTAATTTAATTTAATTTATATTAATTTTATTTTATTTTATTTTATTTTATTTTATTTTATTTTATTTTATTTTATTTTATTTTATTTTATTTTATTTTATTTTATTTTATTTTATTTTATTTTATTTTATTTTATTTTATTTTATTTTAGTTTATTTTATTTTATTTTATTTTATTTTATTTTATTTTATTTTATTTTATTTTATTTTATTTTATTTTATTTTATTTTATTTTATTTTATTTTATTTGATTTGAATTAATTTGATTTTAGTTAACATTATTTGATTTGCGTTTAGTTGAGCTGATGTGATTAAGTTTGATTTCGTTAGATTTGAAATAATTTATTTCAATTTAATTAGATTTAATTAAATTATCAAACTCTATTTTATCTGATATAATTTAATATAAATTTAATGAAGTTGATTTAACTAAAAGTAATTGGATCACATTTCATATAACCTGATTAAATTACTTTTGAGGTGAGTTACAATAATCCGATTTGATTTCCTTTATAACCAACACAATGCAAACCCTATTAAAACAATGTATTCAATCACAAAAACAACAATAACAACAACTAAGAATTCCTCGTCACTATTACACGGGAATGTTTTATTTAAATTCTTGGCGACGTTGTTTCGACGAAATGCAATGAAGCCGTCAGGTGCGAGGTTTGTTAATTTAATTAGCGGCATAAATTGACAGCACCGGCAACTAATTACGCTTTTATTACTCGGTAAGCCAATTTAATAGTCAACCAAGAATGTTGACAACATTTAATGGCAGCAACCAGTGTTGGTCGCGCTGCGGCCGCTTCTGTTGCGGCGCCAAGAAATTGAAACAAGTGAAGCGCCCAGACACGTGCACGCTGCCTTTATTGCAGCAAATAATTATTTTATTGATGCTTCAACTTTGTGTTGATTTGGCAATTGCTTTGGCAATTAATTAGGCAGCGCCAGCACATTTCGTTGGTAAATAAATATTACGAACTGCCTAATTTCGACGTTTCGTTGGCAGCCCGTCAATCGATAGTTTATATTTAGCACAAAGCAGCATCGAAAGCAACAACAATAACTGAATTGAAGGAGTAATACATCACTGAACGTTGCGCTGTGCGAGGTAGAGAAATCGTGTCTGAGCTTCAAGGCTTCTTACAAATGCTCAAAGCGAGCAAGAAATCGACGTTTTTGCGGCACATTAAATTCCCTGCTGACTTAAAGCGCGCACACTTTAACTCACACACACACATGCAGAGTGTTTGCAGACCCTTGTATAAGTTGGAAAGGAGCTGAAAAGCCATACAAGTGAATTGTATACAAAATCAGGGACAGCAACAACCACAGCGGCAGCAACAAACTGTCGTTCGTAAGTTCGAATTAAGCCATTAAGCGTTGAAAACTTTATCAGCGCCTCTTTTCTGTTGCTTCTACATATCTCTTTTTATCTTTTTGGCAACCGACCAGTCAGCCAACAAGCGAGCCCGAGCGAGTGCCTAACCTCACTTTGCATATTCGTTGTGTGCGAGCGGCACAAAAAATCTGAGCATAAACAAAGGAATTTTGCTTGAAATGTTGTCGATATCGACTTTCAACATGTCGGCACTTAAGCAGCTTCACTGCGCGCTCTACTCCCGACAGAGGCAGCCGGGGGTGTGTGTATGTGTGCATGTCTGTGTGCAATCAAATGGAGTGTAGTAAAGTGCTATCGAATATGAGTGAATGACTTGCGTCATATTCGGCGACTTAAATGCCGCTGTTCATTTGTCTATATGCATCGTGTGTGTGTTTGTGTTTGTGTAATTGAATATGATAAATCATACGTCGCGTATCTTTTGCCACCGTCAATCAACGCGACCACTTCACTCACTCGCTTACACTGCGCCGAGTCGTTTGGCTGCTTAATGCGGCTTAACTTCCGTGCGACAGCGCACTTAAGTATGCTTTGACTTTTTTTTCTCTCTCTTTTACTGTATATGTGTGAGTGCGTGTGTTTGTGTAGTTTGCGTATTTTTGATTTGTAATTTGATGTAATTCTGCCTGTCATTAACGACCGCACGCACTCAGCCATTCACTCACTCACTTACTCGCCCACTTCCTGGCCGTTTCACATTACGTGTCCATTTGGCATTTTAGCTGCCATTGAAAGCCACAATTTCCTGCAAGCAATGAAATGCTGAAGCAGCAACCTTTCAAGCGCTTTATGCTGTAATTATAAAACGCTGCCCGTGAGTGCCAACTATCAGCGCCAACTATCGCAATAATGCTCGAGTGATTTATTTAAGCCGATTGCAAATTAATCGGTTTAACCGTGACCGTTCTAGAACGGAGTTTTTTTTTCAAATTTTAATGAACAAAGCAAATTATAAGTAAATTATTTAAGAGCGAAGGGTTACCGCATGATTTGTGGCAATTTAAATGTAACAAACTGTGAGCAATTTGTGGTCACAAAAACATAAATTAATATATATTTTTTATATGGATTAAGTTGGCTAATAAGTGCAAAAAAGGTCTAAGTTTTAAGTTTCAAATAAAATAAATTTTGTTTTTGGAAGATTTTCCTGTCAAGCTTTTAAATCTAGACTAATCTGATTAAAATGATTTAACACATAATTTATCTGTAAAGTCATTGAGTCATAACGTCATAAAGACTTGACATATAAAAGAAATTAAATGATATTTTCGAAGATTTTTCTTTCGATAAGCATCAAAGTAGGATTATCTAGCACATGAATTTTATCTCCAAAATAATCGGTTTAATTGAGCTTTTAATGGTGAACCTTACCGGTTTCACATTGTCTGTGTTTCTGTCTCTCATAGAGAAGAGAATGTGGGCAAAATAATCCAGCGATTTCATGCAAAGAAGTCTTAAAGCTTAAACCTGGCAGATGGGAAGGTTAAGTCGTTGTTTTGACGTCAATACTTAGGCCATGCAAGGTGGCAGGTCTCCGGCTAAACTTTTCTCATTTGTGAGAGACACTTTGTGCGCTGATAAACCTGTCGATAAGTCTTCATGGTGTATTCTGTAGATTCGGTAGGCACCACCCAATTGCGAGAAAGAAACACAACTTTTTGCTTAGCAAAGAGCTTCTCAGAACATCCTCACTATCCGTAAAAGTACCAATAGCTCATTTAGAGAGATGGTGTTGTGTTAATAGAGACGGAACTTTAAGCAATGACCAACACTGATATCTGAAAGATACTAAAGAAGTGAGGGACACGAAAACTTTTCTTCATGAGTGGGTTTTCGCACAGTTTCACAGCCTCCTAACTTACCATCTTCTTTAGAGCTGTCTGTGACTTGTTGGGCTTCTCCTCTTGAACCCATTTCTGCTTGTGAAGTTATGAGGTATGTGGGCTGATAATTCAAAATTCGAAGCTGTCTGTGACCTGTTGGGCTTCTCATCTGGAACCGATTTCTGCCGGTGAGGTTGTAAGGTATGTAGGCTGATAATTCAAAATTTGTTTGCTGTCTCTAACATGTTGGGCTTCTCATTGATCCCATTTCTATCGAAATTCGAGTCAGAATGGTACAATGGTAGGGAAAAGTCTATCTGGTCGGGTACTATGCGGCAAAGACCGAAAATGGTGCGTATTCATCTGCTGATGTTATTAAGTCTTAGACAAATAGATGAAAGAGGGAGCCCGAAAATGACCTTACAGAATGTCAAGCGGTCAGTCTTAAAAGCCCACTTAGGCGCTTCTTTACTTAAAGATGTGCTTTATGTTTAGCAAATAGATTGATATCTAAAGGAAAAGTGGGGGATGTGAAGGATAGAGAAAAGTTTAAAAAGATCAAGTAATGAAAAGGGAAAAGGAGTCTTACTATGAGGGCCGAGATGTTCTTTCCAAAAAGACCGACGCGAGAATAAGGAGTCGAATAGTAATAGAGCAGGAATAGAGTCGAGTCGAGTAGAGTCGAGTATAGTCAAGTAATAGTAGAGTAGGAGTAGAGTAGGAGTAGAGTTGAGCAGAGTAGGAGTAGAGTCGAGTAGAGAAGGAGTAGAGTAGGAGTAGAGTTGAGTAGAGTCCAGTAGAGTATAGTCGAGTAGATTAGAGTCGAGTAGAGCAGGAGTAGAGTCGAGTAATGTAAGAGTAAAGTCGAGTAGAGTCAAATAGAGTAGGAGTAGAGTCGAGTAGAGTTAAGTAGAGTAGGAGTAGAGTCGAGTAGAGTAGGAGTAGAGTTGAGAAAATTAGGAGTATAGTCGAGAAGAGTAGGAGTAGAGTCGAGTAGGAGTAGAGTCGAGTAGAATTGAGCAGAGTAGGAGTAGAGTCGAGTAGAGTAGGAGTAGTGTTGAGTAGAGTAGGAGTAGAGTTGAGTAAAGTAATAGTAAAGTCGAGTAGAGTCATGTAGGGTCGAGTAGGGTCGAGTAGAGTCGAGTAGAGTTGAGTAGAGTAGGAGTAGAGTCGAGTCGAGTCGATTAGAGTAGAGTAGGAGTAGAGTAGGAGTAGAGTGGGAGTAGAGTCGAGTAGAGTTGAGTAGAGTCGAGTAGGGTTGAGTAGAGTAGGAGTAGAGTAGAGTCGAGTAGAGTAGGAGTAGAGCTGAGTAGAGTAGGAGTAGAGTCGAGTAGAGTAATAGTAAAGTCGAGTATAGTCCTGTAGGGTCACGTAGGGTCGAGTAGAGTCGAGTAGAGTTGAGTAGAGTAGGAGTAGAGTAGAGTCGAGTCGAGTCGAGTAGAGTAGGAGTAGAGTGGAGTAGAGTTGAGTGGAGTAGGAGTAGAGTCGAGTAGAGTAATAGGAAAGTCAAGTAGAGTCGAGTAGGGTGGAATAGAGTCGAGTAGAGTAGGAGTAGAGTCTAGTAAAGAAGGAGTAGAGTAGGAGTAAAGTCAAGTAGAGTCGTGTAGGGTCGAGTAGGGTCGAGTAGAGTCGGGCAGAGTAGGAGTAGAGTCGAGTAAAGTAGGAGTAGAGTAGGTCGTGTAGAGTCAAGAAAAATGAGTAAAGTTTAAAACCCTTTCAAAAATGTCAATCAGTTCTAAGTTATGTTTAAACTTAACTTAGAACTGATTGACTTAACTTTAACTATTTTGCTGAATTATTTAAAGTGACAACATTTTCGCTTTAAACATTTTGCATACAACCTGTGATGTTGGTGTCTTAGAAAGCTGAGACTGTTGCGGCTTTGTCTTAACATGTGAGCAAATATCGACAATGCGTGTTTGTGTGCGTGAGTGTGTGAACTGAGCTACCTGGCGCATAAGTTTACCAGCGTTTAACTTTGAGCAACAGTCTCACTTTACGCGGTTGTTGCACCGCCGAAAGCGATACAACGCCTGCGTTGGTAGCGCATTGCTATCGAATTTCGTGACAGCACAAATGTTGCCACGGCAAATGAATTTAAAGTGCATTTTGGCGCGCGTGCGCCGACTCATTTTACGCGCTGCTCCAGCTGCCAGCCGCAGGCAGTGGGTTTTCCCAAAACCGCTGAAGCGCTAAACTCAGACGACGAGCGCAGTGAGGAGATGTGATGTTAGCGAGGCGAATGTGGGTAGTTAGGCAGAACAACGAACGAAAATTAAATGATGAACAGACAAGCGAGCTAAGCATGAAGGGGAAATTGCGGAGTATATGACACTCTCGGGGGAGGAAAGCAGCCTTTTCTATCTATGACACACTCACATTTCACCCGCAATGGCAAACATACATAAGTCCCGCCATCCGCCATAAGAAGCACTCAACTGCAAATGTTAAGCACAGCATTGCGCGCGACTGAGCCGTGTCGAACGTGTTGGGGCGAAAAGTGAGACGATTGCGCGCTCAAAGATTGGGTTCGGTGGCTGCTGCTTCTGCTGCAGTCGAGGTAACGTGTCAATGAAAGGAAACAGTCGTAGCTGATACTCGGCGGACTTAATGTCGCCACTCGCTGACAGTGGCTTTGAAAGGGTTCGAAAAGGCATCAGAAGTCAGTGAAGAAGTGCTGCAGCTGCCGTTTGACTGGCGAAAAGAAATTTCGCTTTTGAATTAGCAGAGATGGCATACGCAGCGCGTTGTCTCGAAGGTGGAGACACAGGTCCTTCGCTGCCTGAGGGTTGGAGTGAGCTGCGCGAGGGCTAAAAATTATTTTAAGCTCAGAGGTGGGTGGCGTAGCGGTTTCTTGTTGTCTTAGTCGATGTTGACTGAGTGGGATTTTGCACTCATGAGCCTTTGACTTTTGTCGCATCATATTTCAAGAGTTAATGTGGCGTAGAAATTATTTAGAAATTTAATCAGTGACATTTAAAAGTAAATTTGATTTTCCTTTGCTTTATTTTTCCCACTCTGGTTTTCTTCCTACTTATTTTTTAATATCTTGATTATGATTTCGACTCACTGAACAAATTCTAAATTAATTTTCAGTAATGGAAACAAATAATTTTGTAGAAATTCTTTTCATAAACTTGAATTTTGTCTTTTTGTCTTCATAGTTTACCGATACTCACCCAGGTGACCTAAGTAACATCCTGAATGTTTTTTCAAGGATTCTCACACTTATTTTCGACTTTACTCCAGTAAAGTTGGCCAGCTGGTTACCTGAGTGTGTATTGGTAAGCAACGTATAGACAAATCCTTGGCAAAGCAATGGTTAATACAGATTCAAAAAAATTTTTTTTTATTTGTTTTTACTTAATCTTAATGCAATAAATTTAAAAATAATCGCTAAAAGATAAACAAATTCATTATTTTACATAAACATAAACAAATGTAAGCGGAGCAGTAAAACAAATACGCACACACACATACACATACAGCACGCCAACACGCTTTGCTTGCCTTTTTTGTGAGTTACTTTTTGTTGTTGTGCTGTGAGCCGTTTGTTTGCTTATCAGCGCACGTCTACGTTTGCGCATTCAATTTCAGCACCTTGGCGGTCTTATCGCCTTTTTCAGGATTTTTATTATTTCAATGTTTTTTTTAAATATTTTTTTTATTATTTTATATATTATATGGAATTTTTAGCCTTTTGTTGTGTGCGTGTGCACTGGCGGTGTGTCTTTTGTTTTGCATTTTGCTTTATTTTCGACTTTATTAAAATTTGTTTTTTCTAGTCACGCATATGTTGGGACCTGAAAGCTTTGTAAGAATTCACCAACAGCCACAACCATGGCCACAGACACTTGCATTGCTCACACATATGGGCATCTCCCAGTGGCACGGACGCGACATTCGCACGCTTTCAATTACACCAAAAACAAGAAAGAAACACAAAAAGTCGATATGTTTTTTTAGTGTTTTAACGCGCTGAAATTGTGCTACATTTTAGAAATATATTTGAAAGATTTAGTACAAATTAGTACAAAATAAAAAGCAATTATGCAATGAAACGGACGCGACAAAAAAGAGAAGTTTTTTTGAAGCTCTTATAGAAATATACAAAATTTAGCGATTTTTGGGAACTTTTTTTTTATATACATATATACATGCAAATAAAGGTCAAAGGATAACTTTTCTTCGTAGACTTATGAAATATGAGAATTTTCTCTTACCTTTTTTTAATTAGGTATATCATGAATACGGACGCGACATCACGGACGCGACAAATTTTTCCAAGGGTATTTCCCTTATTAAATACAGTAATGGTTTTCATTATAACACTTCAACTTTTAATAAAAATAACACATAACAAGTTAAATTCAAGTTACAGCAATCAAAATAAGGAAAAATTAAAGTTAAAAGTTCTTAGTGTGGTTTATTTAATTTTCCTGAGGAACTCTATTGGAATTAGATCTTGTTTAATATCGCGCACACAGCTCTTACAATCATTAGCAATGCACCTTTCATTCATCACATCACAGCACACTGGTTGTAGAAATAATTGATTAAATTAATTAAATTAAATTAAATTAATTAACTAGCTGAACATATTTGTACAGTATTTTTCATTAACCCTTTCCGGAAATTTGTATGATATATCGTACAATTTTTTTTAACGATTTTTTTTTTAACAGCGAACGTTTTTTTATGAAACGGCTTTTAAATTCTTATTAAGTAGGTTATGTTTTACCATTCTGTTTGAAAATATAAATCACAATAGCCGTGGTTATACAGTGTGAGTGCGATTTGTAAGCAGCTCTTTGCAAGAATTTGGCGATGCGATGCTTCTGCGGAGGAATTTTTAAATATGTAATACTTTTTAGTAGCAAAAGGACAAACAATTTCAAAGTTTGAATCTCAGTTGATTTATAAAACTTATTAAATTTAACAATTTTTGCTTCTAAATATTTTTCCCGAGCCTTTAAAAAATTGTACGATATATCGTACAAATGACCACAGTATGATTTATCGTACAAATGGCAGGCAAAGGTTGCAAGTGTTGTTAGCATTTTTTTTTAAGTTATGGATTTGGTAACAGAATTTTTCTGTTTGCTTGAATACCACGCCCATCACTAAATCGTATGACTAATTAAATTCGACTAATCGACTATTTCTATTCAGAAATAACAATCACTTAACGATTTTGTGTTTCACTGGGCTGACACAGATTATGTAAGGTTAGACATGAGTACTTGCCACTCCCACTACGATAATAAGAATTGGCTATATTCGGTATCTTTTTACAAAGCTATATGGTGTTTAGTTGATTCTGTGTTTAATTGAGGGGAAAAGGGCTTTGCAACAGCAATAACGGTTTTATAAGGCCTGATAGATGTTACTCAATTGTTTAAATAGTTATAATTTATATAGTTTTCGATCAAAATGAAATCACGTTTTGATTTTTGTTGTTAAATTTATATTTTCTTATCAAATAAGCCAATGAATTGTTCATAAAATTAAAAAAAACGAAAAAAAGTTTAATGCATTTTTACTCCTTTGCGGACCATTGTACGATATATCGTACAAAATTGATGAAGCTGTTATTCTCAACCAAAATTATTTTTTTGATATTTTCTTGTATTTTATTGCTAAAATGTTCAATGAGAGTCAATATTTTGAAAAAAAAAATTGTATCTCAAGAAATGCGGAAATTTACTGGAAATCGAATAACAATCGAATCGATTCAGAGCTTCCGGTTACGGACGCGACAAATTTTAAACACCCATAAAATTTTTTTCCGATTTTGCCGGGAACCAATTATTATATTTTCCTAACGGGAACAATGCACCTATTTAAAAACTGACAGCTACTTGCATTTGAAAAGTTTGTCCACTAATGGAAACAACTAATAAAGTTTTTTTGGGCACGGACGCGACAATAGGATACAGGAAGAAGCAAACTAAAAAAACTTCCGTTCTTCGAACTCCACGTTCTCTCGCTTTCTCTAATACATAAGATTGTTGTTAGTAGAAAACTTTTGCATTACAAGAAAAATATAATATTACTTGAATAAGATAAAAACGGAAAGACAAACTGTGCATATAATTCGTCAAAAGGCTCAGAAAAAATTGTTTTTTCTTTTAAAGTAGTATATTTCGGTCAAAAATTAAAAAAAATTAAAAATTCTTTTACATTTATAAAATATAGACATTTAAGCTGTATTATTGGATAATAAAAAGTTTTTCTGAGCAATTTGAATTTTTCACTCGTGGTGGACCTTTTTTGGGAGATGCCCATATGCAGATGCAGCTATGTGTGTGTGTGTGTGTGTGTATGCGTCTGTGTTGTTGTGCGGAGAACTGTGCAGCAAACTCTTCTATTATGAAAATCAGCAACTCACGGACAGAATTATTTAAATTTATTTTGTGCTCCTGTGAGTGTGAGTGTGAGTGTATGTGTATTTAAGGGTTTCAACGCATACATACATAATTGTGTGTGTGTGTTTAAAGCTTGGCTGAGTATGGCGGCATATCGCTGTCAAGCATTTACATTTGCATGTTTAAAATAACATGAATTTATAGCAGAAACATTGAAATATTCTACAGCAATGGGGAAAGGAACACAACTTCGATGTGAAGGCGCTGCAGAAGGATTTATGGAAACTCACTTAAATCAGCATATGTCAGGCATTGGTTGATCACAGCTTTGGCATACAAACAACAAAAACTATAAAATAGGCGTCGCTAATGTGGAAACAAAGTAGACATAAGATGGACACAAAATAAACGCCTAGTAACAATAAATCAAATTAACACTTTTGGGCCAAAAAACCCAAGCGAGATAGTTGAGAAAGTAGGCAGGTAGTGACTGGTTGGCCAGGAATGGCTAAACAAAGACGCCTTAATGAGTTCTTAGCGATGCCAGAAGAAGATCCCTTTATAAGTTATATTAGTGAGTGCTTTTGGTAAATTTCAGCAAACGCTTTACGACCAGCATTGGCACTTCATCTATTCCCGAAAGTAGTGAAAGGATAGACTGAAATGCATAATGAATTGGGAAGTAGAATTTAAATAGTTGCTATGAGGATTCATGCCGATTGAACCTCTAAGAGGTTTTTAATTTCTTTTTTATATACGAGAGGACTAGGAAAAGTTTGCTAAAACAGCCCACAGAATCCAAATTATAGGAAAAGTTTGCTAAAACAGCCCACAGAATCCAAATTAGCGAACTGTGTTTGCCGTATGAACTAAACAGCTGAGATTAACCTATTAAACAGAACATAAATCAGTGATGACTCATCTCTGATGAGATTTTCCTCAAAGCCAGAATCAAGGAAAATATGGTTTAAAACTTCTTCAACATCACATCAAATCACTTCACATCGCATCACATAACATCACAACACCTTCCATCACATCACTTCAGATTTGATTACTTCGCGCCGCATCGCATTGCATTAACCCTTATTCTCATACCCGAACTTACTAACGTCGTTTGGCACCCGGGGTACCCGGGTACCCATTTCATGAAATTTTTAAGTTTTCAATATTTTGTTAATTAAAAAGTGTTTATAAAATTTTGATATGATTTGTTCGCTTTTCACCTAAATAACGAGGATCCGGAAGGTACAAAAAAAATTTTCATTATTTGTCAGTTTTTTTCACGAAAATACATCGCAGTGGGCACCCGGGTACCCGGGTATGAGAATAAGGGTTAAATCAAAAGGCATCAAACCAAACCTAACGACATCAAATCAATTCAATTCAATTCAAACCAAATCAAAATAAATCAAAAGAAATCAAATCAAATCATATAACATCACATTACATAGCATTGCGTCGCATAACATATAATTACTTCAAATTAAATCAAGCTAAATCAAATCTTATCCAATAAAATCAAATCAAAACAATTAAAATCAATTAAAATGACATCACATCACATCTCATCAAATCACATCACATCACATCACATCACATCACATCACATCACATCACATCACATCACATCACATCACATCACATCACATCACATCACATCACATCACATGACATCACATCACATCACATCACATCCCATCACATCACATGACATGACATGACATGACATGACATGACATGACATGACATGATATGACATGATATGACATGACATGATATGACATGATATGACATGATATGACATGATATGACATGATATGACATGATATGACATGATATGACATGATATGACATGACATGATCTGACATGACATGACATGACATGACATGACATCACATCACATCACATCACATCACATCACATCACATCACATCACATCACATCACATCACATAACATCACATCACATCACATCACATCAAATCACGTCGTATCGCATCGCACTAAATCACTTCATATCGCATCACATCATATCGCAGCACATCACATCAGATCTGAATACATCGCACCGCATCGCATTGCATTAAATCAAATCGCATCAAACCAAACGAAATCAAATCAATTTAAACCAAATCAAAGAAAATCAAATCATACAACATCACATCTTATCACATCACACCTCATCTCATCTCATCGCATCTCATCACATCACACCTCATCACATAAAATCACACCACATAACATGACATCGTATCGCATCATATCATATTGTAATGTGAATATCTTTAATTGTGTCGTCTGTTTTGTCCGGGTTGGCTTAAGGGCGAGCCACGCCAACTTGGTTTGGCTAAAAAGCCGACCTGAACTTCTGGGTAAATAAAAAGGCAACAAGTGCGTTTTGATTGTAAAACATAAGTCGACTTTATTTTGGAAAAACGGGGGTTTATAAAGTAAATCATAACTGTTATACCAGTTTGAGCATTCCAACACTCCGCCCATTATTCCAGTGTACTAATTCTATTGACCAATCCGAGAAGAAGGACAATATGCTGATCTCGCACATTTCCGTTAGAACGCTGCAGTTGGTGGTATCCATCTCGCTTGCACTGCTCGCGCCGCGGTATCGATCATTGAACCCAGTCGGCGAGTCAGCATAAGTGCTTTGTTTACATTAAGCGTATTACGCTATTGCTGGTCAAACGGCATCGGTGCCTGCAAGTGTCGCGAGTGGCAACCTGACACTAGCGCATAACGGCGTGCATATTGCAAGTTGTGTGGCCCATTTAATGGTGTCGGTCTTGACGACTATGTGGTACCACTACAATATCAAATCCCATCACATATCGTCGCGTCGCATCGGACAATAAATCAAACTACAATAAATCAAATCAAACCAAATCCAATCAATCGCAACCAAATCTAATTAAATTAACTCAAAACAAATTAAATGAAATCAAATCACATCACATCTAAACTCATCTCAACTCTATTCATCTCATCTCATCTCAACTCATCTCATCTCATCACATCACATCACATCACATCACATCACATCACATCACATCACATAAAATCACACCACATAACATGACATCGTATCGCATCATATCATATTATATCACATCACATCTCGTCGCGTCGCATCGCACAATAAGTCAAATCACAAAAAATCAAATCACACCCAACCAATCAAAATCAAATCAAAACAAATTAAATTAAATGAAATCACATCACATCTCGTCTCATCTCAACTCATCTTGTCTCATAACATCACATTACTACTTAATATTTAGGTACTTTCTGTCTCTCACTTTATTGTTTTTTATTTGGTTATTAAATTAACCGTATTGAACGCATACAAAAAGTTTTCTTACGCTTCGCCCTTCGTTCCCTCAACTTTTATGATCCTATCCCATCTTATGATTCCCGCTGTTTGCTTCTTAACCTTAAATCACTGGAAGGCCGGCGTTCCTATCTGTCTTGTTCGTTCATATTCAATGTCATAAACGGCGCTGTCGACTGTCCCGAGTTGTTGCAAAGAATCCCATTCTCTGTACCATCTCGCACACTCAGGCATATTGATTATTTCTATGTTGGGTTCTGCAGATTTGATTATATCAAAAATGCTCCAATTACTAGAGCTCTTTGCAACTTAAATTCTGTTCCTGAACTTGATCTCGCGCTTCCTAAAAGCTTAGTTTTAAGAAACTTAGCTGCATTCTTTAAATGAATTGTTTGAATATATATTGTTATTAGTCTGTAAGAATTGTTTATTCATTGACTAAATAAATAAATAAATAAATAAATTGAATGCTTAAATCCTTCTCTAAGGTAAATTGGCATTGTCAACTTTTAAAAGTCTCTCCATGCGTTTTCAGTCATTATTTGCCACCAAAAGTGTTTACTCTAACAAAAAATTTTTTTTTTCTGACTTCAAGACAACTTTTTTGCGAGTTTTAGATCTTCTATTCACAATCCAAAACTTTTTTAATAATTATTTAAGTATTAAAAACAAAAATTGCGCACAAGCTTTGCACAATGATTGCTGGCAAAATAAGTGAAAAGAAAAATAATTTCTTATAAGCTTCGTGGCACTTGTTGCACATTTTCTGTTGAGTTGGACCAAACAACAAATCTTTTTTACAACAAATGCAATTTTATGCATAAGAGCTCAGATACGGTAATCTCATAAAAATATTAAGTACTTCATATCATAAAAATATTAAATATTCAGAAGAAAACCCCAAACCCAAACGTAAATGCGGTTTCACGCTTCCCAAAAAAAAGCAAAATGCAAAAATGCAAAACGATTGTAAAAATGGCAATAAAAATAACGCAAGGCAGCAAATCACGCCGTAACATGAAAATTAGCCCAATTTCCTTTTTTCGGCTGTTCTCAGCACATTTATAAAACGTTTATGCGCGCAAAACAACAAAAAAATATTACGTTTTCATTTTGTTTTATGATTTGCAATAATTTCCCAAGCGTGAATGTAATTTATCAATGTATGCATTGGACAGCGCCGAAAAAAAAATACGCAACAACATAAAAACCCGCAAAAAGGAGCGAAATCATGCAGCACTTGTTACCCTTTGCGAACGATGGATTACGATGGATGAATGGATGGATTGGTGGGTTGGTTGGTTAGCAAGTAGCAAAATTGAAAGCACACCGAGTGGTCATTCGATTGGAAAGCGGTAATTCCCAATAAATGTGTGCATGCATTTTTAATATGAAATATTAATAGTTGAGGTATGTGAAGTGGAGTTTGTGCGAGCCAATTGTTCATATTTTCAATTTGAAATTTTTTCAAGTAAGTTTGAAAGTATTCGAAAGAAATTCAATGTTTTATAATTTCTGTGGATGCTCGATGCAATTTTTTTATTATTTTTTATCAATAAGATTTAGGGATTTTGGAAGCAATATTATGAACTTTTAACACTTGAAAGACCGCAAGTTTTTCACTAAATATTATATCCGCTGATACCTCGAAAAGTACACGTCGGAATTAGCTTATTGAAATTTTATAATCCTTATTGTAGAACCCGATAAAACAATACAAGTCATCAAAGCAAAAGTTGATAGAAATACTGAAGAAAATATGAGATATTTAAAAATGAAAAACCGTCAAAATGACTGCAGTGGTCTTTCTAGTGTTAAACTACAAATATTGGGTTGGAATTTCGAACTTAAAACATTTTTCAGACAGTTTTTTGATCTTTCTAGTGTTAAGCTGCCTTAGAAATATTGTGTTAGAAATCCGTACTAAAAAAGTTTTTAAGACAGTTTTTCATCTTTCTAGTGTTAAGCTGTCTTAAAAATATTGGGTTGGAATTTCGTACTAAAAAAACTTTCCAGACAGTTTTTCGGTTGGATTTTCATATAAAAAAATTTCAGACAGTTTTTTGATCTTTCTAGTGTTAAGCTGGTTTAGAAATATTGGGTTGGCATTTCATACTAAAAAAATATTTCAGACAGTTTTTTGATCTTTCTAGTGTTAAGCTGTCTTAGAAATATTGGGTTGAAATTTAGTACTAACAATTTTTTTCAGACAGTTTTTTGATCTTTCTAGTGTTAAGCTGTCTTAGAAATATTGGGTTGGAATTTCGTACTAATAAAAATTTTTCAGACAGTTTTTTGATCTTTCGAGTGCTAAGTTGTCTAGAAATATTGAGTTGGAATTACGTTATAAAAAAATTTTTAAGAAAGTTTTTTGATCTTTCTAGTGTTAAGCTGTCTTAGAAATATTGAGTTGGAATTTCGCAAAAAAAAAAATTTTTCAGACAGTTTTTTGATTGCTTGACTCAGTTTTGTTTGACCAAGCATCAAAAATGGGGAACAGAAATGGGAAAATAGAAAATATGCCAAAGCTGTCTTAGAAATTTTGAGTTGGAATTTAATACTATAAAATTTTTCAGACAGATTTTTATTGCTTCACTCAGTTTTGTTTGATCATGCATCAAAAATGGACACCAGCAATGAGCAAATAGAAAATATGCCAAAGTTGTTTAGAAATATTGGTTTGGAATTTCGTACAAAAAAATTTTTCAGACAGTTTTTTAATCTTTCTAGTATTAAGCTGTCTTAGAATTATTGAGTTTAAATTTCATCCTTAAAAAAATTTTTAACGCAGTTGGATTGCTTGACTCAGTTTTGTTTGACCATACATCAAAAATGGGCGCCACCAATGTAAAAATAAATAATATGTCAAAGCTGTCTTACATTTATTGGGTTGGAATTTTGTACAAACAAAATTTTCAGACAACTTTTTGATTGCATGACTCAGTTTTGTTTGATCATGCATAAAAAATGGGCACCAGCAATGACGACTGCAACTGTGAACAGAGTTTCTGATCCTTAAACTGTAAAAGCCAATTTTGGCTTCATATATCCCGTTTGAATAGATTTATTTGGAAATAAAAGATATAACACGCTCTGGAAGGCCAATTGTCAGGGAAATCGTTGTTGTCTGATTGTCATGTAAGCAGTATTTCGATTGGCAAGGAGCTAATCATTGAACAAAAAATCAGTGGAAAACACTTTATCAAGACTGGATACAATAAAAAAGAAGCAACCAGTAAAAACCTTATAGACCTAAGTTAGATCTGAAGCGGATGGTTACTGGCGAGGAAAAGTGGATCACTTACGACAATGTCCAGTGAAAATGTCCAGGTTGTGGTCTGTTCAAAGTGAACCAGGGCCAATGGTGGCAAAGCCAGTATTGACGGTCAGAGAAGTTTTGTTGTGTGCTTAGTGGAATTTGCAGGAAATCATCTCCTACAAGCTTCTCTTCTACGGTTAAACTCTGAATTCGGACCTGTACTGTCAGCAATTGGACCATCTGAAGAAGGCTTAAGCAGGGCCATCAGGACAACCCAAGACCAAACACATCGATAGAGACTCATTAACACCTCCCGCAGCTTGGTTGATAGGTTTTCCACCTTATAGTCCTGACCAGGCATCAAGTGATTATCAGCTATTCCTCTCTATGGCCTTATCTACTACTTATATATGTATATAATATATACATACATAATATATATGTATATATATAATAATATAGATATATTTGATTCAAAAACTCCACTTCCAACTATCACTTTCAACCGCATCTCATATACCACTGTCACTGCCATCTGCTCACCCCTAGTCACTTCCTTGTCAAACTTTCGAAACACAACTGAATTTCCTTCCAACAATTTGGCAACAATTCGCCCACAAAACCACATAAACCACTATTTAAAATCGTCGTCTCAAGTGTCAATCACTCACTGTCGACACTGCTGCGCTTTGGTTACAAATGTTGACGGCAAATTGCCGTAAACGTTTTAACCTTTTCAACTGGCCCACATTCTAATTGTTCGCACTTTCAGCGCGCCACACAATGTGCCCAATTTCCTTGTTATTAATTTAAATTTCCAATTGAGTTGCTCACCCACCAAGCAACAAAACACCAACTCCGCAAACGACTTACGAGGCGTTTGAGCATAGAGCATGTGTGGCGTTTGTGCCACGCCCATGTTCAACCTCCGGGCAACGCCTGCAGGTCGCAAGTAATCGCTTTCGCTGGTTTGACCTTGCGCTCAGCCAAGCAATTTCCAACTCCCCTCCCCCCCTATCGCTCCAACAACACAGTCTAGCACTAAGGGGCACTAACACTATGCAGACACACACACATGAGTGCATATGTGTAGTGTCATTGTTGGTGTGCGTTGAGTTTAGTTTTTTTTTAGTAAACTTATTGCAAAGTCACATCCGCATTTACGGCGAGCCGGCAATGCTTGTGGCTTAAACTTCAGCATTATAATGTTTGCTAATGTGCCGCAGTCCATGTGTGTGTGTGTGTGTGTGAGCGCTCCTTGGGTAGCAGTAACAGCCAGCAATATTCATCCATAGTGGCACTAACAAGCACATGTGACACAAATGTTTGCATGTGTGTGTGTGTGTCTGTGGCCCAAAGGACGAATTCTTTTCCCGTCTGTGTGCATGTGGGTGTGTGCGAACACGCTTTTTAAGTAATCGCTCAAGCTTTTTATCCTTTAAGCAACAACTACGCACCAAAGGCTGCGTCGAGCGGCAGCCACTGCAGTGAGGTGGCAACACTGGGTTAGTGTGCTTTGGTCGCATTGCTTTTGTCATTGACTCGCATTGGCATTGAACGTTTCTACATGAAAACGAAAATATTGAAAATTTGCGTCCAGCACGTGACGATTTTTTCGTTTAACCTTTTTGCAGCACTTGCGCGCATCTGCGTGTTGTTTGCTGTTTTGGTTTTTTTTTAAACTGCGTCAAAATTTGCACAATTTCAATAAAGCTGTCAATGAGCTGCATGGGAAATGCTCAATTAAAGTTGGCCGCACAAATGCTGAGCATGTTTGGTTAATTTTTTTGAATGGTCCTAAGAAACTGAATGAGACTTCTTAGGTGCAGTGACTCGACAACTGTTGACTTATCCTGTTGTAAGTTTAGTTATATTGCATTAAATGGATTTTCCCGAACACTTTGTCACACTTTAATCTTATCGTCTGAGTTTCGTTAATCCATTTTAGTTTCTCTGCAAATATTTGCTAACAGCTTTGACTCCACGTGGCCAGACAACTATGTTGAAAGCGCCAATCATTGCTAAATTGTTGACTCAAATACTCTCGCTGACCACTTGTCATTTATCTTCGTCAGACACATTTGATGAAATGCAACAACTGTTTACTTTGAACCACATTAACGGGTGATACACTTCAGACGTAACTAAGTCGTTGAATAGTTGCGATGTCGTTTAGTCGAAAAATTAAGTCCTGATAAATCACTGAGCTTTCAACTCGGGTTGAAGCTGAAACAATTTCATATCCTGTGTCGAAAAATCAATCACCATAAGGAGAAAACCATTTAACATACAACTCGGATATCCTATCTAGAAGAGGTAGATGTCTTTTATATATTTTTCTGACTTTAACTAATATAATAAATCCTACTTTTGACCAATTATTACTAGCTTCTGATGTTATATGGGTGAATAAAGGTTCAAAGTTATTTAATCTCATGAGTCTCGTCAGTTAATAAAAGAAATGTGCAATTCCTTATTCCATGGATTTCAGGCGCGGATTCAGAAAAATATTTCGGGGGGGGTTTCAAAAAGTAATTCTTTAATATTTGTAAAATGCCTTTTAACTTGTATGTAGTTTTATAGGCGATCCAAATATATCGGGGGGGTTTTAAACCCAAAAACACCCCCCTGAATCCGCCACAGATGGATTTTCTTCGCTCATAAACTTTTTAACATTCTTTCTCTCTCCGTAATCTCCTCTTACTATAAGCGAAATTCCCTATTCTCCTACGACTATCTGACTTGACAGCTTGAAAAACTATCACAACAGAGATAATTTGGGACTCATCGTTGAACTTTTATTCGAACCTATAGAGAGAAATTACTTTGTCCCGGTAAAATTTTGGATCCATTCCATAGAGAAAACCTATCCCATTCGACATAATTTTTTATATTTCTTTGGAGTTATACAGATAAACTTTTCAATTCAGCATAGTTTGTGGACTCTCTTTGGACCCATACAGATAAACTATGCCATTCGATGCAGTTTTGGACTATTCTTCGGTCCATCCAGAGAAACTATCTTATCCCATGTCAGTTTTTGAACTCTTCTTCGGATATATAGAGAGAAACTATCCCATCCGATGTTAGTTTTTGGACTCTCTACAGAGAAACTATCCCATCCGAGGTATTTTTTGGACTTTTCTTCGAATCTATAGAGAGAAACTACCCCATTTGATATAGTTTTGGACTATTCTTCGGTCTATCCAGAGAAACTATCTTATCCGATGTTAGTTTTTGAACTCTACTTCAATCCATACAAAGAAACTATTCCATCCAAGGTATGTTTTGGACTTTTCTTCGGATCGATAGAGAGAAACTATTCCATTCGAGGTATTTGTTGGACTTTTCTTTGGATCTATAGAGAGAAACTATCGCATTCGAGGTTTTTTGGAGTATTCTTCGGTCTATCCAGAGAAACTATCTCATCCAATGTTAGATTTTGAACTCTACTTCAATCCATACAAAGAAACTATCCCATACGAGGCATTTTTTTAAATTATCTTCGGATCTATAGACAGAAACTATCTCATCCGATGTTGGTTTTTGAATTCTACTTCAATCCATACAAAGAAACTATGTATCTCACCCGAGGTATTTTGTGTACTTTTCTTCGGATCCATAGAGAGAAACTATCTCATCCCATGTTAGGTTTTGAACTCTTCTTTAATCCATACAGGGAAACTATCCCGTCCAAGGTAATTTTTGGACTTTTTTTCTGCATCTGTACAGAGAAACTCTCCCATCCGATGTAGTTTTGCAGTATTCTTGGGATCCCTCCAGAAAAACTATCCCATTAGATGTAGATTTTGGACGCTTCTTTGAATCCGTACAGAGAAACTCTTCCATCCAGGGGGACTGAACTTTTCTTTAGATCCATATAGAGAAGCTATCCCATCCGAAGCAATTTTTGAAATTTTTTTTTTTATTTATACAGAGAAACTATCCTATCTGATGTAGTTTTTGAACTACTCCATTTAATGTAATCTTTGGACCTTTTTCGGATCCATCTTGAGAAACTATCGCATCTGTTGTCATCAGTGGACTCTCCCCATTCTAAAACTGGCAAATTTTGTATTCTGTGTTGGCACTATTAGGAATGTGGTCTGAATATTCTTTCTCAAAAAGGAAACAGACAACACGTCGAACAAAAAAATTTATTTGTTGAATCACCATCAATCATCATCTTTCGTCATCATCTTTTATCAACTTCAATCAAAGAAGAAAACTTCAATATAAAGAAAGGTGTAACTCGCACCATGGAGTAATTTCCTTCTCAGATTGCTAACACTTTATTTCGTGTTGGGGAATTTCTCTTTCTGTTCCCAATTTTTCTTATCATAAGAATTCTTATAAAAAAGAATTTCCTTGTTCCGTGGCTTAATTTTATTCTAAGATTTTTTTAACTCTTCATTTACTGTTCTCGGTCTAGTTTTATTTTTATCTCTTTTTCTGATGCCTAGGTACAATGGATTTAAACTCTTTTTTGGAGCAGCTTATTACATTTTTCAGTTATACATCAAATAAAGTGGTCCATGCTTGCACTATCGCAAAGACGATCGCAATCTCTTTCTTGTTTGGTGGAAATCCACAACAGGCTTTGAAACAACCAGATTGAACTCTTATCACCAATATTTTTTTTCTTTCCAATCTTTATCAAATTAAATCAGTCCATCAGTCAGTCAGTCTTCAATCATTCTTGATACAAGAATAACATTGCAATGTTTTCCAGTTTAAAGGAGATCCACAATAGACTTTGAAACAACATGTTAGATCTCTTGTCATCATTAATTTTCCTTTTCAATCTTATTCAACTTCAGTCAGTCCATCGGTAAGTCTTCATTCAGTCTTGCTGCGAGAATAAGATCGAAATGTTTTCTAGTATAACGTTAGTTCACAATAGGCTTTAAAAACAACCAGAGCATTTATCAACTTAAGTTAGTCAATCAGTAAGTCTTCAATCGGTTTTGATACAAGAACGACGTCGGAACTTTGTCCAGTTTAATGGAGGTTTACAATGGGATTTGAAACAACCAGATCACTTGAGCTCTTTTCACAATTATTTTTCCTCTTTTCAACTTTTATCATCTCAATCAGTCCATCAGTCTTCAATCGATCTTGAAACAAGCACAACATTCAAATGTTTTTCAGTATAAACTTTGTAACCTTTATCAACTTAAATCAGCCTTAATACTATTAAAAATAAGATTGAGATGCCAATAGACTTTGAACCAATCAGATCCACTAAAATCGACTCAAAAAACAGGTCCTTTATCTAATTGTTTCCTTGAAAAGCTTTCGTTCTCAATAAATCAATCAATACTCTTTGACAGAGTATCTCAACGGGATAGATCACTCTATCTACCTTTAAAACGTGGTGTCCAGAAATTATTTCTTATCGTTAGGAGATAGATCACTCTATCTACTTCCAAAAGCAGTGTTCAGACAGACATTTCCTATCTACCTTCAACGAGTGGCGTCCAGTGATGATTTACTATCTTCCTTCTACGAGTGACATCCAGACAGCCAATGACTAAATAATGACTCCATAAATTGACAACAAACTGAGAAACTTAAGTCACCATGTATTCGAATCCACACTGCATGCTACATCGGACCACATCGAAAACAAAACAAAAAATAGACCAAAAAATATCCAAAACATTGCAACGACTGCAAAACAAACTGTCAACGTTGCCTAATGACATAATCCGGCAACGTGCCGCGAAACTTTGTCGTTTTTGTTTTTGGAATGTTTTTTGAGCTTTCGAAAATCCACTGAACGGAAAGACCGCACAACTTTACCTATTAATTATGCTGAGCAGATCTCGGAATGTTGCAAGACGAGCAATGCCGCAAATCCAGCAACAGTCTATGTATTTTTTATTTTCATTTCTGCCTTTTTTGTGTCATTTTTTTGTTTTGGTGGCACTGCACAGCAGTCAATTGCGACTGATAGTAGTAGTTTTGTGTCAATTGTTGGTGTTGTTATTTTTATGTTTTGGTGTGCTTGTTCTGAGTGGCAGAAAAGTGACCGAAACTTTTCATTGGGTGAACAGTGTCGTTGTGTAAATATTTAAATTTGTATAAAGATAGAAACAAAATAGAAATGACAGAGACCAATCAGTTGTGGAAAAAATAAATAAATAAATAAAAATAATAAAACAACAAGGAAAGACAAGAAGGAAGAGTGAATTTGGCAGATGTGAGGTCAAGTAAATTTAAAATTTAGTAGCAATTAAATTGAAAATCAAAAGCAGAACAGGAAACAATCAACAGAACAAATGGAAATCAGTATTGAAAAATGTAATTTAATTGGAAAGATAAACGATAACCAGTGATATTTAAATATTGAAAAAATCTTCACAAAAATTTGAAGCCACCAAACAAAAAACTTCTCGGCTTGAGTGAACTTAAAGCAGAAAATCAATTCAACATCCGCCGCAGTTGTTCGCTTCAAATTTTCGCAAATATATGTAAATGTAAAAGTGGGTTTTTGTTCTTCCGCTTTTTGTCTATCTGTCTCCGTTCATCTCTTCGTTCTGTTTGTGTGTGTGCGTGTGTGTGTGTGTGTATGGCAAGTCAGAGCATAACTCTTTGTCGAAATCCTTTTTATATCCTTTTGTTTTGCATTTGCCAGTGAAAACTTTTGGCTTGTTCCACTTATACATGTGTAAGCGTATTTGTGTCTGTGTGTGTGTGTAGATGTTAGTAAGTCAATGGCAGCAACTGCGCTTTGCAGCAGCAGCATCGCTGATAGATCTCCAATATTTGTGCAGCAATTTGAAACTGTTCGGCAATGTGCAAAAGTTTCTGCTTTCAGCCCGAAATGGCATTCAATTGAAAAGTGACGCGCAGCAGCAAGGAGCAGCTGAATGTTGAAGCAAGGCGCCAGTTCGATCTCTGCGCTGTGACGTTGCTGCAATGGTTTGACTGTGTTTGACGAGCAATTTTCGGTATTTTGGGAAATTAGCCGCATGCAATTAGGAATGTCGAAATGCAGCAATTTGGCGTTGGACTTGAAGTTTTAATTTGAAAAGCATTTAAAATGCGAAGGGAGGGAACATTGGTTGATTGATAGAGGAGAAATTAAATGCCAAGTGGATTGATGTACATTTTTGAGGTCAATATTGGATGTTTTTTTCGTAGTTTTCGCAAAATGCTTACATAAATAGGGAAGACAATTTTTAGAAAATTTTTAGATATATTTACATATAACTAGACTTTCATTAGGAGTTTGAAATGCTTAGAAGAAGGGATGAACCTTATGGAAAAAATATAAAATATATCAACTTTTGATTTCAATACGATTTGAAAACATATTTTCCGCTAAAAACGTTTGTAACAAACAGAAATTTGGGGATTTGAGACTCCCAAAAATCGGCTCTTGCGATCTATGAGAATCTTGATTGATTTGGCAATATTTGGCAGTTTAAATTAATCCGTTTAATTAATCCGACTGCTTTGGTTTTATCCCTTTGGGATTTTAAGTTCCAAAGCTAAGATCGTCGCCCCTTATTGGAGAAATATTTTTCTGCTAATGTAACATTTTTGGAATTTTCTAGTTCTTGGTTGCATTTTCTGCAGAGATCTGAAGAGAAAATACCCACTTCATTGAGATACCCGGACGAGAAGTGACCAATCCGGTATCCAGTGAGGATACGAAGATCATTCTTCTTTGTATAAAAAGTTTTCTGGACACACCTCGGTGTTTCAAGTTCCCGATCTTCTTCGGAGCTGAGGTCGGTGCCCCCTAATTGGAGACATCTTTTTCTGTTGATTGAAATGTGTGAAATTTTTTGGTTCTTGGTTCCATTTCCTGCAGAGATCTGAAGAGAAAATACCCATTTCATTGAGATACCCGGATGAGAAGTGACCAATCCGGTATACAGTGAGGATACGAAGATCATTCTTCTTTGTATGAAAAGTTTTCTGGACACACCTCTATTTGGATCCCATTTCCTTCTTGCCATTCATGTATTTGTCTTCTAGGCAGTTTTCATAATAGTTCGAGGCGCATTGCAGATATTTTGATAAGGTTTCTAACTTTTGGTTCGTTGCCTTTGTCTCCCCCGTGTCCTGAGATTCAGTGCAACTTTATAGTGTTACGACCTTTCAGTTCATTTGGGAGATTACTGCTATGCTTGACCAATTTTAAGGAAGTCGCATGCGCTTGAAGAGCCTTTAGGGCCGCTTGACTGTCGTAGAACTAATAAGTATGTACACATGTGAACCAGAAGTTTTTATGGGCACGCTCCGGTCAATGACAGGGAGCTCGTCCTGGAAGATGGTAGCCAACGTCACTTGATGGAATAATTTTAGAACTCTAGGGCCATCTTAATCCTTAATCCATTATGGAGCTCAAGTATCCTTACAACCATAAGTCAGGAAATATTCTTATGATCCCAATGGATCATATTTAATCATGAAATTTTGAATACAATTTAGCTTGTGACTAACATTTAGGGTAGAAAAGAAAAAATGGGCGCAATGCAGTTAGTAATATTGTTGTTGTTGTTGTAGTAATAAACTTAAAATCCATAAACCCTTTCGGGATGGGGTTTAATTTTGAAATTCAAAATACTCTAAGTAGATATATTCTCATGCTATGAATGTTGAGGTTAGAAAACTATATCGGATGCTCATGAATTCTGAAATCATCCTTTTATGCGGGGGCACCGAAATTGAAAAAAATTTGGCATGGGTCGTAAGATTTGAATAATTGTTTTGAGGGGCATTAAAAACTTGCTGGGACGTATTTTCCCAGTAGTCCCGAAAGGGTTAAAATACTATTTGAAATGTATTTTATGACAATCATGCAGCTCTGCGAAACTGGGAGCTCCCAGCATAGGCAACCCAACAAGACTGAACAGTCAGCAGCACCATTGCATACTTTTAAGCGGCACCGTCATTTTGAGCAGAGACGGTTCGAGGCGATGCTGGATTGTTCGAGAACATGTTGAACTCGCGTATAGTAAAGTGAGTTTTGTCGGGTTTTGGTAAAATTTTAACTAAAGTAGCAATGATGATGAACTGCGTTAAAGAATGAAGTTAAATTTGATTTATTTTGGCACAATCCAGTGATACGAACCATGTCTGTTTTTAGTAAAATTAAATCATGCAACAAAAAATTTTCTCTATTTATTAATGGTTCGGATTCGTACGATCCTAGTTTCACAGAGCAATTCAATAAAATTTCATTTGAGTTATTTAAAAAAAAAATCAACCTAAAACTTTACATAATCTATTCTACAGGAATCGGCCAAATAGTTGTGTGAGTAACTTAAACCAATAAAAAAAATGTTTAATTCTGCCAAAAAGGACCTTAAATTTCCTTAAATGACCAAAGTGAGAGCCAAAGATGGAATAACAACTTTTGAATGAAAATATGGCACCTGCACACAAATAAAGATACAACTCTAGTAATATTTTGCACACAAACACACACGTACACTGATAACATAATACAATTTACAGCACTCAAACACACTAAAAACAAGCCAAAAAAACTAAAAATTGCACAGCAGGAAAAAAATGGGAAACATTTGTTAAAATTTTCAATGGCAATTTTAATTAAGAGGAACTTTGCCATACTTGCGCCTGTGGCAGTGTTGCAAGGCCCAGCCTGTTTTTCTGAAAGCATGTAGCCACACACTCATACACTATCACACACACACACATGCACATACGCATACAAAACCAGCGAGACAGCAAAAATCTTCTGGTCGTTTAAGCAGCTTCCGGAGCCAACAAACGGCCAGCAACAAAAGCTTTAGCGCCACGACACAACGCAGAGAATAACGACACGTCGCTAATTGTTTCCGGTGTTCATTAGGGGCGAACGCGCCAACAGCGGCAACAACGAGAGCCACAACAGCGGCGGTGGCGATGGCGGCGGCAGTGCGCACAAGTGCCCGCTGACGCGTTCTAAGCAACAAAAAGAATGGAAAGAAAATTAAAGCGACTTTGTTGCTGCGAAGCCAGACCGCGGCCTCATGCGGCATGACAAGGCTGCGGCGCTGCATTAGGCTGCGTGTGTGTGTGTGCGTATGTGTGTGTGTGTGTGGAGTAGTCGAACGAGCAACTCTGACCATGGCTGTGGCTGCTGCGTTGCGCTGCCAGCCGGATGTGTCATTTTGTTAAAAATGTACAACGCCGCCGCCGCTCGGCTGCTGTGGGTGTTCGCGCGCATTTATCACTCTTCATTATTTTCTTTTAATTTAATTTCGCACAAAAAATTTGACAAAATGTGAGCGTTTTTGCGGCTGCTTAGCGTTCGCCTTTAAAATGTGGTCGTGTAGATGCCACAAAGACACAACACGCTCGCCGTAAAATGTCCACCGCTGCCTAAATAAGAACAACAAAACCTAATTAATTCAGTTCTTGATCTCATTTGACACAAAAGAGCCTGTGGCCATCGCCCTTAACGGTCCCAATGTCCTCAACTCGAATGCCAAACAAATAATTAACATATGACAAACATTTTGCTTTGGCTGCGCCCTATCAGTTTTGGTGTAAATTTTGCAATCTGCATATTTAAATGTTTCACTCGTTGTGTTTTGTTTTTTGGTTGTTGCTTCTGTCTGCAATTCGTATGCATTATTTAACGGCATTGAGTGTGTGGCGTGGCAAAAAACTGTTGCATACATAATGGCGCGGCGACTAGGTACATTTTTAATTTACTCAAAGTGAGTTTGGCTTTTGTGGCGGTCATTTCAGTTAATCTTTGCGCTGCTCATAAATCTTATGGAACATTAAGTGAAAGCTGAAAGCGTGAATTTAGTTGTTGAGTGTGAAAGTGTTTGACATAGTGTCGACTTTTTGGCGCAAATTTAACAGCGGATTTAGAAGAGTGTGTTGGACAAATTGGATAAAGATTTGTGATGTGTTTGAAGTAATGATTAATTTAAAATTTTATAAAAAAAAAGGAAAAAAAGGAATTATTTTTGATATTTTAGATATGTTGTGGGGCCACTATCTTACACTGGATTTCATTTTGGGGATCAACTTTTGAGACCAATACTATTTAAAACCATGTTTCTGAAGATTTTCAGCACACTTTATTCCTAAGGAAATGTAATAAACAAGAGAAACTATGCATTTCACAAGCTGCCGAAGGGAGGTTCAAATCAGAAAAAGTAAAAATCACGGAGGACAATAATTCCCAACAGGTGCTGCAGTAGGTCCTTCTATGCCACAAGGACTCAATAACTTTTTCGGTTAACCTGCCAACATTCATAAACAGTCAGAAATCAAAGGAAGCATTGAGTTTGTTACTTCAGTAATGAGAACGTCAGCTCTCTTTCTTGCCATATCGTCCACTGCTTTGTTTTCTGTTACTTTCGACTGCCCCTTCACCCAGCAGAGAGTGACCCGGTAATGCCATAATGAAGTACGAAAACTTTGAAATAACTTGGACTTTACTACAGCTGATTCCAGCGCTCCAGTAATAAAAGTTGAATAACCTTTGTCCCTAATTTTTTAAGGAAAAGCTATGAAAAGTGATGAAAATGACTATGGTAAATTTTTGATATTATTTCGCTGCGCATGTGTATTCCGCCAAATAATTTGGCTCTGTTGTATTGCTCGATGTGTCGACTTTCATTATACACCTAACTCGTTAATTGATTTACAAAAAATGTGTATGTTTTTGACCATCAAAGAAAACTCCTTAAAATTCCATATATTCCGACTTTGAGGTCCAATTGCCGCGGAATTTTAAAACTTATAAAAATAAGTTGCATTGGAAAAGAAGCTGTGTGGTGTTGTTAACGAGATTACGTGAAAATCATGTCAATAGGTTTTTTGGTTTAGAAATTACGATCAAAAATATGGAAAAAGTAGAGGAAAACCTGAAAAAATGACACTGTACCTACATCTCACAAACTAGAGCTGCTAGAAAGAAATCTGAGGATATATTCGAAATCAGCGCACCCAAATTAGTAAGAAACAGTAGAAAAACTCCATGCAACAGAAAAAATTGTTTTTTTGTTGTCCTGCGTTACAAGTTGTCCCGATCTGAAATATAAAAATATGAATAAATTTTGAAAAGGAGCAGGTAGGATTTCAATTCGAACGGATTTTGCACCTATAATCATCAACAGCAAACAACCCAGATTGCAGTTTTTGTCGACATTTTTGTGCTACCTATTGATGCTTCCTGCCTACCGTGTTTCGGTGGTAATTCATTGTCAAGGATTCATTAGTTCAGCAGCTGTCCAGATGACAAAGATCTCCGCTTGAAAAATACTCTGAGATCCAGAAGTCTAAATGACTTTTATGTCCCTTAGTACTTCTGAGTGGAGACCAGTTCCTGCACCTTCATTCACCTTAAAGTCTTTGAAAGATACATTGATGAAGGCATCTCTCCTCTAACCCATATGAACTCATTTCCTTCCTTGAGGAATATAAAGCTGGACCACATAGTATGTTTAGGAATCTAGCTGAAATTTAATACTTGGCCCCGTAAGTGAGTTTAGAAACTGTACTCATGTAAAAGTGCCATAATTTTCCTCTAAAAATCAGTATGTGTTCTTTCGCCAAAGTGGAAACAACATACGTTTTTATGCTCGAACCATGTCAATCTTTGCACCAACAAAGCAAAGCGTTCTTCACATCACATGTGGAAAAAGAACTCAAGGAAACTTTGGAGTCAATTCAACGAGATTTTCGACCCCACCCATTGTATTCAGCATTTCTTTCTATCATTTGTTTCGATCGATGTCCCGAGCCGAGCAGAATTTCCCATCCTACGAAGAAGTCAAAAATTGTTAAAAAAGCCAAAATATTTTTTAACTAAGATCAACTAAAAAGTAAGTAAGACAGTCTGGCTGGATTGATTTGGAAAAGATTGTACTAGTTTGGCTTGGACTGGAGACAGTTGGGTCAGCTTAGACTTTTTTGAAGTAACTTCCAATAAGTATCCATTAGTTTGAATTGGAAAGTATTGAATTGAGCTGTGATTATTTGTTTCGATCGATGTCCCGAGCCGAGCAGCATTTCACTTTCTACGAAGACGTCAAAAATTGCCAAAAAAAAACCCAAAATATTTTTTTACTAAGATCGACTAAACAGTAAGTAAGACAGTCTGACTGGATTGGTATTGAAAAGATTGGACTAGTTTAGCTTGGTTTGGAGACAGTTGGGTCAGCTTAGACTGTATTGAAGTAACTTCCAATAAGTATCCATTAGTTTGGATTGAAACTATTGAATTGCGCTGAGTTAAGTTCAGTTTGCATACATTGATTGATGGATAAGACATTTTAGTACCAATTTTGAATAAGTACGAAATAAACACTTAAACACATTTTCAGTTTTGGCTTACTTCTGGCGTTCAAATTAATTTCTGAGCTTTGATGTATTCAGAGACCTATAGTAAAATTTGATGGCAAATATTTTCGTGGTAGGTTTTTTCCTTAAAAAGTCCTGTTTTACAGGACATTTTTGGCATTTTTTAAAAAAAGGGTCAAATTGACCCATGCAAATAGGAGCTACAGGGTTAAAGTGTTCCACAAAAATGTTCCTTGTAGTATTTTACATCAAATTGCTGAACACATCATATACCTAAAATGTAAGATTACATGGTTTTCGTATGGCGATTCACCATATGAATGTGCAAAAAGAGGAAAACTTTGACCCCCTAAAAAAAAATTCAGACGTAAACTTTGAAAACGCCAATACACGTATATTTTTTTTTGACCCCCTCTACCAGTATCCGTTGTCAAAACATTGTTATTTAAATAGTATTTGATTTTGTTGTGCAGTGTATTTAAACAGAATTCATAACAACAATTCTTAATTGAACAAATTGTATTCTATTGAATTTCGGCGTAAACAAAATAAAAAAACCACAAAAAACCGGGTACATATTTGCCGCTCGATGTCATTACGCACAATATTTACTTTAATTGAATTTCATGCAAAACAAATCTATTTGCGCAACAATTAATTGCAGCATAAACTGGCAATCTTCGCAACAATGGCTGCTGGACGCAAATGGTAAATAAAGGCTTGAATATAGCCAAAAATTCATTTATCATTTATGCAGCCTGAATGTTTGTTGTTGTTATTGTTATAGGCTGAATATGTACAGTATGTTTTTATTGACAATGCGGCGGTCAGTGACCATTCGCATCAATGATGAATGAAAACGGGAAATTTGAGTGTTGGTTGTTGTTGTATTGCTGGGTTGACGCTTACTTGTTGTTGCTTTTTTTTAATAATTCTGCGCACCATCCAGCTTGAATGTTTGTAGTTTCCTCAACCCCTTAGTTGTTTGTGTTGTTGTTGTGGGTTGAAAAATGCACAGAATTTTTTTATTAAAAATGCGGCGGCCCGAAGCCATTTGCACCAATGATGAATGACAACTGAAAAATTTGAGTGTTGGTTGTTGTTGTATTGCTGGATTGATGCTTACTTGTTGTTGCTTTTTTGAGAAATTTGACAAAAGTATTTGCAACCTTCATTCTTCGATTGATCCTTCGAATTGACGTTCGACTGAGAAGAATTTTTGCATTTATTGACAGTTCATAAAAATTACAAACAAAATCGATTTCGTGGACATTTGTGTGCCAACTCAACAAAGAGTTGAATTTGGGTCACTTACTGACAGTCGTCGACCGACACTACCCCAAACACCTTTGGTCACTCCAATTGTGGGAGGAAGGGGAGAAAGACAAAAACATCATCATAAATTATCACCTTTACTGACAGTTTGTCATAAATATTGAAACTTGCCACAATGTCGGTGCCGTGTTCAATGTCCTTTTGTGTGCACATAAATCGTGGCGCATCTTTCGGCTGACAATCGATGAACCCCAGTCGGACTTTGCGACTGACCGAAGAGAGAAATGAGAGAAATGACAGTTTTAAGAATTTGTATTTTTCTCTGGTGCTGCTGCAATGATAAATTAGCATAGCGTTGATGTCCTTTTTCCAGTCTTTGCTTTTGAGGTCAATTGATTGCAATAAGAAGCAAGGACAATGCCACAAACAAGTTGGTGTTGAAGAGCGGAACGGAAGAGGGAAATGGCATAGTGAGTTGTGGCCTGAAATTGACGCAATTGTTTGCATATCAAAGCGGAAGTGTTGGTGGCGCTGCAAAGCTGACGGCTTGATTGGTTATTACTGACGTTATTAATAACTTTGTGTAAAAATTTAAGTGATAAATTAAGCGTCAGTTGGCATTGAAAGCGGCCGAAACGTGAGAGCCAACGACGAACGGGGCATGGCTGTGAAGGCGAAAATAATTTCCGACTGACAATTGAATTGATGTCGATGCTGACATTTGCATAATGGGCGCATTAAGCGAAAGGCTTAGCTGGCTCAGTGAAGAGGATGAGACGGCGAATACTAATGGCACGAAATCAATTTGAAAGCATTTAGGCAGAAAGAAGCATGAACGGAAATGCTTTTAACGTTTGCATTTGCAACACAAAATCTGACATGCGTGATTTATTGATTTTTTTGTGCGTGTGTTGTTTGGATGCAAAACAAAATGGGCAAAAAAAACATTAAAAAATATAAAAACGTATAAGAAAAAATTATAAAAATATAATAAAATTATGAAAAATAAAATAAAAAAATTAAATAAAACTTTTCATCCAGAAGCGGCAAAATAAGCAAACATTTGCTTTATATCAAAAATTCTGCACAAAGCTTGAACGTGACAACTGACAGCATATTTTTTCAAGACAAAAACAAAACCGAAATTTGTTCGGAAACTGTTTGCGTTGCGGTGCTGGCAACAAAGTTCAGTTCAGCAAATGTCAGCAGCGAGCGCGCCAAATTGTATGCAATAAAAAACGTGCTAAAGTTACGCTCATGATTGGCACAAAAATGAGAATGCAAAAACAACGAATTCCCATGAAAGAAACAAAAACTAACTAAAAAAAATAACTACAAATAAAAAAAAAAATAACTAAAAATTTACAGTATGTGGCGACGAGTACAAAAACTCAAGAAATCGCATCACGCAAAAGACACAAACATGACGTGCTAAGTACATGTGTAACATACACACACACATACACATACAATCGCACATATGTATGTATATGTGCGCATATAAAGCGAAATAAATTTCTTAATAAAACTTGACAAATTCTCGAAACGAATTGCTGTTTGTTTTTCTCTTAAAAACGACAACAAAAAACTAGTAAAAACAAGTGAGAGTGTTTCAGTGTTTCGGTGGGTATGGGTCGACTTAATGGTACAGTACAACATAATAATAGATTGAGTTGGTAAGTGGTCAAACAATGAACTGTAAGGGCTGCTTAACACTAGAAAGGCCATTGCAGTCATTTTGTATTTTCCTGTATTTTCTTAAGTATTTCTACCAACTTTTGCTTTGATGAATTTTATTTTTTTTATTGGGCTCTATAGTTATTTCTACAAATAGGGTTTTGCAATTACAATTTGTCAAATCCGATGAGTACTTTTCGAGGTGTCAGCGGTATCTTTGTAGGTATGGAAAACTTGCAGTCTTTCTAGTGTTAAAGATGTGAACACAACACAGCGAATCAAAATTCAGCGGCAACGCTGGCTTGGCCATGTCTCCCGTATGGACAATGAAGCTCCGAAGAAAAGGTGTTCGAATCGGTAGTTGAGGGTTAACGACGAAGAGAGAGACTGTGTTTTCGGTAGAAAGATAGAGTTTAAGACGTCTTATCATGTTTTGGTATGACCAACTGGAAAGGACGTGAACAAAATGCCTGAAGAGAACTCAGACGAGAAAGTAACCCCCATCCACTTCCTTGGTGCCTGCCCGGTTCTATGGAGAAAAAGGCGGAAGACCACCAATTTCGAAGGTTGAGCGAAATGCACGCTGGGTTGGTCTCTTGCCTTCAAATTTCATATTTATGTCTGCAAAAAATTTACTGTGCGTACTAAGCAACAGAAATTAAAGCACGAGTTGAAATATTTGAAAAATTAAAACTTAAACCCCACATTGAACTAAATGTACTCAAACCACCGACTGTAGTGACCTCTCATAAGCCCCTCTTTCCTACCGCACAGCGTCAAGCTTGCTTGCGCCAAGTTTTTATTGACCACACACACACAAACACACTTCAAACGCATTCACAGTCTCACACACTCACACACACACACTCACTCACAGCAGCAATTGCACGCTGCTGGTGTTCGTATGTATTGTTGGTTTGGTTACATTGTTTGCATATCCTTGCACACACACACACACACTCACACACCGGACGGCCACATGCGCGACGCTGCATTTTGGCATTTTGCATGTCTCACTTAAACGAGACCCAAACATGTTTTCACAATTTACTGTGTCGTCGCAGCGGCAGTTGGCTGTGCTCGTCTTGGCTTTTTTTGCCAATTTTCCTTCGCTTTAGCTGATTTTCAACTTGCGACGTTTTATGGTTGTTTGCATGTGTGTGTATGAGTGTGTGTGTATGAGTGTGTGTGTGTGTTGGTGAATGTGTCTGATGCACTTTTTTTTTACGTGCAGCTGGCATGCATGAAAATTCCTTTTGATTTGTTTGTTAACTTTGGTATGTCAGCCATGTGTGGCTTGCATGGCAAAAACATTTTACTACAACAACAATAATAACAAATTATCAAACAACCCACATCGCAGCGCTGAACTTGTAAACTTTTCCTAAGTAAATAGCGACCGAAAGCGTGCTTCGTGCTTCGTGCATTCGTTTTACTTTTTCTTTGGATGTTGTTTTTTAAGGTATGTATGTTTTATTTTTTTAATTTTTTTTTTGCTTAGTTTTGTTAGTGTAAAACGTGCGGCACAACAATGAGTTGGTTCATTAGGCAAATGTAGAATTTTATGGAATTGACAGCAGTTTGCATATTTTTGAAGCAAGTTTGTATAAATTTTCATTAAGTACCTATTTACTAAGAAAATAAATCAACTAAAAGAATATTTTATATATTTTTTTTTACTAAAAACGATGTCCTTGTAACCGCTTTCACTTCTGAAGCAAAAGCTTTGCAACTTGAAAATTTGCAAGCCCTCTAAGATAGACGGCAGCTTAGAGTTATTGCAAACATTTCTTAGTCAAACACAACAATGGAAACAGAACTTTTTTAAAGTTACGCTGAGTGACCTGATTACTGTACTCATGTCTATATATTTTTATTGCTATGTATGTAAATGCTTGAACTTTGTCAGCTTATTATACATACTCACTTTTCTAGGAACTTTATCTTTGTGCTCAGTTAGAAAACCAAGTTAAAAGGATTACAAGGAAGCCGAGAATAAAATTGATTACAAGGATTAAAAGGATTAAAAGGAAGCCAAGGACGAAATTGATTACTACAAAAATTACGAGAAAGCTTTACTAAGATAAGACAGCAAACTATGTAAAAAAGCCTTGAGGATCTTAGATAGGAAAGTGTCCCAAGACAGAGATCACTAGGGCCAGAAAGGCTCATTGTGTTGACCAAAAAGTGTACTTCTACATCCCATGTAGATAGTAGATATGTGGATAGGTATGTGGTAGGCTTACGGTAGGTAGTGGATGTCCCAAGACTGAACGCACTTAGGCCCCAAAGGTCAACAAACTGGTTCAATCCGACCACTCATTGAACCAGTTTCAACTTCTCACGAAGCCTACTGAACTGTAAATAGTTCTATCTTCTGGATACCCGAATTGTGGAAGAAGAAGAAGTTGCCTGGTAGAGTGTTCATTCTTCTGGATAGTACGAGACAAGTGCATAGAAGGTGAAGTGCGTCAAACAACTCAACGCTCCTCGGCTCTTTTAGAACGTTATGACAGAAAATCATGAAGAAAAGGGCATCCTCTGATATTTTGAGACACTCTTGCATTCCATTTGATAAAATGAGCTTTTTTGTTGTGCCATTTTTTAACTATTTCGACGTTTAAGGACCCTTACTGCAAAGTCAATTAGATGGAATTCTAAGAAGAAATTTAAACGATTTTCTGGTTTTTTGTTTGAGCATTTTTGGAGCTAGAACTTCAACTAGAAATTCATTTAGTCTTTCACATACCGTACGACAGTACTTTTGACCCATCCCAATGTAAAAACAGGTGTGAAATTACTAGAGGTCATTCCTAGTAACTTTGTATACTCAGTTTTTAATTTTCTGATACAATGTCCTTTAAAAAGGAAAATGAAAAACTGACTATGCTATACAAAACTTGGATGCCTCTCGACAAAAGTGATTTGAGTTAAATTAAATAATTCTTTTTTTGAGCTCTGGTAATCAATTTTGAACAACTTTCTCTCATTCTGATATTTTAGAAAAAAA
The DNA here is from genome assembly GCA_963971225.1 of Melieria omissa. Classification (NCBI taxonomy): domain Eukaryota; kingdom Metazoa; phylum Arthropoda; class Insecta; order Diptera; family Ulidiidae; genus Melieria; species Melieria omissa. The sequence goes on from OZ020267.1 coordinate 145,250,864, forward strand.
ATATAGCAAAAAAATTATTTCATAGATTTCGGTAGAGAAATTTTCTATAATTTTTGGTAACAAACTAACTTTGCACTACTCAGTTTTTAATTATCTGATCCAATGTCCTTTTAAAAGGAAAACGAAAAACTGAATATGCTATGAAAGACTATGAACGACTTGGATGCCTTTCGAAAAAATGATTTTTTTTTAATAAAATTAATTTTTTTAGAGCTCTGGTTATAAATTTTGAACAACTTACTCTCATTCTAATATTTTAGCAAAAATGAAAAAATTGTAAAATAACGATTCCATAGTTTTCGGTAGTAAAATATTATAAAATTTTTGGTAACAAAACATTCAATGGACCCTTGGATTGTAAAATATTGTCAAATCGTTGCTATTTCTTCAATCAACTTCTTAATCAATCATCTTCTCTATCTTCAATAATCATTCTTCTGGCCAAAGAATTTTCAATTTCAGAAATGTTAAACAAATCTTTTTTCTTTTGATGTTTTGATCAGTTGAACTGTGTTGGGAAAATTTTCATTTGTTTCTGGATTTTGTTTTGTTTTGGGCTCTTTAATGTAAATTTAATGCTGTCAAGTGTGAAGGATTAGTTATTTTTATTCATTCACAAATTTTGTGACATGTTGGGGTCTTTAAAGTAAATTTAATGCTGCTATATGTAAATTGCTTTCAATATTTTAGGTTCAACAAATATGACTACCAATGGTCTTCTAACACTTCTTTTGATAAATTTCATGTATTGAAATTCTGCAACACTTCAAAATATTCCTTAAGTTATGTTCAGTTTGTTGTAATATTTTGGATTTTGATAAGCTTAGGTTATGTTGGCTGCCTCAGTAAGAGACACACTCGGAGGACTGTTGTGAGTCGCAATGTTTTTTCCAACAGCACCGATTTCAAGCGGATGGGAAGCTTTTTCTTATAATTCAATGTTTTTGTTTTTATATTTCAGTTTCTTTAGTTTTAAATTCTAATATTTAGAGATCATATTGTAAAATGCGAGTCACAATTTCTGCACTTTCTCTGGCTTAGCTGATATTTTGGGCCCATTAACTTTTCTGGTATTTCTTGACCATATTTGTTTTTGTTTCAAAATCGCTAGAAGGACTTTTTTGTATTTTAGGCTTTTAAATTCAAAGAAAGTCTTCTAAAACTCTGCTTATAAATTCTATGACTTAATGGTTCTATTATTTTGGGTTCTTGGGTTCTTTTTGGATCAAAGTTTTTCTGCTTTGAAAATATTAAAATATGCTTAAAAATTCGTTTAGTATTATTTCTTTTCTGGCTTGTAAATTCTATGACTTAATGGTTCTAACATTTTGGGTTTTTGAAAAAAAATATTCAAGTTCCATCTTTCAACTTTTAAATTTTTTGGTTCAATATTTTTCAATTTTGTGACCTATTGATATCTGCTTAGACATTTTTTAATATTGTTTCAGTATTCTGGTTATTCTAATACTTGAGACTCTTGAATCTAAAGTGTTTTTTTTTCAACTCCAACGAAATTTTTCCAATATTTTCTGCAACATTGCATCAAAAAAGTGCTTCAGACTTAAATTTAAATTTCTCACCAGCAATTTTACAACACCAGAGGACACGCAGTAGCCCCAAATTGGCAGCTTGAACGCTTTGAGCACCAACAAAAAACAAAAACAAAACCCCGCCAGTGTCCGCAACAGCCACCAGAAACGCAGTACGAGAAATATATTTAGATAAGCCAACCAGAGCGGCTTATCTCAAGCAAATACCACACAAATCCCTTGTCGGCAATTTGAAACATTTAAAGACTGCGTACAGATTTTCTACCGCACACACACACTCGCACGGAACCTAACTCTCACACACACACAGAGAGGTCTATGCGTTAGCGCAGAGTCTATGGCGCAGTTAGGCTATTTTCCTATTGTTGTTGTTGTTGATTTCTTCACTTCACTTTGTTTCATTTCATTTTTTTTTCGTGTTCGAGGATGCTTTCCGTTTCAGCTGCTCGTTCGTTTCCTTTTGTTTCCGGGCTGAAAGCATTTATTTGCGACCACACAAAGCATACCAAATATTGCGTTTGTTGTATTTGGTTTTTGGCAGTGCATAAAAAGCAACAACAACTGCCAGAAGAACGCTCAACAGTGGCCAGCAAGCAGCAATAACAGAACAAACAATAATAAAAAAGTCGCAGCCAGCGGCGTGGCGCATAAAAAACTAAGCCCGACTGTGCAGCGAACGTGGGACGGAGCGCCGAAACTATGCCGAGCCGAGTCGAGCCGAAGCGCAGTGCGGGCCGTCAAGATAAATTTCCAGCATGTTTCTGCTCGTAATAGGTTTATATGGGAGTACATTATGGGCATTAAGTGTGGGCGACCGAAATTCGGTTGGAGCGGCCATAAAATGCCGCAAAATTGCAAACACTCTGACAAGTCGAACAACAAACACTCGGAGCGCGCCCCGTCGATTTTTTTTTTACATTTTTTGCCACATTTGTTCTTTCCGCATTTCTGAGAATGCGAAAGTAGGGGGGGGGGGGGAACTATTGATGCTGAAAGTGACAATATGAAATTTGAAGTGTCGGATAGCGTGACGCGTGTTGCACCAACAACAATGTGCACATAAATCTGGCAAATGACAGTGATTCAGCGCGCTGATTAAACTGGCTTCAAGTCATAAATAACCGAAAGCGATAGAGTAAAGCAATAAAGCTGATTGAAATGGCGATGTAAACTGGGGAAAAAGGATATTTAAAAAAAATATATTTGTTTAATATTTTTGAAAAAATTTGAATAAATTTTTTACAAGTTGCAGTGTTTCACTCGGACTGGTTTATTTCAATTCAGTGGTCTACTGACTTGTTTTCAACCAACTGAGGCTTTAACTAAAAAAAATGTTACCAAAAAAAAACTTTATTGTGTATGAAAAAAGGTGTTAATCCAGCTATAAACCCCAGAAAAAAGGGGTCGTATGCAGCTATAAACATTCACAATGTCATGTGGTTTTAAGATCCGACTTATGAAATTAAATTGAATTTGATCAATTCTTCTTCAGTGCAAAGATTCCCTGAGCTGAAAAAGATTCAGACATTCTAATCCTAGAACTTGCTGCTAAAAACATGACTTAAACTTTCTGTGACCTTCCATGTCCTGGTACCCAAACCAAATTTTTTGCACTTAATGTACTGATTTCTTCAAGTTGGGAGTCAGGTTGGCTATATAAGACTATAGAAACTTTACTCATTAAGGCTACCTTTCAGAAATGATGCCGGCCTGGATGATCCAGCGTGTAGCGCGCAGGCTTCTCATACCATAGTCCCTGGGTTAGAATCTCAGCGCGAGCTCGTGTAACACTCATCTGCTTCCATCGCTATCCACATGAAGCGGATGAGAACTGCAGGAAACGCCGTTCGGATTAGCTGATAGACTGTAGGTGCCCTCCCTCTCTCTCCCCTCCTTCCATCGTTCGCTTGAAATGTTGAAAAAAAAACAATGTTGCATACACATTTAAAAACGGGTGAAATATGTGGTCTCACAATGGGCCTCTCAATATGCCTCCGAGTGTCTCTTACAGAGGCAACCTAACTTTTATGGAACTCGCTCCTCGATTTGCTCTTTAAATGGATTCAACAAACTATGGACCTCGATCCTGGTTAAAGGATGTCTCACTCTTACATCTCGCTATATGCGTCAATAATTTTATATGCCTTTCAGCCTTTTAGATCTAACTGAATCTTTAATGTTTCTTAGGTAAAAACACTCTTTGAAATCAAAAAGGATCCCAGACACTTTAACTCTAAATTTTTCATAACCTAAACATGGTTTCAGATATGTAAGTAATTGTGTCGGTCTTAAAGAGCTTCAAACTCATATTCAGCTCTATATATCCATAATGTCATACTACTGTAAGATATAATTAAATTTTGAATGCTTCTAAGATGGAAACAATCCTTGAGATCAAAAAGATCCCAAAATCTCTAGTACTTGATTTTTCATATCCTAAACATGGATTGACAAATGTGTGTAATTATCCCGGAATTAAAAACCGAAAACCCATATCCAGCTGCCAGCAACAGCTCTCCTGTCATAATGTTTTCTTACCCTAAACATCGGTTCAAAAATTGGTGTATTTCTCCCGGAGTAAGGAAACGGAAAATTGAATTTTGAATTTCTGAATTTTTCATACCCTAAACATGGATTCAGAAATGTGTGAAGTTACCTTGAGATTAAGACATGATAAACTCACATCCAGCTCTATATATCCATATTGTCATACTACCATAAGATCTAATTGAACTTTTAGTGCTTCTTACGTGGAAACAATCTTTGAGATCAAACAGATCCCAGAGTCTTTAACTCTAGATTTTTCATACCCTAAACATAAATGGACTCCTTTGGTTCAGGTTCTTATCCAGATGTATACATCTATTATATCATACTTTTTTACTCATTAAATATCTCTTCATACTTATTGCATTTCGAATGTTTCGAAATTTTCTGAGCGTAGATCTCGAACTTTCGATTTTTCTTACCCTAAGTATGGAGTAAAGAATTTATGGATTTCTTTCGGGGTTAGTGAGAGCCCTACACTCACATTCAGCTGTATGCGTCGTAATACATGATTAAAAATATATCTTATAGGTTCTGTTTCTGATACTTTTTAGTTGAGAAAACTATTTGGGAGCCACAAGACTTCAAATACTGCATCCCTAGATTTTTCCAAATTAAACATGGATTGAATGAAAAATTACATACAGGTCTGAAGCTCCAGAACCTTTCTGGTATCACTATGGACCAACATGGTCTATGTGAGACCCCCCCGTGGGTCAGACAGCCTAACCTAACCTAACCTATGGATCTTTCTTACGAGTATTAGAGATGAATTGTTACATTCTTATATACTTCGAAGATGTTTTAAAATATTTATTTTTAACTTAGTATGCAAGGAAGGACATTGTTTTTATAGGCTTAGGTATTAAAGTTGGTTGCCAATGTCTATTAATGGCATCTTGGAGACTACGACCAGAACTATGAATGGAGGAGACAGGAACATCACATCAACTTCACGGTACGGATCTGGATGACATGTGGTCTCAGGCAGATTTGCGCCACATGCCAAATTACGCATGAAACGATCGATTTAGAAAGGTAAAGATTTCCAAACTGAACCATCTCCCGAAAGTCCAATGACAGCTGGCCACAAAAATTTTGTTATTTAACACCATGCGATGTGTTTCTTTGGGATCTTGTGATATCTCTGGTCTATGAGAATAAACCACAAATAGTTTCTGACCTCAAGGCTGCGAGGCCAACGTCAGGGATGGGATTGATCCCAATTGTTGTCAAACTGTTATCAAAAATCGAGAAAGATTCAGGTTCTGTGGTCAAAGCCTTGGACCAGTTACCGGGTAATTTTTTATTCTTATTTGCAATGTGTCTTATTTTAATAAATTAAAAAATCACCACTCGCTCATTAAAACGATTTTAAATCTTAAATATTAATCTTAAAATTAAAAAAAATGAATTTTTAAATTGAATCTTTTATTGGGACAACTTTAAATTTTTTCAAATTTAAAATACTTTTTTTTTAATTGAATTTTTTATTGGGACACTAAGTACCATGAAAAAAGAAATAAAGTATAGAAATGATCAGATTTGTTCTGTTAAAAATTAAAAAAAAATATTTTGTTAAGTAATAGAAAAAATACTTTCATATCTAATCCCCGCCCAAACCTGGTCAGTCTACGTTCCTTTTTCCTAATAATTCTCAGCAGAAGCCACAACCAAATTCATGAAAAATTTCACCCTGTTATCCACAGCCTGCCATGTGATTCATGTACAAAAAGTCTCGAAGACTTTACAATTCATCATAATTCATGCGATGCCTGCAATGCATAGCAAACGGTGGTAAATGGGCCAAAAGACACATTGATATTGGCTCTTGAAAAGAAGGACAAAGCTGTGTCATCTTAGACCAACAGCACTGATAGCTTTAAGTACCCAAAATGCCATAAATTGTGAGCGACATTTTGGCTCATTTAATTTCTGTTCTTCGGCAGCACGAAGCGTATTTATCATACTTTTTTTTTATAATTTATTTGCGAGCATTTATTGTGAACAAGCGGCTGAGTGCAGAGATAACACGACACCAACGACAGATCAGCGCCGGCCAACGCCAACTACCACAACAGCAAACTACTCAATTTAACCCCAAACAAATGGATGGCCTTACACACACATAGACATCTACCAATACACGCGTCTATACGTGAGGACTTACGTAGCTATGTGAGCGTTCGGCTGCGTAATCCCCAAAAGGTATTAATTTCGAAAGAGCTGCGTAGCTTTAAGTCTTTGCTAATCCGCACAATTCTATTATTTCCCATTGAAAACACTTTGCGCTGCATGCCTCGTGCTGTCGTGCTGGTTGTTGTTTTTGTTATTGTTGGCAACATTGTCACTGCTGTGTTGTCTAACCCTTATCACACAATATTTCATTACAGCTTCCAGGCAATGCCACTGAATCAGTGTAGAGAAGCGCACAGTGGCAACAATTCATACACCAACACATACATACACACCCACTCAGAGCGCCATTTAAACTGTTGACTGCGGCCGGTGTGCGCTGCTGGCAACATTAGTTTCATAAATTGAAACTATTAGCACTTTTTAACATTTAGTCTCTGCCCCCAGGGGGGCGTGTACACACGCTGCAGCCGTCTGGTATTAGGTTAGTAAAGTTTTTAGTTGCATGTGTGTGTGTGTGTGTGTGTGTGTTTGTATTGTGGTTGTGCGTCAGCTTAATTAAAAAATTCTACAGTAAAATTGCCAAGCGGCATAGAAATGAAGCAATTTTCCGTCGTCTGCTGGTTGGTTGTGTTTGAAGTTCTGATTTGTGCGCATTGTCTGATGTGCGGTGAGCGTAGGCGGTAAACGTCGTAATGGCAGTCAGTCATGATTGTCGAATGGCTGTTGGCTATGACTGCAAGTTGCACGTCAAGTCAGCTCGTCAGTAAATGATTTGAATAATGAACGGAACGCATGCAACGAGTGAAGTTGTACACAACAAATTCGTCTTTGATTGCTTCGGCACAAATTGTTTACGGTGCTTGGGGCAACTGTCGACTCATTGTCAGAAATATGCAATAAAAAACTTTATAAATACATTTGGCAGCAAATACAACAAATTGTTGAGATGTTTTCAGTTGATTGTTGCTAATGGAAATGAGTAAAGAAATATTTATTTAATATTTTGTTGTTTTGTTTAAATGTGACAATGTGTTGAGTTGTCTGCTTAAAGAGTTGTATTAAGGTTATCATTAGACTGATAGATATTTGCAGAACAATTTTCTCCTAAATGGAATAAATTTAGAACTTTCTGTGTCGATGTACATGTCCACATGACTCAAGCCTCACGCTTCATCATAGTCCTTACAGAGATAACTACAGAAAAATCTCTCAATTTGATCTGGGAAAGCACATGGCTTAACAAAGGCAGCACCTTGACTTTTTCCAGGAACCCCAGTTAGAGCGATGTGCCTCCTTCTGGCAGTCATAGAGGGCACTCACAATAGGCACTGATGCCTTAGCATGAAATTACGGGTTTTCCATACACGCTCTCTGAACCTAATGAAACCTAATACTAATTTAAAGTTACAATTATATTCGCAATGGGGAGGTTAATGGGATTCCGATAATACATTTTGATTTTTACTTTGTAGAAACCCAAAAGTTGGCAACCTCACAACTCTGATCGTATGGGAGACGCCCTCTGGTGGTGAATTTATGAACCTGAATTAATTTTGTATTTTTTGTCATAAATAATGTTGTCGATTGCTGAATAAATCATTGAAATGGGTTCAGTAGTTTCCGAGATACGATGTTTCCTTGCTACTTTACTACATTTACAAGTGGGAGCCAATGGCATAGAAAATGGCCAATTTTGTATGGCAGCCCCCTTAAGACTTGCAGATAGCGGGTAGGTATGTTTGAAAGAAACATTTGGAAGGGAAAATTAATGGGTGTTGGTCATACATTTGACACGTCTGGAGGCAACCTGGGAGCAGTGGAAGCCTATTGTGTGAAATCGACCATTTTGTATAGAAGCCCCATTAAGGGTTGGAGATGGGGTATAAATATGTTTGAAAGAAATGTTCAGTAAAGAAAACTAGTGGGGGTGAGTCATAGATTTTAACCCTCTAAGAGCAACTTCTGACCAGCTATGGAGCAATTTGTCGAATTTCCCAGCTTTTTTGTGAACTTGGAACCACGATGCGACCCCATTTAGACCCACTCTAGCGCCAAAATTTTATGGGCTCTTGCACTTTTTCACCAAATCGCATTGAAATGAGAGGTTGGAGAGCATCTAAATCAAAAAATCATGCACTATATCATGTCTACTGTTGCTATCAGCCTCATCCATTAAGTATTATGTTTTCGATTGGGTTTTTCTCAAGCATGGTTCCTGAACCAGAGGAAATAGCTGCCATAAATTTTCACTCTATTTCAAAGCAGAACTTTTCAGCTTTTCGAAAAAGGACCTATCTGGTCGCTATACTGACGAAAAGTCCAGAAAATCAACGATAACATGTAAACAAAAGCATTGCTACCCACCTCATCGATTGGGTATCAATGTTTTTCTCGAATGTGGTTCCTAAACCAGAAGAGATAGCTGCCCCGAATTCCAAATTTGTTTGATGCAGAATTCTCAAGCTTTCCAAAAAAGGCCTAATCTGGTTGCTACTCCGACGATAAGTCCAGAAAAAGGCGACGACAGTATGGAAACAAGAGCATTGCTATCAGCCTCATCGATTAGTTATCAACGTTTCTTTGAGTGTGGTTCTTGAACCAGAATACAAAGCTGCCTCAAATTTTCACTCTATTTTGAAGCAGAACTCTGCAGCTTTTTAAAAAGAGCTCAATCTAGTCGCTACTTCGATAAAAAGCCTAGAAAATCGACTACAGCGTGGAAACAAGAGCGTTGAATTCAGCCTCATCGATTAGGTATCAGCGTTCTCTTCAAGCGTGTTCCTGAACTAGAAGAGATAGCTGCCTCAAATTTTCACTCTATTTTGAAGTATAACTCTCAAAATTTTCAAAAAAGGCCCAATCTGGTTGCTACCCCGACAAAACGTCCAGAAAATCAACGACAGCATGAAAACGAAAGCATTGCTATCAGCTTCATTGATTGGGTCCAATGGTTTTTCTTGAGCGTGGTTTCTGAACCAGAAGAGATAGCTGCCTAAAATTTTCACTCTATTTTGAAGTAGAACTCTACAGCTTTCCAAAGAGGTCTCAATCTGGTTCGACGAAAAGTCTAGAAAATCAACAGAATCATGGAAACAAAAGCTTTGCTTTCAGTCTCATCGATTAGGTATCAGAGTTTTTTTTTCCAAGCATCGCTCCTGAACCAGAAAAGATAACTGCCTCAAATTTTTACTCTATTTTATAAAAAAACTCCCAGATTTTCAAAAAGAGCCCAATCTGGCCGATTGCTTGATAAACAGCCCAGAAGATCAACGACAGCATGAAAACAAGATAATTTCCAAGACACTTATGCGGCCCAAAAGTTTCAATTTGGAATGAAGACTGGGCGCCTTTCAGAGGAGTTTCAATGTAGCAATGTCTATATTTTTTTTTACACAATCAATGACTTAATTCAATTTAATTAAGTTTTTCCCAATTCATTGTTTCTTACTTTTTTGCCACAAGTAAATTCAAGTGAATTTCAACTTCATAGATTTTTCACATTTTAATTTTTTAAATTTATTTCAACTCAGTGTTGCACCTTTAAATGATTCACTGTTGTGTGCTGCACTACAAATCGACGAGTAAAAGTTATTTATTTTGCCTTGAACATGCATGCAGCTGTAACAAAATAAAACACACAAACAAAGCTGCGGGCGAGTAGAAGAATTTAGTACACAATAAATAAGACAGACAACTTTGTATGATAAATGGTAAACTTTGCCTATTAAATTCGCCCATTACCCAAATGCTCGGCACTGTGAAGCCGTAAAAGGCATTGATTCGGGTTCATTCAGGCTGTGCACGAGAGCGCGTTGCCCGGACAGAGTCAGAGTGCACTTGCACAATGGAGAAGGCGAAGGATTAGTTGAATGCTTTCAAATTTGTTGCATACTTTTTTGGGGCCAAAGTAAATTACACACACGCGCGCACATTATGCTCTATGTCTGTGTGTGTGTGTGTTGTATAGTGTAAAGTAATTCATAAAAGTATTTTTGCTGCTATCACAACGCCAACATTGGCACCGACTTACAAGCGAAGAATGGCCATTTGCTATTAAAAGTGTGACACACTTTACGAGATACGGTGCAGAATATTTATGGACACTTGTGTGTGCAAGGCATTCAATTTGGTGGCACACAATGCGGGCACTGCAAATTTCAAATAAATTTCAGATTAGTTGAAGGGCGGTGCAACGTTCAGCGAGGTTATGTGCTCAGTGGGTTTAGGCCATAAAATATGGGCTGCGGAATTTCAACCAAGAAAAAAAAAACCAAATTCTAAATAAATAATAAATTCTGATGGGGGCAAATGATTGTAAAATGATGACTTAAAATTTTATTTTTATAGTATTTTTATTTTTGTTTTAGGGCAAAAAACCGCAGCAATGCATGCCTGGAGGTCACCGGTTCCTGTGGTTTCCTGTCGTTTGGTTGGCTCAATGTTTGTGGTTTTATGAAATTTTTAAAATTAATTAACTGTTGATATGAGATTTTCGTATTTGAATTCTAATGAAACTGTATGAGTTTTGCTTGGAACTATTCAGGGAAGTGCAGTGACAGCGGAAGCAACCAACTGTGGCTGTGGCACGAAATGTATTTTGTAAACAAATATTCATGGCTATTTGTGGGAATGTGTGGAGCTGTGTGTGTGTGTGTGTGTGTAGTTCTGGGTATCTTTGACATTTGTGCTGTTTTAGCAGATCTATTGTTGTTGTTCTTGCATAGAAAGGGAATAGTTTGACACTGACATGAGATGAGTTAAGCCCAACTCAATGCAAGCTCCAATAATGTCAATGTGTGCGTTCAATTCTGCTCATATGTGTGTGTTTTTATGAAGAGTGTTTCAGGAACTGTATCTCGTAGTATGGTTAGGTAAGCCACAGACTTGTTGTGTTTTATAAATACCAAAAAAACAGGGATATACTAAATATTTGTACACATAAAGGGATTTTGCTATCAAACTTGTATATTCGGGAGATCAGCATTTGAACTAAAACAGTTGAACTCTTTCTTGACTATAAGTGTTACTAATGGTCTCGGTAGGCAATTGAGAAGCAGAAACCTCTCTCGACCCACAAAACTTTCACTCTATAGGCCACTTTTTCTACCTTGGCTCCTTTATGGCATGGAAGAAGCATGGACACTGTTGCGTCATGACAAAGCAGCTCTTAGGGTAATCGAGTTTTTTTCATACTGAAGAAAACTATGACAAAAATCTGAGTATGAGGTTTTGTTAAAAATATTTTAATTAAGAGAAATCCCAAGTTTTAAGAAAAAATATTGGATAATGCAGAAGTTATGAGCCAATAAAGTATACAGCGTTGAAACAAAATTTTGTAAAAACAGCACATTTTTGCTTTCACTTTGAGGTTCAATATTAAAAAACAAAATTATGAGCGGGTCTCTAAAACGTCCTGTTGTCTTAAGTTAAATACAATTTAGGTCTGGCAAGACCAAAATTCCGCTGATTCTTCCTACCTCCGAGCATTACCGTTACGAAGAAAATGAAAGAAAGAAAACAAATGAATAAAATTTGAGTTACAACCTTAAAGGTAAAAGTAAAAGGTAAAAGGTGCTTTTTATCACTTTCGAAATTTTTTGAAATTTTGTTTTGTCAAGTATGAATACTAAATGAGGTATGCTGTAAAATTTTCAGCTGCGCATATTTGCGTAAATGTAAGTTATTTTCGGTGAAGACTTGAGTGCAAATTCTCGATATTTTCACCGTTTGATTGAATGCCAATGCAATCGGTCAAAAAATGCTATGTTGCTGATGGGAACATTTGTTGAAAAAAGCTTCGGAAAATCAATTATGATTACTATTATATTCGAAATAGAGGGGTTAATGAAGTTTCGACAGTATTCTTTTGATTTTTTGACAACTAACTAACTACTTCATTTGCATGGAATGCGCCCTCTGGTGGTGAATTTTTGAACTTTAATTAATTTTGTATTTTTTGTACTCAGGAATAAATCATTGACGATTGTTGAATAAATCATTCAAATCGGTTCAGTAGTTTCCCAGATACGATGTTTCATCGCTCTACCACATTTACAAGTGTTCCATTGAAAATTGCTAGTTTTGTATGGCAGTCATCTTAAGAGTTGAATATAGGTGTATATAGAAAAAACATTGCAAATGGAAAATAAATGTGGGTCAGTCTTACATTTGACACGTCTAAGACCAACGTGAGAGCAGCGGGAGCCCACTTTCTAAAAAGGATGATTTTGTATGGAAGCCTCATTAAAGCCTCATTAAAGGTTGAAGTTATGTTCGAAAGAAATATTCACGAAGAAAAATTAATGAGGGTCGGTCATAGATTTTAACCCTCTAAGAGCAACTTCTGAGCAGCTGTGGAGCAATTTATCGACATTTTATTATTTTGAATCAATTTTGAAGAAAAGCGCATTTTACCTACATACACATTTACGAATAAATTTATATTAAATCACAAATATTTATTTATTTATTTTATGAACTAAGAAAATTTTCATTGTTCATATAAAGTTTTTTCAAATCCTTTTGTATTGGAGCTGGTCGAAGTTTTGGTCCAATTCCATTGAAAGTGCACAGTAAGTTCTTTACTCATACAGTAACTGTATACCAAATTTCACTTATGTACGACCACTCTTTCTTTTTTGTCACTCCGCTATATGAACTCGCAACACTGTGCGTCTCCAGTATGGACAATGAAGCTTTGGCAAAGAAGCTATTCGACGAGGTGGTTGGAGGCCAACGAAGAAGCCGTAGACCATATCTCCGATAAAAGGACCAAGTTAAGGATGCCACATCATCTTTTGGTGTGACCTCCTGGAGACTCCTGGAGAGAACTTTCCAGTTTGTCTTACTTTGTAAACTGAAAAGTTCTCTCTGAGGCCATCAAAAGTCCAAGTCCATCACTTTTTTTGGACTTTCATTTAGTTCAACGACTTTCCATGTAACTTCCCATCATTCTTTAGACACCTTAAAACTTATTTCAAAACTCAATTCACGCCAACGCAAGAGATATTTATGTGCGTTTCGAAGTAAATAATTAAGTGCTTAATTTTTTCTCAAAATTATTCCTCAAGTGCTGTTAGTGCGCAACACTTCCTTGCAATTTTCTTAAAGCACCTAATGACTTTATTAGTTGAAATTCAAATTATGCATTTAACGCTGATGAAATTGTGCGCAGCACATCAACTTCAAAGCAGTCGTCAAGTGGCAACTTGTTCACAGCATTTCTTGCAACCAATTTCCAAAACTTTGAGCCGTCAACTGAATGCTTGGTGCGCATTCACTGTGCGCTCTCTTCAAGACTGCGCTACGCTTAATTATGAGTCTTTGTTCTTGAACGACCACTTGGCGCCGACAAAGACGCGCGTTTTATAAATTCTTTGCAAAAACAAAAAACAAAAAAAACAAAAAAAAAAAGAAAAGAAAAGAAAAACGTTTTAAAGTGGCAGAATTGTGCGTTTTTCCAGCAACTTTTTGTGTATAAATAACTTTCAGTGTACATGTGTGTGTGTGTCTGTTCATCTACAATGAAGTGCACACTTGCTTTTGCCACTTTCGCCTCTTTGCTTTTTGTTTTCCGCATTTTGCAAAAATTCCCGGCGCATTCTTTTCTCGCTTGCGGCGCCTTTCCCTTGGCGATGCTTTCCTTGCCGATCCCATCGTTGCTGCGCCGTTGCGGCCTGCACTCCGGTTGCGCCCAAGGCGCACTAAATCGCAGTGAAACGCATAATTATGTCCTCATTGCACACTTAACATCAAATGCAGTTTCGCTTTAATCTCATGTGACACTCTTCGCTCCGCACCATTACGTCGCTACCGCTTTGGACGCCTGAAGCGCTCGTAATGTCGACGATGCGCAGCGCATTGCATTGCGTTGCGCTGACGCACGTTTTGCAATTTCAGCGCCCAGATATTGGCTGCTTTACTCTACCGTTACTACATATTTTTATGCACATTTTACGCGTCGTTGTTGCTGTTATTGTTGGAGTAGTTATTGGGTTTGTGCTTGTTGTTGTTGTTGTGGTTGCTGCTTTTGTAGCCTCAAGCAAAAAAAAGTGTGGATCTGGCGGCTTCACTTCGTTTTGTGCAGATGCTGCGGTTGTTATTGTTGTTGCTGTTTTTTCGCTTTTTATTATGCACCAAGTTGTGGGCCATGGGGGCGTATGAGTGCTACTGCAGCCACCGTAGTGCAACATTGCAACTTGCCTGCAAGTGTGGCAAGTAACATTTATTTAGGTCAAAAACATTGAACAGTCTGGCAGTGAATTGTTGCTTTTGTTGTTGTAGCCTGTTGAGGGGTTGTTGCTGTGGTTGCAGTTGTTGTTGGTTACTACGTATTTGCCTGGAAGTTGTTGAAGCGGAAGAAGAACGACTCCCATTTATGTTTTGCTCAGCATTGAGTGTGTATAGTTTTTTGCATTTCCGGTCTCTGCAATTTGCTGTAACCTCCGAGTGCGTATTTTCATACCAATGAAAAAATTTGTCAACGTTTTACTTTTCTAGGCTTTGTTGAGCATTGAGCAAATTGGCTGATTGTGACAACATAAGTTGCGCATATAAATGATTAATTGTGCACGTACGGCAAGTTAATTGAGAGAAGACTTTATTGAAATATTGTACAAATATTGTATTGTATTGTTCAATACAATAGAACAGATTTGAACCATGTTTATTGGTTGGTGTTCTGACAGGTCACTGCTTTTCATAATAACTGTGAGCCCACAAAATAGGCGAAACAGATTAATGAAAACCATTTAGAAATTGCAAGGCCTGTTCACAGTAATGAGGTTGTTCACTATATCAATGTTAACATTTTTGTTCAAAAACTCGTTTTATTTGCTCAAAATACACTTTTTGTTTTTTGCTTGAAATAGCTTTAACCCTTATTCTCATACCCGGGTACCCGGGTGCCCACTGCGATGTATTTTCGTGAAAAAACTGACAAATAATGAAAATTTTTTTTTTACCTTCCGGATCCTCGTTATTTAGGTGAAAAGCGAACAAATCATATCAAAATTTTATAAACACTTTTTAATTAACAAAATATTGAAAACTTAAAAATTTCATGAAATGGGTACCCGGGTACCCCGGGTGCCAAACGACGTTAGTAAGTTTGGGTATGAGAATAAGGGTTAAAAAGTTTGTTCAATATTTAGAAGCTCCATGTCAAAATTTGGGTGTTCACTGTATCAAGGTGTTCACTATACCCAGACACGACTGTACTTCAGTAAGAAAGTTACTCAACAAAAGACATCAGCCAGTCAAACTTTAAATATATATGTTACGAGCTTTCTTAAAATATCAAACAAAAACTTTTTCATTCAAATTTTCATAACGATTCTTCTCTGTGATGATAGAAAAAATCAATTTTAAATTGTTTGCCATAAGTTTCTTGAATGCTTGAAGAATACTTTCTATAAATTTAGGTTTGCTTCTCAAGTTCTAGAGAACTTTTCACACTAAAAAAAAAATAGATAAGAATAATGATGGGCGGTCTGACAGGTCACTGTTTCATTAGCTCTCACGCCAGAAAATTGGGTTTGCTTTCTATTGTCTTCAGTTGAAGCTGAATGGACGAGATAGAGGAAGACAATGTGCGACAAGTTATATGTACTTGTCCCGAAATATATGGAAGAAGAAAGAGTAACACCGGCAACTTCTTCTTCAATATAGCGCATGTCTAATCGATATATAGATATATAATAGTACTTTTCCAATAGGATTACTCACAGTCTACTAGGCATCGTAAAGAGCTCAAACAGGGTCATTAAGTGAGAGGACTTAAGCTCGATTAATTTTGGTATCACAATGGACCTTTATGGCCTAAGAGAGCTTCGCCTTGGGGAAGCCACGCATACCTACTTATGTACCTATGCTCTCTGTAGCCCTTCTACAGCCCCTAGCAAAACTTAAAATTATGAACGTAATAGATTGTTTATAATATTTTTGTTTTCTTAGGTGCTTTGCAAAATCTTTGTACCTGTTCGTATTGAATCAAGTTATCCGGTGTTGCCACCTTACAGCATTACTAGTACAGATTACATAATCAACATTCAGCAGCTACGCTGGTTTGGCCTTGTCTCCCATATGGAGGATGAAACTTTGGCAAAGAAGCTGTTCGAAGAGTTGGTTGGAGTTCGACGGCAATGAGGAACATTTGTCTCTGATGGAAGGACCGTCCAGTTGAGGACGTCCCATCATCTCTTGGTGTGGTCGACCGGAGAAGACTCTTGAAAAGCAGAGACGCAGTGTTCGAGCAGTGTTGCCAGATCAGTTGATTTCGTCCTAAATTTAGGAGATTTTTGGCCTTTTAGGAGAATTTTTAGGAGGAAGAATTGTTTAGGAGAAAGTTTAGAAGATCCATATTTTATGTTAGGGGATTTTTCAGATTATGTTAGTGGATTTTTGGGAGATTTTTGCATAACAAAGTATGATGTATTGGGAAAGCTGGCAAAAAAAAACATATTTTGGCAACTATTTTAAAAGTCAAAGCACCCGATTGTGTTAAAAATTGTTAAGCTCACAAAATGTAAACTCGTTCTATCTCGTTCTCACTTATTACTGTCACAATGAAATCCCGCCAAACATGACACTTTTTATTTAATTCATTTGTTATATGTTTTGTTTTTGTTAAGTTTTGTTTTGTTAAGCTGAAGCTGAATAAGAAAAGGTTGCATTGAAAAAATTATATGTAACATATATATTTTTATTTTTTATGAGAATTTGAATTCCTTTAAAATTACGCTAATTACAAAAAAATGTTGGAGATTTTTTTTACTTTTAGATGGAAATTTCAGTATTTTTTAAGATTTAGGAGAAAGTCATTTTAGGTATCTGGCAACACTGAGTTGATTTGTCTACCTGTGTAGACCTCTAAAACGTGTCATAGATCGCCCTAAGCGGTTCAAATATCAAATTCAAGTTCCTTAGTTCCTTATCAAAGTTCCTTAGTTTATACTGAAAAAAATTCTAAAAAAAAATTTGAGGACATTTTTGAACTTTTGGAAGGAAACTTCAGTATTTTTTTAAGATTTAGGAAAAAGTCATTTCAGGTATCTGGCAACACTGGCCTGAAGAGAACTTTTGCGGCATGCAACAGTTTAATAAGAGAAGACTTTTACGACAGACTGTAACCTGCTATCGAATTCCTTCAATAAATTTGCTCAAAGAGATAAACAAGAAAATTTTTTTAGACCCATATTTGTCAAATAATACTAATAAAAATAAATAAAAATCATAATTTACTGTCAAATAACAGCACATCTAATCAACTTTTCTATTACTTCTCAAGTGCGGCCTGATGCTTCAAGTACTTTATTATATTTTTTCTCAAATCAATATTCTTTTGTACAAAACAAAATTTTATTAATACCTATTATGCAAAATTTGCGTCATTTGCAATTTTGAGGTTTTGTTTACATTGTATAATTTCAAGGACACATTGATATCGGAAAGCTAAAATATGTATTTAACTTAATAAAAATTGGCAAAATCCTTCATTACGAAACCTTACTTATGCAAATAGTTAACAAAACAGGCCGGTGATTTGCATAAAATATATGTATACCCTTTATTACATAAATATATATAGTATATTCATGTATACATATATAGGTGTGTCTTCTGCTTGGAAACACTCAACATTACATCAACTTACAGACACAGTTACATACACACGTACATTCGTACATATGGCCAGGCAACTTAAAATATGACAAAAGTCAAGTAAAACATCAACGCACCTTTTTCAAGAACAACAAAAACAACAAAAATAACTCATGGCAAGTGATTTAGGCCCACGTTGGCCATAAGGTGTGGTGCGGTGAGGTGACTTTGGACACACAGTGCGGCTCGTTAAACACAAAAAAAATTTCACTCAAGCTGGATAAACATAAATTGCAAAAAATTATGCCCTGCTTGCGTTCATAATTTTGCATTTTATTTGACCTTTTTGCGGATCAGTGAGTTTTTCGCACATCTTGCACGCGCAAAAGGCCACATCGAGCTGTTGACGGCGCCCAGTCGAAGCAGAAGCAAAAAAATGAAAAGTTGTACAGGTGTTTTCACTATCGCCAGTCGTCGAAAGGACACAGTTGACAAATGGATTGTAGGCGCTTTCATTAAATTTCATAAATAGCTGGGCGAGCAAAAGTTTCAAATATTTGTGCAACTTTAAATACGAACTTGTCACATGACGCCAAATGAAAACGAGGCTTTAGGCTTTAAGGCTTTTAGGGGCAAAGCAGTCAAGTGAAATGTTGGCTTTTCAATTTTCAGCCATCTTTTGCATTATGCTTTTCAATAATTAAATTATTGTCGCAGTCGTAAGTTGTGTGTGTGTGTGTGAGTGTTTGTGTCGTTAGTCAGTGAGCAGTCAACGTTGCTGCGTTATTTCTTCTTTTCATAAATTTCTTACAAAAATTTTGTTTTTATTTTCACATGAAATGCCGCATTGCTATGCAGCGAAGTGTAACAGCGAGCTCGAACAAAAGTTGTAAACTGAAATTAGCTGCAGGTAAGCGAGCAATAAAAGCAGCCAAAGCATCCAAAGCAGCACCAAAAGGCAACCAAATGTGTTTTTGATAGTGGGACCAAGTCAAAATTATTTACCATTTATGATGCGACGTAAAAATGTGTGCGCGCGTGTGCGTGTTTTGTGTATGTTTGTGTGTGTGTGTGTGTGTGTGCGGAGATTTTCGGTGCTTTATCATGAAAGCCGCAGGCACGTGTGCGCCGCTCTGATGCCGTTTCAATCAAATGAACTGTGGCCAGTCCGGCTCGACTGGTGTGGTTGCTGTTGCATGAAAAACCCTTTTGGTTTTTATACATTTTCGGGTTCAAGGTTGTAAAATTTAAATTGCAAACAAATGATTATCCTCTTAGCTGAGCGCTGGGCAGTAAAAAACACGCACAAACGTAAACAAAAATTTAAGCTACAGTGGCCACAGTTGGTGAGTTTCTCAGTATTTAGTGGCAATAAAACTTGCAGCGGTCATGTTGGGTATTGTTTTTGTGGTTTTGTAGTAAAGAGAAATGCAAAATTTTTTCAATAAATGACTTTAGTAATCTATATCGTTGTCTATATTGGGTTGTAAAATCAATCAATTGAACTACGCTGAATGAAGTAAAAAGTTTCGCAGACAGTTTTATGATTGCTTGAGTCAGTTTTGTTTGAGTGCGGTTCAAAGATGAACTTCAGCAAAGAGAAATATGCCATATTTTAGAGTTTTTCTTTGATAAAGGTGACTAAAGATGTGAATAGTGTCTGTGGCCATGATCAGTGAGGCACAAAATATGCCATATTATAGAGTTTTTCTTTGATAAAGGTGACTAAGGATGTATTAGTGTCTATGATCCTGATTAGTGGCGCAAGCAAGGGGGGTTTGGGGATTCAACCCATAATAAATATACAAATTTCTGGTGCAAAATATGGTTTCAAATGGAATTGAGCTCAAAATTTTCTACGTAAACACTTCTTCTTCTTCTTTTTCTTAGCATCACAGTCCTGCATGGACCATTGCTCTTCCTCCAGATTTCTCGATTCGCTGGTAAGCGCCACCAGTTTTGCATGTTCATATCCTTGAGGTCATTGATCACTGCTTCTACCCATCTTTTCCTTGGTCTGCCTTTAGTTTGCTTCACATATGGTTGCTTCTTGAAGACTCGTTTTGGAGTTCTTTGTTCTGGCATTCCTTCTACGTGTCCAAGCGAGCGTATTCGTTGAGCTTTTATGTATTTTATGATGTTTTGTCCCTTAATGAGGTGTTGAAGCTCATTATTGTATCTAATACGATATGCGCCATCTTTCAACCTGATTGGACCATATATTTTATTCAGTATTTTCCTTTCGAACATTGCTATTTGGTTCACGTCATTCGACTTCATCGTACACACTTTGCAACCATATGTCAGGATTGGGCGTAAGGGATCATGATACATACGTAGTTTTTGGTTTCTCGACAGGAGTTTGGACTTGAATAATTTTATATGTGCGAAGTATGTATGTAAACCCTACCGCCTTCAAAAAAATCTAGGGTGCGCCACTGATCCTGAGACTGTAACAGTCCATTATGTACAGTTTAGGTTTCGTTGATTCCGTTCTGGCAATTTTAATATCAAAGATGGACCACGCTCTGGAAGGCCAAATGCCGAAAAACTCAATCAAATTATAAAAAATTTTGATTTCCGACTGTCATCCCACGCAAAACGAGACTCCTCGAAAAACAAAACAACAAATATTTTTTGTTGTAAGATTGGTGCATGGGTGCCACATGAGTTAAAGCAAAGAGCACCTCATGGAATCAATTTCCATCTGCAAACTTCTGCTGAATTGAAACCAAATCGATGGATATCTAAAGCCCGACTGGGTGATGAAAAGTGTATCACTGACAACCAGTTACACTTAGAGGATTTCATTTGGGGGAACTATTTGAAACCATATTTTGTACCTGAAATTTTTATGTTTTGGGGGGTTTGAACCTCCAAAACCTTCCACTATGTGCGTCACTAATGACAACAGTATCGAAGCTGGCACTGACCCATTTTCGGTGTATATGACCGGGGTTAGCTAGGAGCATACTATGCTCGCTCGGGACTCCCTTCCTGACCTCAGAACAATTTATACTTACTATAGATTTCTTAAAGTGGATTTAAAATACCATCCAATATCAACAAAAAATGCTTATTAAACTTTAATTTTTGAACTAATTGTGCTACCTAGCTGTGGTAGCAACCACTCAATCAACGACACCAACCACTCAATCAATGCACCAACCAACGACAAAGTAAAAAAAAGCAGTTTTGCCAGATGCCTGAAATGACTTTCTCCTAAATCTTAAGAAAATATTGAAATTTCCTTCCAAAAGTTAAAAAATCACCTACAATTTTTTTTAAGGAATTACCCTTCTCATAAAAAATAAAAATATTTACATTTCATTTTTTAAAGCAGCCTTTTTTATTCATCTTTGGCTTAACACAACTTAACAAAAAAAACATATAACAAATTAATTAAGCAACAAATGCAAATTTTGGCGGGATTTCATTGTGAATTAAGTCGGTATCCAAAAATCTGCCAAAAATCCACTAAGGATCCAAAAAATCCCCTATTATAAAATACAAATCTCCTAAACTTTCTCCTAAACAATTCTTCCTCCTAAAAATTCTCCTCAAAGGCCAAGAATCTCCTAAATGTGGGAGGAAATCTTCTGATCTGGCAACACTGAATAAAAGTAGTCAAAGTCAAATGAAACGGCGGCTATGTTTCAATTTAATTTCAGGCAAGTATTACTTTGTTTTTGGTGTGTAGGATATTTTAATATGAGCTCAACTGGGTTAAATTGGTGTCGGGACTTTCAACAATTGGCAGTCTGAAGAAAACATTGGCCCAGAAGTATCCAGGAGAAGAGTTGTGCTCCATTAGGACAACGCCAGGCCACACACATCAATAGCGATTCGCCAGAATTCACCTTATAGCCAAAAAAACACAATGAAATTACCTTAAAAATAGTCACAACTTATCAAACAAAACGGTACATAGTTGACCTAAATTGAATCCTTCTAACTATCTCCAGCAAAACCTTAAATTTCATGCAAAAATAACACATTTTGTTGAATTTTTTTTTCATATATTGTCATTGTTTATCCCCAAAACTAGTGAAAAAAGTGCAATTGTTTCTTGACTCCCAGGTCGACAAATCACTTTTCAAACTATCTACGTCTTTTTACACCTTTCACTCTTAACCCCATTTTCTCATACGCATCATGTTTTTTTTCACATATTTTCTTCATTTCGTCTCATCGCAGCTAAACTTTGGCAAACTTGTTGGCAAATTGAATGCAAAGGAAAAGTGGCAACCAGCGCCCTATGTGTCCAATCACCAAACCTTTCTGTGAGCATTTTAAAAAAATTAATAAAAGATGAGCGGCATTATGTCCGCTTCCGCTTTCGGCCTGCCCACATCCTTGCTACACTTTCACTACGTTCGTCTTATTCTGCTTCGGGAGTTGTGTGTCTTATGTCTTGCATTCTGTGTTCTCTGGTCTTTGGGCGCTGCCCACTACTTGGCTCCGCCGTGGGAGTGTTTTCATATTTTTCCTGTCGTCCTGTATGTCCTTAAGCACTTTTTGACCTTTTTTTCTTACTCTTTGTTGTTCTTGTTGTTGTTATTGTTGCTTGTTGAAGTGAACATTCTGGTTGACAAGTTTTTGCTGGCGCTCACACTACACTTAACGGCGGCGGGTAACAAATGCGAGCAAAATCAGCAGCCAGCGAAAACAAAAACAAGAAAACGAACAAAAAGCAAAAACCTTAAAAAGAACGAACGCTGTAAAAGAATCTCATAAATTTGTAACACTTTTTCAAAGTATTCGCTGGGTTGTTTTTTTTTGTGTTTTTGTTTTGCATTAGGTTTTTGCATGCTTCATAGTAAAAGTTGACCTGCAAATGTGTGTGTGTGCGTGTGGGGGTGTGTGCGTGTTTTTTACAGCAGTTGAAATGTGAGCTGCCGGCGATCATACCAAAACATATTACACCCAAAAAAGGCAGCAACAACACCCAACGCCGGCGGCCAACTCTCAACCTCGCTCCATTTTAATAACAAAATCAACAACAACAAACACAGTACATAACACTGGCACATGCACTTATACACAGGTCAATTTGTCATGGCTTAAATAATGTGCATAATTTTCTACATATGTGCGTATATGTGTGTGTGTGTGTGTGTGTGTTTGTGTCAACGTGTCAGTGTGTTCGTATGTGTGTCACACATCTTGAGGTGAAACAAAGTTGCAAAGCATCGCAACGTGTGACTGACTTTAAGTAGCCCAGTTTGCAGCGTACACACAATTCGTAGCATACTTTAAGGCTGACCCATTTTTTGGTCACATTTTGTGCGGTGTGTGTTTGGTAATGATGGCTGATTTAAATGTCAAACCCAAAATTGCTGCACACACACCCAAACACAAACACACACACATACACATCGAACATAAATAAATAAAGTTTTGCTTTTTTGGCTTCCGGTCGCACCACAAAAACACTGATAAGCCCTACAAAAACAATAAAACCGACACATACTTCAGACATATGCATATCTCGAAAACCACAGGCCACAAGCCACACGAATTCACACACACACACACAAACATGCGATTGTACAACATTGACAAATTGCCACATTTCAATTCATTACGAAAGCCGTCTTTGTCTGACTTGGCTGCTTTTCAGCGCCTCGGTTTGGCATTTCACTCTCCACAACACAAAGCCGCGCGCCAACTGAAATTGTAGCCCAACTTGTGATACTCGCAGTTGCCTGGGGCGGCATATGAAGTTAGCTTTGCGCGGTCAGTACATGGACACGTGTAGGCGACAGCAGCTTAAGGCAAACAAATTCCTAGCGACATGTGTGTTCGTATGGACACAACAGCAGTTTCGACATAATGAGGCTTGTTGATTTAATGTTTAACACAAAAAAAAAACAATAACGATAAACCATTTTCTTGTAGGTTAGTCGAAAGAACGTGAGGCAAGAGTCTAAGTATTTGTATGAAAATCAAATAAGCAATGCAAATGTTGTGTTAGCGGTCAGTTTTCTTGCAGCAATTGTCTGAGCACTAATAGGCTGACCATATTAGCATCATTTCCTGTACAAAAGGACATAAGATTTACATCTTCTTGCGTAGTACGCCCTCGAACATTTCCATTGCATTTGTAATGCTCGATTTCTAATCAGTTTTTGGACACTCAACGCCTCAAGTTAGACTTTGTTGTCGAAAAAGATGAAATTTCGTATATATATTCTGTAGCATAGTTAACCTCTAACCGCAATTTAAAAGCTTAAATGTGCGTTGTTTTCAGTAAAATGTTCTATTGCTGCCAAATGATGATTCTTATGATGCTGACACAGAATGTACATGAAAATTATTTGACAAATTTTCAAATTTTTTTTGTTCGTAGTTTAGAATATTTTTAATTTATAAGGAATGTATTTTTTAGGTATTTTGAATTTGGTATTTGTATGTATTTATTTACGTATTTTGAATTTAATATTGAACTCTGTTCATCATAAATCATCATAAATTAAAAACTCTGTATTTTAAAAGCTTCAAATCTGAGATACACAACTCCAGTCATTCTTGGGTAATCACTAAAGCATTACATCTGAAGCACAATTTGACATAAACTTTTATATTCACATCAAAATTTATATAAAAATTGTTGTCAGATTTATGAGTCATAATTCAAGCTGTCAATCTATGTTATTTAAAAAACCAAATTAAACCTTCGATAATTAGAATTTCATTTTTATTTTTATTTTTTAGAAGTCCATTCCATCATCATCATCCATCTTTTTATTCATTCCCGTAAAAGACAACACTCACTGAGCGAACCGTTTGATCGAATCAAATATTTGATCATTCACAACTATGTTGGTGAATACAGACATATCTGCTTTGGCAAAGTGACTCACGGAAAATGAGTTACTACATCACGAGCTATCGAACCTTCTTCGCTTCATAAGAACTATGAAATGACTAAAGGAGATCCAGTGTCTTTGGGGAAACTTGAATGACAAGAACCGCTTGATTCAAGGCAGCGAGATCACTAAATAGTGGCATTTGCCACATCTGCTTTATGTCATCATGAGTGCGAGCACTTTGCTAGTCAATAAGGGAGACTAAAATAAAGGGCTGTGTCTCCTAGATATTTCCTTTAGTATAATAATACAAATTCTACCCCTAGTCTCCGCATTATACGTCTGTCTGCTTATGCTCTATTAACCCATATACAATTTTTAAAACCTTTAAGATCAATCGAACCGTTGATCTTCGTTGGGTCTATTGGTTCATTTAGTCAATTTTTTAATGTTTAATCCTTTGAGACAGAGGTCTGTCTGTTTGTCTTCTGACTATGAATAAACTGTCTGTTTTTTGGGCTCATCTGTTGATCATTTAACAAATTGACTGAACTGTTTTATAAATGAATAAATGATCAGATGAATCATCACCCATCTGTCTATTGGCTTATTTATTCGATTTTTTTTATGAATTGATGCACTTGTCCAAACATATGTCTGTGTTTTTTTTGCTAACAATCGTCGATATATTTTTGACACCGATTTTTCATTCATCAAAGACCAATAATTGACCAAGCAAACGGTTCCATTATCTCGCCAATTGTTTATTGCTATATTAAACCAACTCTTGGATTTTACGATTTTATCCAAAGGTGAGTCTGTTTTTTCTTTGCATTTTTGTCGCCAATCTTTGATTCATAAGACGAACCATCTGATCCTCAATTGTTTATTGGTTTATTTATTCCATTTCTCGATAATTTATGTTTTGATCCACACACCTATTTGATGGTAGGCTATCAATAGACTTGTTTTTAGATCTTTCTTTCATAGATCTGGACTAGATTGATCATTCATGAAGCGAATCGTGTGATTATCTCCTCAACCATTTGCTGGTTTATTTATGATTTTTTTCTGCAATATTTCATCATTTTATCCAAACATCTTTCTGCTAGTCCTCCGACTATAAATCATCGATTTATTTGTGAGGCTGAACTTTCATTCATCTCAGGCCGATCATTCATGAAGTGAACCGACTCATCATTTTCTCAACTGTCTTCTGGTTTATTTATACACTTTTTCGATAATTTATTCTTTTGTCCAAACATCTTTCTGTTAGTTCTCCGACTATCAATCATCAATTCATTTGTGAGGCCTATCATTTATTCATCTTTGACCAATTTTTCATGAAGTGAACCGGCACATCATCTCCTCAATTGTCTGCTGGTTTATTTATAGATTTTTTTTCGATATTTTATCCTTTTATCCAAACCTCTTTCTGCTAGTCTTCTGACTATCAATCATCGATTTACTTGTGAGGAAGGTCATTTTTTCATATCAGACCGAGCATTCATGAAGTGAACCGACTGATCATCTCCTCAACTGTCTGTTGGTTTATTTATGAAATTTTTCGATAACTTATTCTTTGGTCCAAACAAATTTTACTAGTCCTCTGACTATCAATCATCGATCTTTCACTGATCTAAGACCGATTATTCATGAAGTGAACCGACTCATCATTTTCTCAACTGTCTGGGATTTTATTTATAAATTTTTTTCGATATTTTATCTTTTTATCCAAACATCTTTCTGTTAGTTCTCCGACTATCAATCATCGATTTATTTGTGAGGCTGAACATTCATTCATCTCAGACCGATCATTCATGAAGTGAACCGACTGATCATCTTCTCAACTGTTTTCTGGTTTATTTATAAAACATTTTTGATCATTTATTCTTTGGTCCAAACATCTTTCTGCTAGTATTTTGCCCATCAATCATCGATCTATTTGTGAGACCGATCATTAATTCATCTCAGACCAATCATTTATCAAACAAATCATCTGATCATCTCCTTAACTGTTTGCTGGTTTATTTATAAGTAAATTTTTTGGATAATTTATTCATTTATCCAAACATCTTTTTGCTTGTCCTCTGACTATCAAAAAGTGATCTATTTGTCATTCATCTCAGACCGCTTATGAATTAAGTAAACCGACCAATCATCTCCTGGAATCACTTTTTGTTTTAGCGATTTTAGTCCCAAAACTGTTTATTTTTAGGACCTTTAGGATCTTTCATTCATTAACTCTCTTGTTGTCAGATTTCGTAACGAATTCCTCAACAATTTCGTTGCTAAGTTCATTCGTCTATATGTTTGGTTGCCTGATTGTTAGGTGTAATAATCTTTAAAGCTCTGAATAAAAGTTAAATTTTAGTCTTAAGATGTGATATCCTTTAAACTTATTGAGATAAAGTTAGCTTGTAACAAACTAAGACGTGTCTTAAGATTGCTTACATACTTTGCTTCTCTCAACAGACTGCTGACTGCTTTGACTGACATATTTCAGAGGGTTTGAAGATTCAGACGGTTCTGTTCAGATTCTTCTCATTGTTTTTTCTCTTCAGATTTCTTTTAGACCTGGTTAAGCCAACTTATAGTTGATTCTCCTAACATTAACATTAACTTCAACTTTTAATTCCAATTCTTTTCGTCTTTAACTTAACAAATTCTCTTTGTGTGCATTCCTTGCTGGGTTCCATGCAAATTACTGTGGTTACATTTCAATTTCAGTTCAAGCAGTGCTATTCGTACACACACACACCCAAACACCCACACTACTATATTACATACACATTGGTTTCATTCGGTTTTGCTTTGTTGACCATTTTGTTGTTGGTACTTTCAGTTTACTCTTTGAAGTAACGACAACTCTATACATCCACACTTATCACACACACACACACCCTTTCACAAATGCCCAAACACAAAAGCAGTGTAATTGTATGTGAGTTGTTGTTGTTTCCTGCTCATATCTGAATCGTTTCTTTGGCGCTTTATGCTTGTGAAATTTTACTGTCAATGTATTTCTTTTCCGGTTTTTTATTATACGATAATTTTTGTATCTTTTTAAGGATTGACAATTCGTTGAAATGTAAAATGTGTTTATTTTGTTGAATTTCTGCTGGTTTTAGATTGAAAAATTGACAAGTGGATGTAAGATGCGGATGTGGATGCTGCAGACTTTGGACTTCTTCTGTGTGCAGCTGTGTGTGTAAACGGAAGAAGCGGTAAAGCAATGAGAAACCGATTAAATGTCAAAAACGAAAGCAACCCAACAAATTTGTATGACAAACGAAGCGCACAAACGACCATTCAGTCATTCAGTCATTCGGCCATCAGCGAAGATTTGGCGATTCAACTGCAGAGTTGCTGATATGCTGACAATCTGTTTAATGCCATGAATCGAGCACGTTTCTATTTTTGGCACCAGCACACATTGTCGCCACAACCAGTGAGTGAACCAGTGAAAGCGACAATCAACTCGGGACTGCATAAAAAAACCGCCATAAATCCAAATGCGGCGCACTTGTGTGTTCTTCACTCTAATTTTTACGCGCTTTGCAGTCTTATTTTTGTTGCTTTTGTTTTGTCGTTTTGTTGCCGCCATATAAACCTTTATTTGTACATCTGTTTACGGTGTACTTAACGGCGCACGTGTGTGTGTGTGTATGTGAGTGTGTGTGGCCATAAAATGTTGCAAGCGCGCACACAACTTACGCAACATTGATGTGATGCATAATTACAAAAATGTTGCATTTATGTGGGAGCAGTGTTTTTCCAAGCAACAACAACAACAACAACAGCCAGTCGAAATAACAAGTTTCGACGTTTGAGTGTATGTGTGTATGTGCGAAAGTGTTTGTGTGTGGGTGGTAATTAAATGGCTGCGGCTGAGTGTTGCATACATTTGGGCGCCGTAAAATACAAAATTCTATGAATTTGTACAGTTGCAATTAAAAAATCGTAAAGTTGATGTCACCGCGCAGTGTTGAGCGTGTAAGCCGTAAAAAAATTCATGTTTTTAGCGCTTATCAGACGTGCTGTCAAAGACAATGACAACATAATGAGACCAAACAAATTCCCAATTAACACTAATGACAAAAATATGCCACACAAAAAGTTCATGTGACGACGAGACGAGATGAGAGACGTGGAAGGCGTGCGGCGTGTTTTTGATGTAAAGTGTTAATTTGCATGCGTGAAAGAAGTGTCAGATTTATGCGGCTTGTAATTAAGCTGAGCTGAGTGAGCTAAAGTGAGAGTTGGCATGTTGATAGAGAGGAAAGGAATGAGATTGAGAGAGCTGAATGCCTTAAATGCCGGTACAGATGGTTTGAGGTTAAGGTTCAAACTTCCCCAACACAAAAGTTGCTGGTACGAAATATGGTTCCGAAAGGCATTCAGCTCAAAAGTTGTATCCAAAACCTTTCCCCAAAATGAAATCCTGTGTGCGCCACTGGCTTAGAAGTTTAGGTTCGTGTGGGAAAAAACGAAAACTTACACTGACACTGACGCACAACAGTACTTTTGACCCATCCAAAAGATGGTATAGGCATGAAACTAGTTAGAAATCATTTATAGTAACCTGGCAGGATTATAAAGGACCTTACTGGCATATTTTGGTCCTGAAACTTCCAAATACAAAATGTAGTCTACAGGCGATAACTTTCTTCTTTCATTTGATACCCATAACTTCATCATTGAACAACCGCAAATAATTCAATAAATTCTTTGAAATTCTTTGATGCATGTCCTTAACATTTAAAAGTCCTTAGAAAAGCACATAGGATCAGAAAATAAACTGAGTACGCCATGTTACTACAAATGACCTTAAGTTTCAAGACTATACAACTTTTTTGGATGAGTCTTGACAAAAGTCGTATTTTGTTGCACAGTGTAAGAATTTATTATTATACTTGAGTTAAATGATATTTGAAACGCAACAACTGTGATTGGTTCAAAAAGATTTTAAAAGTATCAAAAAATGTATTAAAATTAAATCTCTGGAAAATAAATTCTATGGGAGTGAAATATCCCACAACTTTTTCAGAGCTGAACCCATGTTTATAGAAAAAATGTTAAAAAAAAAATTGGCTAAGTAACTGCGATGCGACTGAACATCTCAAAAAATAAATTTTTTGAAACTACTTTCAGCATTTTTGCTAAAAAAAAATCATAGAAAATAGAGAAATCATAGAAAGAATGACTCAATTTATTATTCTTTCAGAGCTGAACACATTTTTACATTATAAAAAAAATTGTTAAAATTTTTGGCTAAACTGCGATGTGACTGAATATCTCAAAATAAATCTTTTTTAAAAACTATTTTCAGCATTTTTGATAGAAAAATTATAGAAAATCAAAAAATTGCTTCATTTATTACTCTTTCAGCGCTGAATCTATGTTTATATTAAAGAAACCCTTTTTGTTTTAATTTTAACTAAATGACTATCTCAAAATATATATTTCTAGATAACTAACTTCAGCATTTTTCGTAAACCAATTCTTAGAAAATCGAGTTAATAAACAATAATATCGTCTATGAGAGTTAAGTATCTAACTCTTTCAGAGCTGAACCCATGGTTAGGAAAAAAATTTGTACAATTTTTGGCAAGTATCCCAAAATATATATTTTTTAAAAGTATTTTCAGCATTTTTGCTAAACAAGTTCATAGAAAATCGAGTTAAAGAACTCATATTGTCTATGAGAGTGAAGTATCTAACTCTTTAAGAGCTGAACCCATGTTTAGAGGAACAGTTTTTGTTTTAAATTTTTGGCTAAATGACTGCGATATGACTGAATATCTCAAAATATATAATTTTCAAAAACTATTTTTAGTATTTTTGCTAAACAAATTCATATAAAATCGAGTCAGAAAGTGATAATATTCTCTATGGGAGTAAAGTATCCCATTACTCATTCAGAGCTAAACTAAATGTTAATAGGAAAAATGTAAAAATTGTTAACTGCGATATGACTGAATATCTCAAAATAAATATTTTTTTACAGTATTTTCGGTATCTATTTGTGTTAAACAAATTTTAAGAAAATCTCAAAATTGCCATCATTGTCTATGAGAGCGCAATATCTCATTCTTGTTCAGAGTTGAACCCAAGTTTAGGTGAAAAATTTGTATAACTGTTGGCTAAGTAACTGCAATATAACTGGATATATCACAATATATATTTTTTAAAAACTATTTTCGGCCAAGTCAAGTCAAGTCAAGTCAAGTGACTGCAATATCACTGAATATATCAAAGTATATATTTTTAAAAACTTTTTTCAGCATTTTCACTAGCAAATTTTTTGCTAACAAATAGAAAATCGAGTCAGAAATTGGTATAATTTGTACAATTTTTGGCTTAGTGCAATATGACTGCAATATGACTGAAACAATTTTCAGAAAATTGATTCAGAAAATTATAATGCTGTCTATAGGAGTGAAGTAGGTATCCCATACTTCTTTCAAAACTCATCCTAACGATGAACATATACGATTTTTAGCCGCTTGGCTAAGCCGTAATTGAACATTTTGAAACCAGTTCTAAATCGGTTCATACTGCTGTTCATTTCAGAAAAAGGATATGCAAACATTTCCCTTTACACTTAAAGAAAAAAGTCTGCCCCATCTGTCCACTTTCTTCCAATTTCTTCTACCTTCTTCAACTTCGAAAACATAGTAAAATGTGCCCAAATTATGGAGATATATTTCCGCTAACAGGAAAATTTTATGACACTCAACGAATACGTCAATTCTCACGTGCGCACATTATCCAATTTCAAATTTAATACATGTTTTCAAAATGCTTCACGTTGTTTTTGTTTTTGTAAATGGCGCATAAAATTCGCAAACAAATTTGGCATATCAACTTTGTTAATATGCGCAAACAATTGCCGCACACTTTGGTATTTAATTTGCATGAGCTGCAAAAATCTTTTAACAGCGCAGCGGCAAATGCTGCCAACAGACACACCCACACACACACAGCTGTCTGTCTCTTGAGCGTGCAGCTATCGTTGGCTCTTTGCCGATTTTTGTTGTTATTCAATTTTACTAAAATAACATTTGGCAACATGTCTGCTGCGTGAAGATGAAATTGTTGCAGTCATTCAATTGAAAAAAAAAAATGTTGCTGTTGCTGTTCGTTGGGCTGCTGGTGTGGTCGTGAGAAAAAGTGAAAGTAATATTGAATTTTGGCAAATTTATTGAAGCTGATCCACACAACGAAAAATCAGTTTAGTGAAGATGCCAAGGAAGAGTGAAATAAGCGCAGCGTTAGAACTGCAAAGTGAATAATGGGTGCGTCGGTTATGGAGCGTCGCAAAGTGCCGAAATTCGTAAAAGTTATGCGAAAAATCTGTTAGAGTGGAAAATGTTGTTGCCAAAGTAGAGGAAGGAGAGGAAAGCTTGAGAAATGCACACAGCTTGAAATTGTTTGCACTTTAAGGGCAACCAGTGAAAAATTCAGTGTGGTAGAAGATGAACGTGGAGCATGCTACAGTTAGAGGCAGAAGGATATAAAACTTTTGAATAGGATTTGCTACTTTCGGATTTCGTTAAATTGTAGGAAGTTTTGATTTAAATGGTTAGCTAGGGGATGAAAAGATGAACTGGAAGTTGTATAAATGACTGTTGAAATACGTATGGAAATATGTTATAATGGAAGAATGTATGTGGAAAGAGAAACACGGACCAACTACTTTTTTATTTGGTCAAAATCTTTTTGTATGCATAGACCTCATAATGATAGCCGAAAATGCGTACAAACAGTTGGAAAGTTAGATTACAGACCAACAAAATTCTCTCCGACTTGCAATTTTGCTGAGTTTTGGTTATTTTCTTGGTCATTTGAAGTGTCGGAAGTTTTGGTTTTCGTGAAATTCTTTTCGAATGATAGAAAAGGATATGGATGACTGAATTGTAGACCAAAAGAAGAATTAATTTCGAAAGACTTGATTGCCATATAAAATGAAGGGAGAACTTTTAAAATCATGTTGCCTTATCTAGGTTTCTTTTTAGAATCAAATGTGTGAAAGAATAGTTGGAAAGATGGATTGCGAGCCATATACATTTTCTTACAGTTGTAGTTTTGGTAAGTTTCGATATGGATGAATGCATTTTTAGACTAGACTAGACTAGACTAGACTAGACTAGACTAGACTAGACTAGACTAGACTAGACTAGACTAGACTAGACTAGACTAGACTAGACTAGACTAGACTAGACTAGACTAGACTAGACTAGACTAGACTAGACTAGACTAGACTAGACTAGACTAGACTAGACTAGACTAGACTAGACTAGACTAGACTAGACTAGACTAGACTAGACTAGACTAGACTAGACTAGACTAGACTAGACTAGACTAGACTAGACTAGACTAGACTAGACTAGACTAGACTAGACTAGACTAGACTAGACTAGACTAGACTAGACTAGACTAGACTAGACTAGACTAGACTAGACTAGACTAGACTAGACTAGACTAGACTAGACTAGACTAGACTAGACTAGACTAGACTAGACTAGACTAGACTAGACTAGACTAGACTAGACTAGACTAGACTAGACTAGACTAGACTAGACTAGACTAGAGTTAAGTTAAAAAACTATCTCAAAGAGGACATTTTTCACACAAAAGAAGTTGTGAACTTATCAACTTTTTGGTTTCTAACAAGCAAAAAAATATATGCAGTTACTTTATTTGTTATCCTAAAAAGAAGAAGTTGCAGTGTGGTTACACTTATATTTGTAAAAATCCCATTCGCCTTTTCACGTCAAGTTTAATTGTAATCAAACTGTACCGATTATTATAATCGATTGAATAGGACAGAAATTTAAATTTGGGTTTGCCAAATTTTTCACAGTGTCCAAACTTCAACATGTCAGTACAGATAAATCGACCAATAAAGTTAGACAATCACAGGGTTCAAAAGTTCTTCGGCATTACTGCACTTCAGTCATGCAACTCAGCAAAGCTCAACAGTGCCAGTGTAGGGTGCAAAAGTCATAAATATTATTTAATACTATTAACTAATTCGTCAGACGAAGAATATGGCTACAAATATTGCACTCGACTGTGTCCACAACTTGCAATATTATTGCACAAATTTCAATTAATTTAATTATAATGAAATTTTAACTTCTAACAACGAACCAACTGTAAACGAAACTTTGGTCACTTTGCGCCTGCGACTATGCCATGTTACAGCCTAAAAGTAGGCAATACTCAACTGCCATGTTAGCTGGCAAAACAGAGTGAGTGAGTTTTACTTGGCCTGCCAGCGTTTGTTTTCGTTGTTGTTATTGTTTATTTATTATTTACTGTGGCAACATTTACCTGAAATAAGTTGAGTGCGGAAACTTTTTAATTTAATAGAAACAAGCCGTCAATACACATACACACACATACACAAATACACTCACACACATCCAAAAGCTGTAACAGTAGCGAATAATTTGCTTTTCGGGTATTATTATTTTTTTTGTTAGACAAAAGCAGATTGTTTGGCAAAATTTTTTTTTCTATATTTTGGTAATTTTTTTATGTGTTGTTTGCTTTATAAATTTATAGCGCCAGCTGTTTTTTGTTAGCACTGCTGGCTTTTTGGCGCAAAGTTGTAATCTAACGCTGCAAAAAAAAATAAACAAAAAACAAAAGTCAATGAAAGGCGCAGGTAAAGCTTTATTTAGCGCAATGCGGGGCGTGGCAGTGCAGTTGTTTATTTGCTATTGTTGTTGTTGCGTTCTGCAGTTTGACGGGAAGTTAATCAAGCGCAAAAGTTCGACAGCGGCAAAAGCGTATAATTTCGTTTTGAAAACATGAGCTGCCAGAAAACAAATGGCGCGCTGACGTTTCGGTGTGTGGGTGTGAGCGCTTTTTGTGCTGACGTTTGTTTTTTTTTTATTGTTAAGAAACAATCTTTTATTGTGTTTTGTATTACGTTTACTTTCAAAAAGCCAGTTAACAACAACAACATATTCAAATAGCCAAAAGCTTTACGCGTAATTAAATTCATGCAACTGGAGCTTATTGGCCGCGCGTTGACTGCTTCCGTGCGCACGTGTTCGTCGAACTTTAGTGCAGCAGTAAAAATGCAATTTATTAAATTGAAAAGCGAAAGCAGCTGTTCCGCCTTGCGTTTCTATGCCGACTACACAGTGTGCGCTGCATACTTTGAGGCGCTGCCAATTGCAGTGCCACTCGAGCGCCGCGGCGCACAATGGGGTAAACATGCCAAAAACCCGCGCATTGCCTATTTTATGCTGTAGTATCTATACGGTCAAAGATAAATACCTCAAATTTGGACACCTCCTTCAAAACTCTTCAGAGATTGGCCCACTATAATTTTTTTTATTTATTGTACCGTGCACCGCCACCCTACAGTCGGCAATTAGGCATTTTTAAAATCGTCATTAGTGAAAA
This sequence comes from Melieria omissa, assembly GCA_963971225.1. Taxonomy (NCBI): domain Eukaryota; kingdom Metazoa; phylum Arthropoda; class Insecta; order Diptera; family Ulidiidae; genus Melieria; species Melieria omissa. Next base: position 145,285,941 of record OZ020267.1, read on the forward strand.
CAAAACAAAAGTTATAGTATTTAAATCGACCCAAACTGACTAATGAATACTCTAGATTGTAGCCACGCCCCGATTTTTCGCCTCTTTTCATAAAATACCCACATAAAATACAATCATGTAGGGTAACTCGTATTTAAACAAAAACCATTTGATACGGGTTGATACGGCTCATAACGGGTTAATGGGGAGTACCACGCCCACTTACCGTTATAAATAACCACAAAAAGGCAGATGACGTTGGTTAGTATATAAATATAATAAATTTTCCCAATTTAACCCAGTATGCTTATATGGCAACCCTACTTAAAAGTGGGCGTACCATGCCTATTTTCACGTCATAATTTAGTTAGACGACTTGTAAATTCTCTACAAAGTCTTGTTGAAATATATTGCTTCTTTCGAGAATTACCCTGCGCACCAGCCGAAAAAATTGATAAGAAATATTTTATTTTAGCATATTTATTACTTCAGTGGGTAAATCACATGCATTTTTACATAATTTATTAGGTGATCGAATGTTTGACGTAAGCGGATCGGACATTACAAGAAAACGATTAAAAATATCTGTCAGATTGGCGATCCGTGAATTTCGCCTGGCGTATTGGCTTCGAAATAATTTGAAGTCTTTATTGCAATGTTCTTGGGCCTCTTCAGATAACATCCCTGTAAATACGATTATTTTTCACGCACGTAATACCAATTTTGAGAATAACAACGCACCTAAAGGCAAGATTGCATGCGATATTATGTCTCGACCATGCATTAACACCTTGTGGACAGTCGGTGACATGTACCAGAAGTTGTACTTTGCCACGAGAATCTCGGCCGTTTCCCTTGCGAAGATGTGGAATTTGGTAGCGTCCACATCTCGAGACGTGTTTATTGCGGTTAGGATAACTCCGAATCGATAAATTAAAACCTTATCGATTCCAGTGATAGCGGCCGATATTACAAAATTTTCAAAAAATTTTCGTGCCGTATTGCCGTTGTTTGAGGAACCAAAACCTATAGCAGAAGTTTTTACGTACTTCCATACCCACATTTTGAAAATGAGAAATTTACCTGGCTTCGGTGTGTCTACAATTAATCCAAGTTTTTCGCGAAACTTTTTTTGCATTGCACTTTTAGCTTCAGCGAGCAACTGCTTTTCTTCGACTGTTTTGCGATGGCCCTTTTTTCTACAGTCTACTAATAGTTGTAGCCTATAGTAGTTATTTATAATATACTATAGTAAAAAAATATTTTTAAAAAGGAAATCAAATTGGTACCTATAAGCTAAGTGCAGCAGGAATTCGAAAAATTTGATCCTGGCGTGGAGCGGTGAAATGCCATATTTGAGGTCAATAATGTTTTGTGGAGCGAGTGTTGTTTCAATGTTTCCCAAATTATTCATCTCTTTGGGTCCGTATTTGCAAATGTAGCATCTCTGAGTAGAAGTACAAATTATGTTTCGCGATTGTTTTATGGTGCTAATGATTAACACTTACCGATGTCGCTTTATTTTCTGTTAATACATTTATAATTTTGCCATCGATCATGGTCATAAATAGGTGGTGGTGTGTAGTAATTGTACCATTGTTCAATTTTACGGCAGTGGTTGCCAATTGCTCGATTTCAGCTTCTACTCGTTTATATTCTCTTTGAATTGTTTCGGTGCTTTCTTTTTCGTACGCAATGCGTATTGGGCGGCAATAACTTGAAAAGAAATACTTGCACTTAAGTTTTCGGGAAACAACTTTTTTCTAATTTTAAACTTACCGCGTTGAAGAGCAGTTTTGGTTTTGCCATAACAACGCTTTTTTGTTGTCTATAACTTGTACGGGAACCAAAGTCGTGATCACCACCGAAGAATCGGTACTGGTAGTATCTTCGAATACTTGTCTAAACTCCGCGTGACCAGTGCTACCATCGAAACCCCATTTGTATAAAATTGTGATTTCATTTGCGTTTATGGGCTCTAAAGTTGTTAAGAGGCGGCAAGCTGTATGGTCAACAAGGTTTTGTAAACCAACGACAGCTTCCACTTCGGTGATGAAAATACCTTCCGGATAGCACTGGGTTTTGACTTTCTGCAACTTTGAATAGGATGGAAAAATGTCCGCTCCTAGAACCCAACAAAAGTTAGTCAGCAGCAGCAGTTATATCATATATACAGTTGATTTCCTTACCAATGCCCTTACAATTTTTCGAGAGCACTTCATACTGGTGTTTGGAGAGCTTACAATCTACTGAAGTAGCTAACGCTATTTCTGCACTCATTTTATTTGGAGTAAGCTCGTTCGTCGTCCATGTGCGCAATATTGCCCCACATTCCTTTGGTGTGTCCGCAATTTTTTTTAACACTTGTGCGGCTTCCAAGTTGCCATTTTTTCGAAAGCTGCTCGAAGCAGCGAATGACAGCAGCTCTGGTTCGACTTGTCTTAGATCTATTCCGAAATTGTAAATTGTTTTACAATTGAGGTTTAAAGAAAATCGTTCAGTATACTTGCCTCTTGTGCGCCTAATTTTTTGAGAATAACTTAATTCCTGAAAGCTGGAACGTTTACGGCTACAAGCGACTTCAATATCAGATATATGAAACGGTTGGTTTAACCACTTCTCCGATTTCCTCATGACTCCACTCCGATTTCGTCCATATTGCGCCCATTTCGTGTTCCAAAATTTTAGAAAGGTAGCAATATATTCAGAAGTTGGAACAGCTGCTTTATTATTTTCCAGAAACCGTTGAACTTCTTGTATTTTTGAAGGAAAATCCAAGCATTTTCCACTCAAAAAAAGGTCGCAAATTTTACGTCTGGTTATAGCTTAAATGTAAAGAAATTATTAAAATGAACTCAAATGCAAAGTTAATACTTACTCTCTTCAGCCATGAGCACACTAACTTTTCACAACTAATAATTGCCACGAATAAAATGTTTGTAACCGATAAAAGAACCGTTATAACGGACAAAATTAATAACGGTTCTTGTTGACAAAAATAGCTAATGTTACTTGATCAAAATTATTTTTCATTATGTTAATGTGAACTGCGATGTAAGTTTTCAGTTTTATTCATTTTCTTACCAGGAGAAGTAAATAAAAGACCAAAAAAACTAACCATTCCGCAGCTTTCCGCAGACGAGTTGGGTATCATTTTTTTTATCAAGGTTCCTACTTACCTTCCCTAAGGATTTTCGATTATCCATGATTATCCATAAAAGTTATACACCACGAAAGTAGGACATTTTCCTAAAAAAATCGTCGTTTTTGCCCAAACTTTGAGAACTTATATCTTTACAAGAAAATGTGCGATGTAAACGAATTATATGTCAAATTAAATGTAGGAATATGCTTATTATATGTACCAAAAATGATTTGATTATATTTATAAACAACGATTTTATTGAGATTTTTGCACACCCATCAAAAAAGTAACGTCAACAAAATGAAATTGAGTATAAAAACACCCAACTTTGAATGGCTATACAGCAGTCAGTTTCGGTCCAATTTACATGCAAAAAGCATTTTCTGACTGCTACATGCATGTAGATTACGAAAAATCAAAAAAAAAAGTTAGGCCCGTAACTTTAAGTTTAGCCGTAATGCGCGGCTTTTCGGCATGTTTACCCCATTGTGCGGCGCTGCGCTACTGCCCGAACACAAGTTTCGCCAAGTAAACACACAAATTAAATGTTGACGGCAGTCGCATCAATTGCGAGCAATTAAAACTTTTCAATTCTCTTTTCTCGTTCATTCTATATGCTGCACACTCGGCCGTTTGTGCAGCGCGTACAAGTTGGCAGCAAATTAAAGCGCGTCCAAGTTTTCGGTGCACATTGAAAGTTTCATATCTTGAAGTGTGACTGCAATCTTTCGGCTCGTCGCTACTTACTTGTGGTCGGTTTTATTGCCACAATCTGCGACCACTTGGTCAACGATGAACAGAACAAGTGGAGGCGAATTGGCAGCCATTAGCGTTTTTACGCGCAAAAGCACACAATTACGTTAACTGCAAATTTCAATTAATTTCACACTCACATATCTACTCGCACTTAACTACGTCGTTATGCACTCACCTTAAGCGTTGTTGCACCAAGCTGTAAAGATAGAGAGAGAAAGAAACGGATTTAGTAGAGCAAAGAAAAGTGATATTGGTTCAAGTTGGCAGAAGTCCTTCGAAACAAACCTAATGCCATCTATTTGCCAAAACTGAAATTTCTCTTTAGCCAACGCAATACTTTACACTTTCTAGTTTCTCATACTTCAATGACAAACCATATTGTACTCGTAATTGCCTTTTCATGGAAATAGAAAACTATAATATCCAACCACACAATTTCCAACGAACAGTGAAAGCCCACAATGCATTTTGTAACGCGCAGCAAATTCACAGAAAATCATCAAAGCCACTTTACAGCCACTTTGCTCATTGCAGGCTGTGCGCTCTTAGCGTTCTTGGCAAATTCTCATCTGAACGATATTGTTTTCAAATAACAATGTTGCGTCGTCTTACTGCACAACGCTGCTCATTGGCGTTGCACGTGTTGCGTTCCGCCCTCGCCACAAATTGGCAATGAATTTGCTTAGTTTGTTGCTGACTTTCGTCAAAACTTCGCTGTCACTTGATGAGCATATGTTTTCATTTTTTGCTGATTTCTTCTGTTTAGTTAAATGGTTGTTTTTTTTACCTGTGTTTTGAAACTTTTTGTTGTTTGCATTTAAACGTTATTCGCCCAGCTATGGCGACAACAGCGAACACAGCCAAGAGGGCGCAAAATTTGGCGGCCATTCAACGTTAGTGGTGTTTTGAATGTATGGCCACGCAAAAAAGTTTACAACTAAATAAGATTTTTGTTAAAGATTTTGTACATTTAACGAAGACAAAGTGATGTTTTCATAAAAGTTTCGGTCTCGGGCTTAAAAAGAAGCTGAATTGCTTATGAGGCGAAATGACATTGAGTATTTTGAATAATTGAATCTGTGATTATACTTGTATAAATAAATTATTCAAGTTATGCAAAAATTATATTAAGGTTTAAGAATGTTGTACGAACAAAATGTATTACATAACTTTAGATTTTTTTGATTTTAAAAGCATTTTACTGGCTCTCTAAGTCAACTTGGTAGGTTTCGATTCACTGAAACTGTGTTTAGCATGTTTGCATAAAGATTGTTTGTGGATATAAAAAAACACGTATGTATGTCATGAGAAATTCTTTAGTACATCGATTGGAAAAGGAAATCTTAGTACAGCAATCGATTTCATGATTCATGTCACAGAAAAGGTAAAAACTTGTCTTGTCTCTCTAACTCGATTTGGTAGGTTTCGATTCATGGAATTGGAATGGGTCAGGAATTGAGTTAAATATGGATTCACCATGTTTTTGTTGTTATCAAAAAATACTCATGTCTTCAGAATTTTTTTAGTAAATCGATCGGAAAGTAAAACTCAGTATAGTAATTTATTTTTTTGATTCATGTCACAGAAAAGGTAAAAAGCCAAGACATGTGGACTTTCAAACTCGATTTGGTAATATTCGAGTCATCAATTCATCTTACAAAATCATTAGCATGCTTGCATTGAGTTTATTTGTATCATATAAAAATAAAAAAAATCATATCATGAAAACTTCTTTAGTACATAGATTGCAAAAGGAGAACTTAGTAAAGCAATTTATTACACAGAAAAAGTAAACAAAATAACATTAAAAGTCGTATCTTTCCAACTCGATTTAATAAGTTTGGATTCATCTATTCATCTTACGAAAAAGATAAGCAGGAAGGGTGTTGAATATTGATTCAGCATTTTTTGTTGATATAAAAAAATGACTCGTGTCAAGAAAAATTCTTCAGTACATTAGTTGGAAAAGGAAAACTTAGTATATATAGTATACTTAGTATACTTAGATTTCCTGATTCATGTCATGGAAAAGGCAAACACTTGTCTTGTCTTTCTTACTCCATTGGGTAAGTTTTGATTCATCAATTAATTTTACGAAAAACTGAGCAATTATGAGTTAATATTCGTTCAAGAAAAAGTTACATAAATCAACAAACTAAATCAATCGAATGCCGAACATTGAGTTTGCTGATATCGAAAATGATTCATGTCATAATAAATCATGGGACAAAGAAGAATTGTCTTCTTTTTAAAGAATTGTTTGTCTTTCTATTTCGAATAATGTTGATTAATGTTGTTGTACATAGGCAAAGTATCAAACTAAGCTGTGTTCAGCATGACGAACACTGAGTTTGATGATATCAAAAAATGATTCATGCCATAAGAAATTATTGAACAATTTCGGTACATCGATCTGAGAAAGCAATTGTCACTATATAACACTTGCTTTCTTAATTCATGTCGCAAAAGAGGTAATGCATTTTCTTGTCTTTCCATCTTTAACAATTTTGAAGTTGAAAAATTATTCATAAAAAAAGTTACATAAACCATCAAACCAAGCTGCATTCAACATCTTGAACATTGAGTTTGTTGATATCAAACAAATTGTTGGACAGTTATAGTGTATATATACATAAACTTGTTTTTTTTTATTCATATCTAAAAATGAAAAAGTTTCATACTCGTTTCATACATCGATTTTAAACTTTCGATTTATAAAATCATCTTAGGATGAATGAAGATTTCCTTGTCATACCTAATCAAAAGTATGGAAATAAAAATGAAATTAAATTCCTATATTTATTTGTGCGACGGCTTTTTTTTAACTCATACTAGTCAGCGTTGGCTTCAGTGTGGCATATTAAAACTGAAACTACACATTTGTTTGAACCTTTTTGCTTGCGTGTTTGTTAGTTATCCTTTGAGCAGCATTTGTGTACATAATCAAAGCAAATAATTTGCGCGCACAAATACACAGCTGCGACGCTGTGCATATAGAAGCCCAACTTGTGCAGTTAATACACTGGAAAAAATTAAAGAAAAATTCAAAATATTTTGGTTTTTGTAGTTTGTTAATTTTTTGTTCCCGAAATGATGTTAGCGAGAGAAAAGAAAGAATCTATGACCACTTGACTTGAAATTCCACATTACTTAACCCATTCGAGACCGATACGGTGTGCAGTATGTGCAATGGATTTCCGAGGCTATAAGACAGTAATGTGCAATTATCAGTTATTCTGAGTAAACTAGTCGTCGAAATAAGACTTTTGTGGAACTAATGAAATTTGTAAAGTACAGGAAAAAAAATTTGGCATTGGTTTTACTGTGTACAATACAAAGAAAAATAAAATTTCGCTCCTGGGGACCGTGTTCGAAAAAAATCGTCGTCTCGAATGGGTTAATTTCAAAATATAAACCATAATGCAATTTGAAGGTCAACGTTGAGGAAGGAGACAGTGTGCCGGCGGAAACAAGAAGTTAAGGACGCCGCATCATATTTTTAAGTGACTATTTCGAAAAGGCGCGCAGAAAGCAGAGACGCCTGGAACAGTGTTGCCAGATACCTGAAATCACTTTTTTCGGAAACTTAAAAAAAACTGCAATTTTCTTGCAAAAATGTACAAAATCTTCTAAAATTTTTTTTTAAATTTTTGTCAGCAAAGACGCCTTGGACAGTGTTGCCAGATACCTGAAATCACTTTCTCCTAAATCTTAAAAAAATTATATTCTTTCCCAAAAATTTCAAAAATGTCAATTTTTTTTCAATTTTTGTCATTAAAAACTAACTTCTCATAAAATATATAAATATATTTATTTTTTCATAGCTGCCTTATTATTTATTCAGCTTCAGCTTAAGAACAACTCAACACAAGCAAAACGTATACAAAAATTAGATCGGTATGAAATTCTCTTTTGTAAACTTCCTTCATTCATTCAAGCATCCGTAGAAATTTAATTAAATTAAATTGGACACTTTAGCTTTTCATATTACAGTTCTCAGGGCCACTAATTATGTCAAATATATTACAAAAAAATCTCCTAAACTTTCTTCTAAACAATTCTTGCTTCTAAAAATTCTGATAAAGGGCCAAGAATCTCCTTAATCTTAGAGGAAATCTCTTGATCTGGCAACACTGGCCTGGAGAGGTATTTTGCAACAGTCACAGTTCGGTAACGGATTGTTATGGCCAATCAAGTAAGTAAGCAATGAATTTTATTTTTTATTTTATTTAAATATTTTTCACCAAACAGCTTCCATGCAAGTCACAACTTTAATACTTTAATTTTTTTCCATGTATTTCCTCCTTAAGAAATTTCTCCAACATATTTGGTCAAGTAGATAGAAACCCGGCTGTAAGTGTGTATATAGTAGATATATTTATTTGCCTATACTCGCATGTTTATGTATCCGTGTGTGTTTGTATGTGTGTGTGCTTGTGTGCTGCAGGCAGCCAAGTCATGTCGCGAGCTGGTATTTTCCGTTTACAAAGTTCGTTTACTTTGCTCAAAACTTACCATGGGGCCATTTAAACAGACTGCCGTCAAATTCGCAAGAATCTTGTTCATTGCAGAGCAAAACTTTTGATGTTTTTAGATGCGGAACAACACCACCAAAAAACTTGGCGTCTGGCATTATGCACATTCATTGAACAACTTTCAAGCGACAACAACAATATTTTGAAATTTTTTTTGCAAAATTTTTTCAAAGCGCTTTTTGCTCCACTGTACCGCACGGTGACACCGAGCTGGTTGAAAGATGAAAAAATTCCTCTCTAATTAGACACATTTCCTTTGACAAGCTGCCACCTGAAAGTCAACGAACGTTTTCTTAAACTTCGCTTACACTGAGTTTGAATTTTGCGGAAAATTGCATTTTACATTTCTTTTCGAAGCGGTGGCAACGCAATTTCACAGGTGGCCAGGCTACGCCAAAAGCTGTCAAAGCGTGAGTTCTGCTGTCAGCGCATAGAGAATGCGGTGCGCGCCAATCACTCGGACTGACGGCTGACAAGGCGGCCGTCGCTTATTTGGCGCGAGTGATAATTGTGCGGCCATCTTGTGTGCGGAAATTGCTGGAAATAACGATGCCAGAAGGAGCGAAGCGGACCGGAGACGGGGAGCCGAGCTGGCCGCACTTGTCACTTGGCGGCACTGCTGATGCAGCAAGCGGGAGCGCGCGCGCTGATAAATGACTTTGGTCGCGCTCGTGCGGATGCGATGCGATGTCAACATTGTTGTTGTTGTTATTGTTCTTGTTTTTTGGTGTAACGCACCCGTCAGCGGCTCAATGGCGGTGTCATTGCTTGGCGCGTCAATGTTGTTGTGCATTGTAATTGTAGCTGTTTTTGTTTTTGTTGTTTTAGTTGTTATTGTTTTTAAAGCATTTGCTTACTTTCGCTGTTGTTGTACATAAGCATTTTGACGCTTGTTTTGGCCGAAGCCAAAATAACAACAGTACACAAAAAACCACAACAACAATGACAACGACAAGAACGCCACACTAAACGAAAAACAAAAACAAAACAAACAAACGCTGTCAGACGCTTAAACTGACGCGCTGCCATTTTGTTTGAACCGGCTTTGATGCGACAACAGTTGTTGACATGCGGCGTTGCTGCTGTTGAAATGTTGCCACCATCAATGTTGTCGTTGTTGTTATTGTTGTAGTTGCTGTCTGCTAGTTTGCGTTTGAGATGTTGTGCAGCCGATTAGTGTTCGGTCCCTGGTTGGCGGCTGCCAAGTGCACTTGTGCCAACACCAACACCAACACACGAACGTTCCCTCAATTCTCCTCGTTTTTCACTGCCACCAGTGTTGTTGCTGTTTTGTCTGCTTTGGCACTGCTGGCGCTGAATGTCGCGCGTACGTTGACATATGACATCATTCAAATTTATGTTTGCCATAAATATTAAACTCCGCCCCTTGCCAATCCCTCCCCTCTCTCCCTCTCTCCTTCACCCCACGCCGACTCTACACTCACTGGCCGCGCCCACTGCGCTGCTGTGCACTTCTTTGTTAAGCCATTTTTGCTGTCGTCTACTTAAAACTAATATCCTCATCTTTATCCTCCATTAAAATGTCAACTATGGCTGTGCACAATTTGCAAGCTTTAAGCATTTCACCCCCAGCACGTTTGTTGGTTTATTTACTTGCAGCTCCTTTTTATAGTTTGCTCCAGTTTTGCAACTCGACTCTTGTGGCCATTGCAGTTTTTGTTGTAGCTACTGTGGTTGCTATATCGAGTTGGCTGACGGGCTGCAGCTCGGCTCGTTTGCATATTGAAAGCGGTTATTGTGGGTCGGACTGGTGCTCGACACGTCCGCGAATCGCCCCCAGCTTTGCGACCGTTGTAGTTGCAATCATTCATTCTGCACATGTTCGCGTTATTTGAGTTTTTCCAAGATTTTAATGCTTCGCTTTTATTTTGCTTTTGTTTATTTTGTCGTTTTATTAGCCATTGCAACCGCTGCCCAACGCCCAGTGTTGACTTTTCAATAAATGTGTCTGCGAGCAGCTTCATTAGAGATGTGAAGGCATTTAAAAATTCTGCTAATTAACCAAAGGGAGAAAATTCACCGAAATCTGATTTAGTTTGAAATGAGGCTGAACAGTGAGTTAGAGGAAACAGAAAGGAAGCACAAAGACATAAAAGCCGACTGTGGCTTCGTTTGATCTACAATCGCGGTGTCACTGTTCAAAGAAGTCTTGCAGGTGTTGGGTTAAAAGAATTTGAAGAAGGCACTCGCGCGAGCAGAGGCGCCTAGTTAACTGCTTAACCCTTTGACTACAGTATTCCTCAATTAATACAGTTGGGGAGACCTGTTAAAGGCATCATTTTTTTGCCTTAGGGTAGGTTTGGTGAGCTTAGACGAAACAAATGGTCAACCAAAAAGTATGCTTGACAGCCAAAAAGCACTTATTGCATTGTCTCAAAAGGTATAAAGGCCTCTTGATTAGTTTCTTCCTGGGATAACTTAAAAATCCTAGGTGGGTAGGTGGCTGCTTCTGTATGAGACACACTTAGGCCTCTATATGAACCCGTTGTGATACCACAAATTCCACCCATTCGAAATGTGTTTTTTCCAACATAAATTTTAAAGGGATGGGGAAAGGAGGGAGAGAATCGACAGTTTAGTGCCGAATCCGAACTGCGGTGGGCAATTTTTTTTCAGTTGAAGGTTTTGCCATTGGATACCAGGAGCAAACTTTTGCCATATCTCCAATTCTGCTTCATGTGGATAGCAATAGAAGTAGACGAGTGTTTCACCAGCCCTAGCTAGGAATTGAAGCTAGGACCTCTGGTATGATAATCCTAAGCTGAGGTTGAGTATTGTAATTTGAAAACCGCCGTGGGACTCGTCACGGAATTCATATAAATATTTTAACGAATACCTCAAGTTGGGGAACGTGTCTCGGCTATTTGCTACATGTGTCTACAGAACACTGAAACACGTAATTAATGCCAAGCTTTTGAATGGTCTACGTTCCATATGTGTCTTGAAAAGATGACACTAATGCAAGATGAGCTACTGGAAGCTGGATAAGCTGCCGCACATCCTTGGCTTTACAAAAGATACGTAAGGTCTTAAAGAGATCCAGAGTCTTTGGGAAACTTAATGTCAAGAACTGTCTGTTGAAGGCTTTAGAATTACTCAGAAATGGAGCACTTGTTAGTCCAGAGGGAAAGCAACAGCTGGGCTACAATGGACATGTTTGAATGTCTGTGTATGTGTGATACTCCCAACAATTAATGGTGCCAGCCCTTCCAGTAGCATCCAACCCAGATTCTCTAACGTTCAATCACCAAAGAACCTGTGTCATTAGTTGTGAAGTGCAGAAATTTCTAGTATGAAGAGTTAGATAAAAGTAGAAGTTCTATATTTAGTTCATCGATTCCAATAGGACAGACCAAAGGGTGGATGGTTGGTTGGATGGATGTGAGGGAGAGCCGAGGAAATAATCTTAGGGAGGTCATTATCTTAAACACTCAGGCTTTATAGCCCATTGCATTTAAGGCTCAGGTAAAAGGTTGATAGACTCATAACCCTGAGTTCTCCTTTGAAAATTTCCTGGACTCATTATGAATCTCAGGAGATCACATAGGGTGAGAAAGTGGATTTCGTTCATTCTCATAATATCTAAACTCAGCGTGCGCAATCTCGTTCTGGAGAATGCGGGACATGCCCAGAGAAAATGCTCTGTACTATTTACATCCTTCAGGCAAGACGTGCAAGTCGAATCTTCGATGATGCCCATGGTGGCCATATGTGGTTCCCATGGATTGTGCCCTATGAACAATCCGACCATTGGACGGAGATTTTTCCTTCTCAGCTTCTAAAGGAAATCCCCTGCTGTACTGTTCGGGCTTGACCAAACTGTACATGACACACTCCCCCACTAAAACAGCTCTGAGACTATAAGACTATACGCGTCACCCTATACCGTAAAAGTTTCTCGGGCCTTTGTTGCGATACTAAATCCACCAAATACTCTTAAGTTGCCTAGATTTATTAATTTATCTTATTTATGGTCAAGACTAAAACAATATAACAGAGTGTCCCTAATTACTAAGGCGTTATAAAGTAAGGTAAAAGTATCTTAAAAAAAATTTTGCCAATTAATTAAGGGCAAAGTTGCGTTACTCGAGGAAGATAGATTTACAGGGCTATTCTGGCAACTATCTTTCAACTCACCTCAATCTTTCGAAGTACAAAAATCTTTCGAAAGACAATTTGCTATTCTGGCAACTATCTTGAAAGCTTTTTTCCGTATCATGAAAGACAGTTTGAAAGATGTGCTGTTGGGGTCGTCTTTCAGCTTGAAAAAAGTACGTGCGTTGGGTTTGTGTTCTGAAAATAAAATAAATACGATGGAAGAATTGTTCATAAGCGTATTGGTGATGAAGAACTCCAGGCGGCGTCGCATTTTAGAGAAGCGACGACGCTTAAGGCAGCTCCGTGAAAGATGTGATCCGTTTGCTGTGACGGAGGAGTCATTTCGGAAAAATTACAGACTGCCAAAAAATCTTTGTGCTGCACTCATCGCCGAGTTGGAACCATTTGATGTGCAACAATCTCAAATTTCGTTCACAACACGCTTTTTGGCAGCAATGCATTTTTTCAGCCACGGCTCTGACCAGCAGTGTATTGGAAATTCTTTTGAAACTGCAATGAGCCAATCGTCAGTGTCACGCAGCATCCATGCGATTGCGGCATTGATAGTGCAGCACAAAGGTAGCGAAATTCGCTTTCCCCAAACCAATTCTGAACAAGCTGCGGCAAAATTAGGGTAAATAGTCGAGAAAAATGTATTATGCATCGAGTGCACATTCATAATGCTGGCGCTTTCAGTTTTCATCAACATTTCGACATCAAAAGTACGATAGGCGCACTAGATTGCACCCATGTGTCAATCATCACTCCATCATCTGCCGACAGTGAAAATCCTGTATCGCTTTACATGAACCGTAAAGGATTTTACAGCATTAACGTTGAAGCGGTAACATATAATTAACGTATATGTAAATAAAAACATAAATTTTGTAAGCCTAATATTTTAGATATGTGATCATCGCATGATCTTTACTTCACTCAATGCAAAATTTCCAGGGTCTTGTCATGACTCCGGAATTTGGACTACTTCTCCGGCGCGAATTCATCTCTTAACTAGTCACCGCCCTGGAGTATCAAGATGGCTTTTGGGTGACCAAGGCTATCCACTTGAACCTTGGTTGCTCACTCCATTTTCAACGCCTACCACAGCGAAGGAGAGGAAGTTTAATAGGATGCATGCAAGGGCCAGAAATACTATTGAAAGAGCATTTGGAATATTGAAAGGGCGTTTCAGGTGCCTTTCAAAGGAGCGTGTGCTCCATTATAGCCATGAGCGAGCGGCTACGATAATATATGCTTGTGCAATTTTGCACAATATTCTACTAAAACGAGGAATTGATTTGGACCCATCGGAAGAGGAAGCCGAAGACGTCTGTGGCAGTGATAATGTAGAGAATGCTCTTATTACAACATCACTTTTCAGAGAAGGCGCACGAATTCGAGGAGTATATACAACATCATTGCATGTATAATCAACAAAAATCTAATCCAAATGTTGAAAAAACTATCCAAAGTGAAATAAATGACTATATGTTACACAGTTATTTTTAGTTACTTTTATTTATTAGCGATGTTACAGCTTGGCTCAAAGCCAAAACAGCTGAAGCCATTTCGCTAATGGCAGCCGCCGTTTTTAACTGAGCCTCAATATTTCGCTCCTCTATGCGTTGGCGTTGAGCGACAGAGTCTCTTAAAAGTGACAAAACTTCGGCATCCATGTCAACGCGCTTTCGTTTTGCCACAGGTGACGATGCCGCATTCGCCACCGATGAAAATTCCGGCATCGTCAGCGGTGATGATGCCGAATTCTCTATTGGCAAACTCTCCGGCCTTGTCACCTGTGCGGATGCTGAAGTCTCCACCGATGAAGATTCCGGCATCATCACAGGTGGCGTTGCCGGAATCTCCTCCACTGAAGGCTCCAGCATTATGACAGATGACGATGTCGAACTCTCCGCCAATGAGGAATCCGGCCTTGTCACCTGTGGCGATGCCGAATTCTCCATAAACCCCATTGTCGGCACTTTAGTTCGGCCAACAACAGCAGCAACGCCGAAAACACACACTGCCCTTTCTTCGAGATCGCTCAAGGGAGCCGCTGTTCGTGGTCCACCACCCGTCGCTTTTGAATCGACCGCGGCTTGCCGTGCACGCGATCGCACCATATTCTTCCAATGCACCAACGTCTAGAAGTGAGAATGGGATAAGAAAAACAAAAACAAGAAGATTGGTACAACTTACATCTTTCCACTGCGCGGCCGTTTTGGTTGGCCCTCTCATAGCGTTGAGAGCGCCAGCCAATTCATCCCACAAGTGCTGAATTCCCTTAGGCGTCCGCGGATTGTTGCGCCCGATCGTCATTAATGGGTTTTCAGCGCAAAACTCCACGAAATATTTCAGCTGCTCGGGAGTCGTCCGCTCAGCCTTTGTATGCCTATGAAATAAATATGGACATATGTTATAAAAGAATGCAATTTCTTTTTAATTTTTACTTACTTTGCCATTTTTTGAGATTTTTGAAATTACGTTTGAATTTTTTATTTTACGACAGACGGTTCAATTCAATTCAATTCAAACAGCTTTTCAACTCGAGTGTTGAATTTTAGAGCTTTTTCCGAAAGATTTTTTCGTTGGAATAGCCAAAATCTTTCATTCAGTCTTTCAAACTATCTTTCAATAATCTTTTGAAAGTGTTTTAACAGTCTTTGCCAGAATAGCCCTGTTAGGAAGCGGAAAATCAATGTCCTCAGACACAAAGAGTCCACTGAGCTCTATCAAAGCTCTGAAAAGAAGCGCATTCAGCGCGTAATTTGTCGTCATGCAGACAACATAAAATGACATAGGGTTCTGGAGGAATTTCAGCGGCGAAGATAAAAAACTGTATGTAAGAATACGATCACCCAGAGGCTTCTTTCGTCAACAAACGCCTGCGAATCATCTGCAGAATATTTTAGCCCCAAATAATCAGCAACGATGCGCTGTGGAGGCTTGCTGAGATGAAACCCATCCTGAAGCAAATAAGGCGCAGAAAATGGAAATGGATAGTTCATATACTGAGAAAACCACGGGACAGCATCACGAGAATGTCGCTAGACTGGAACCCGCTATAGTGCAGAAGTCCCGGTCGGCCAAAGAACACCTTGAGAAGGTCGACTCGAACGCCAACTAGCCGCTGTCAACATCACATGGGACGGCCAAAAAACAACATCCCAAACAAAAACAACAACACCAACCTAAAAAACAACAACCCAGAATCGTATAAGACACAAGAGTCTTGTGGAGGCCATATGCTCCGGAGAGGAGTGAACAAGGAAAAAATGTAAGGACTAGTTTTAGGTTTGATTGAACGCGCCAGCTGGTTCTGTCCTATGTTTTCGGACGTAAGTTTGACATTCCGAGTGTCAACAGGGTCTGCAATACCTGTTCCTTCCAAAGCAGATGTGGTGGCCCTTTTTTACGCCGTCTACTTGAGGGTATCGCCCCGTAGACACGATCTGCCTAAGTATTTCAGACTAAGCTCATACTAGGGATCGCAATTTTTTGCCATTTTGCGATCCCGGGATTTTCGGGATTGAAAAGTCAAATCCCGGGATCCCGGGATTTAATCCCGGGATTCATATAACAAATTTTTTAATAAAACAATTTTCCCGAATTGCATAAATACTTGTTTATAATATATTTATCATAAAAATGGACACATTTTAATCACATTTGGGTAGTTTCAAGATTTTTTATCTTGAATTTAATCACATTTTGTTTAACCCTTCAATTCCCATGTCCAAAATAGTGAAAAAGAAAATTTTCTTTTTAAATAAAAGAGCTTAGATACGTTTGGATAAGACAAAAAAATACATAAAAAATGTTTAAACTACCCTCATTTTTATATTGAAAGAAACCACACAACAACCAAACAACGCGTGAAACAAATGAATAAATTTTACAAATGACGTATCGGTAGTGTTGGTAGGAAAATTAAATAAACAAGTACTACTAATTGACTTTGCTATACAAGTGTTAGAATTTTAAAATTAAAACCTATGTGGTAGGAAAACAAATATTAAGCATCTGTCACCTACAGGTGACACTGGGAATTGAAGAGTTAACTTAAAAGTTTTTCATTTGACATTTAACTTCAGTTTCATAGCATTTTTTTTTATCCAAAAATGACACTTAAACATAACTTATTACTTTGCAACCGATGTATCATAAAGTGCATATATATGCATATTTGATAAAAAAAATAAAATAGTTAATTTGTTTGTGCTTTTAGTTTTACTTCGATTATTTCGATAAAAAAGTTAAGCGTTTTGATTAACTAAAAACTGAGATCTTAAAAATACAAAGGCATTAAGTGTTTTGTTCTCTTATCTAGAGCGAAATTTATTTCAAATGAACCCTGCTGAAGAGAAACATCCTTCAGATTCAACACTTGTTGGTTAAATGCTTAGTAAATAATCATAAGCCTTTTGCAAAAGACGCACTCTATCCCCTCCCTTCTCCCTCAAATAAGGAATTGGGTTTTTGTGCCTTAAAATTTATTTCATTTGAACTTTGAAGCATCTTTTGCAATCCCGAAAATCCCGGGATAAAAGAATTTGAATCCCGGGATTTTCGGGACTGGAAAAAGTCCGGGATCCCGGGATCCCGGGATTGCGATGCCTAGCTCATACATATCGCTGTTCCATCGACTACGGTACTCATCTCCTATGCGGAAAGAACCAACGATCTTGCGGAATATCTTTCTCTCGAATGCCCTCAAAGGACTTTTATCGGTGGTTGAAAAAGATTCTGCACCATAAAAAAGAAGGAAGAACAAAGTACCTTGTAAGGCATAAGTTTTCCTCGGACATCTATCTCGGTGTGACATTTTCATACTTAATTGCGTGCATGGGTATCTTTTACCATCAGTGTTTCCTTTTACTGTTCGGATTACATAATAGTATTACAAATTAAGGTGAATAGGTCCTCTTTTTGCAATGTGCTAATTCTTTTTCCCATTACAGTAAGTTCCCATCAGGCTTATCGACAAAGGATGCGTCCAACAAGGCTTCAGTCAACCCTATTTCTCTCCCCTCTTCACAATAAAATGTACCCACAACAACATTCACCACAATAATCTCAATTTCAAATAGCAAATTGATAAAATTGCATACTAAAAAGGGGGAATTTTTCAATTAAAGTTGAAAAAGGGTTCAACCAAAATATTTTAACTGCCTTCAAAAAAAAACAACCTAAAAATTGAAACCAGGAATCCCGAACTTAAACACCGGAAATTGTTCGCTGCCATGTGGAATGTATGAAATGAGCCCAAACAAATTTCACTTAAGAATCATTCAATCGCCGAAGCGCAAACCAATTCACTCAGGCAACTCAATTACCAAGCAATTATTTTGCGTCATTTATCACTTCGGGTGAGCTGTCGGTGCGCACAGACCGCGTTGATAGTCGTATCGTATGTCTGGCAGCAACTGAACTGAAGTTGCGGCACCAAAACAGAACGAGCTAAAAACGAACAGCAACAACACTTTCCTCTGGTATTTCCGCACAAGTGAAGTTCATTGTTTTCCTTTCATTTGTTTGTGCTGTGAAGCGAAAACTTGCCAGCGCCCCGTCTCTGTGTCCATTATTTATTTTGCAACAAATTAGAGTAGACAAAGCCGGAGACGGCAGGTCGACACAGGTCGAGCGTTGACTGCTGTGCTGTGCACCGTTACGATTTGGTACGACAAACCGCATTGAAAACTTCCGGCACGCTATGCGAAAATGATTGAATTGAGAATTGTGTGAAAGTGAGTTTTTACACTCAGACAACAACAGTAAGAAATATTAGGTGCGCTTGGAAGTAATGCAGGTTTTTAAGTGGGTAATTTTAGAAAATAATGTATTTTTGAACCTAAAGAGGAAATCACAATATTTCCGTTTCAAGCTATCGAATATAACTCTCCATTTCAATTTCTGTGGCACAAACAGGATTTCATTTGGGGCGAGGAGGCGTTTGCGTACAACTTTTGAGCCGAATATGATTTGAAACCATATTTTGTACCAGCAATTTCTGTGTTTAGGGGAGGGGTTTGAACTCCCAGAACTCCCGCTTTGTGCGCCACTGTAAGTTTCAATATACTATATACAATTATTCGGTTCTTGTTTCTATCCTTAAATAACCAATTCCAGCCGCCGTAGCTCAGCTGGCTAGTGCGTTGGGCCGCGAGTCAAGACTCCGCGAGTTCAATACTCCGTTGCGTTAACACCGAGAAAAAAAGAAAAAAAAAACAACTTTTCTTTTGGCGGCTGTCCTCTCAGCAGGAAATGGCAAACCTCTGAGAGTAAAATTGTCTATGAAAAAGTTCCCGACTCACAAATATTGTGATTTTTTACTTCATAATCTTTGTTAGAAGTTAATTCGCTGGCTTTATATGTATATTACTATTACAGATTGTTGGACACACGACATGGACACAGGACATGGAAATTGTTGTATATAGAACCTTAGCTGTTGTCTCCCCCCTCTGACTAATAAGTGGAAGGGCTCTAGACTACTTGAAATAGATCTGACAGACCCAACTTTAGACGATTTTGTGGTCTTCAAAAGCAACATTTGACATCAAATTTGTCTGTTACCATAAATTTCAAACATCAACAGCTCGCCACTAGAAATAATCTGAAAACTATTTTCCTACTGAGGTCCTCCTTTTTGCATAAAAAATTCAACACAGAAGTTATTCATTGCAAAAATGGTATCATTGACTTCAATAAATGCAAAGAAAACGATTTACTCTCGACACAACCCAACTGACTGCAACCAGTTGGCCGTTGTGGTTTCACTTTCAACCAGAATGCGCAACGTTGTCCCTTCACGCTTTCGCTGAAAATCGAGCGCGTTGAATGCGCATTCTAGCACGTTTACCAGTTCTTACCAGCCAACGTTCGTTGTCCGCACAGCGCGGCTCGTGGCTGTCCCTGTCGATTTGCATTTTTGCCTGTCCGGCAATACGCCGCCACTGACATTTCCGTTTCATTTCCTACCTAACTATGCATTTGCACTATGAAATGTGTGAAGGTGTGTGTGTCTTTTGTTGTTTTTGTTATATTTTATAGCAGCAAAAAGTGTGAGTGAAATTGAGAAAAGCAAATTTTTGCCATTTAAAAAAAAAATCGAATTAAACTGACGCAAAGCATTGTGAACGTCACTTGCAGTTTGTTAGATATTCCGTTATTTTTCATCGTACATTTCTTTTGCTGCAGTTGTTGTTTTTGTGTAGCCCACTTGTCGCCTTGCAGTTGCGCGCCTGAGTGCACACGTCACACTGCATTTCGAGCGCCCAACCAGCGTTGCCAGACAATGGCAACTGCACAGTGCCGCTGGCTAACTGTGGCCACTTGCGGCTACATTCAAATGGCACAAATCATTTCCGTTATTTTGATTTCATATCGATGCGACTTCATGTTGCCATCCGCTGATTGCAGCTGCGCCATTTTGCTCATTTCAGTTCTTTTGTTTGATTTTGTTTTGCATGCGCCCCTTTTTGCAATTAAGGCGCAAAGCTCGCGTGATCTCTTATTGCTTCTGAAACAGTGAAGCGCAACGCGCGGCTCGCCAACGTGTGAGAGCCAACTTTCCAGCGCACTTGTTGTGTTGGTCGATTTAGGCCGCTCGGCGCTGCTTTGTTGTGCGTTGCGTGAGGCGCAGTCAACCTGTGAAGTTAGGCTGCGTAAAATTGACTTATTTACAAAATAAATTGAAAATTTTGCCGTTTTGAAAATTATGAGCCGCGTAAATCACCAGCAAACGCAAACTTTGCAACACGCCCAAAATTTACTTTTGACAAAGAAATTTACAAAGTCAACATTGCTCACGAATGTTGCTCAGTAATTGCACCTCAGGAAGCGCTAAAATATTTGCTGCAAACGCAACAGCAAAAACTCTTCCGCAACATAGTTCAGTGGCGTCTGAGCCGTGCGAGCGCCTTCCAACTGCACTTCATTAAGAAAGTTAAACGCTCGACAGTGTCCAACTATGACGCTTTGTGGGAACTTAAGCACAACACTGCCATTTGAAGAATGTTGTCAAAGTGCTGGCGCTGCTTGTTTGGACGGCAACTAAAGCCAAAGTTGCTACCAAACTGACAAAGTTTCGCATAGCTGCGCAAGTTAAATACTGAACGCCATCGAAGCGCATCAACGGATGATGGAATTCCATAACGGATATCCAACAAGAAAGTGAAATTTACACACAACGCAAAAAACTTATCGGCACAAGGCAGCCGTTGTGAAGTTGGAGAATTTGTGGTTGGATGCGTTTAAATTTAGTTCTTAGTGCAAAAATAAAACAAATTAAAATAAAATAAAATAAAATAAAATAAAATAAAATAAAATAAAATAAAATAAAATAAAATAAAATAAAATAAAATAAAATAAAGTAAAATAAAATAAAATAAAATAAAATAAAATAAAATAAAATAAAATAAAATAAAATAAAATAAAATAAAATAAAATAAAATAAAATAAAATAAAATAAAATAAAATAAAATAAAATAAAATAAAATAAAATAAAATAAAATAAAATAAAATAAAATAAAATAAAATAAAATAAAATAAAATAAAATAAAATAAAACAAAATAAAACAAAATAAAACAAAATAAAATAAAATAAAATAATAAAAAATATAATGAAAAAATTAAGATGAAAAATTATTTCAAATAAATGAAATGTCAGATAATTGCACTGGATCGTTGATATGTTGAAAGGACAAAAGGAGAACAACATTTTTAGTGAAATTTTTTTGTTTTCTCCCAGATACCTGAACAACTTTCTTTCAAATATAAAAAATTATGAAATTTTCCTGCCACGCATTGAAATAATTTCAAAAATAATCTTCATATATACAGAAGTAAGCTCACGTTTTCACCATCAAAATTATCTTTGGATTTCTTTTATTAATTTCATTCATCATTTCACAAATAAGAATAACGAAACTTCCTCTCCCACACATCATTTTCATCATTTCTAATGTCGACTAAACTATAAACCCAAAAAAAAGAAAAATAGAATCTCAAAAGTTTCTTCGAAAGCTTCTTGCTAGAAGTTTTCTAGAAACTTCCTTCCAGGAGGATGCTAATAATTTCCTATTCCCCTAATCTGATAACTTTCTCACTTACAAATTAATTTTATAACTTGGACATTTTCTTCCATAAGTTCTTCCCCAATTCTTGGAAGATTCTAGTAACTTCCTTCTGGAAGGATCCTAGTAGTTTCTTATTTTTTTCGCCCCAAAATTATTATTTCTTTTGCAAAATTAACTATCAGAAACACCCACTTCAATGCTTTGAAACAACATTAATGCTTTAAAAAAATTGAACTCAGATTGATTTGCTGAAGAGCCTAAAATGTTTATCTCACAGTTCAATTAAAAAAAAGAGGCTAGAAGAGAACAACATAACAGCTCTTCACGCTTTTGAAGTGCGCAAAATAAATGTGGCTAACTGTACCTGTCAGTGTGACAGGTGTACAACGTCGACAGGCCAACAAAGCAACGTAATCAAATCTATATTTGTGCATAACCACTACATGACAATAGACCACTAACATATACACATAACACATACATACATATGAATATACATAGATATAGGTACACTATATCATACAATAGAATGTCCATAAAACGTTCATATTTCGCAACATTGCAACGCAGTCGAGCGCAGCCAACAGTGAACGGACAACGCAAACGCAGCGGTGGCGGTCGGCAGGTGCGCAATAAATGTCAATGCAGGCAAAAGTTAAACAAAAGCAACAACTTCATACAATAACCAGAAGAGAAACAATGCCGCAACCACAAATAGAATGACGCCTACAAAACAACAAAAGCAACTAACTAGCAAACAAAAATAAACATGAGTAGCAACAGCAGCAACAAAAACATAGTAGCGCTGCAATGAAAAGAAATGCCAACGATGAAATGTGTTGACTACAGCAAATTGCAGTCAGCTAATTGTCAAAAGTCGTACGCCGCAATTTTATTCGCCATTGCTGTGATGCACACATACACACACACACACATAGAGCGCGGAATTTGTGCATTACTGTATATGTGTAAAGTGAGCGCACGAAAAGCGGCCGCAAACGAGAACAAAGCCGACACTTCAACGCGAAACGCAGTCACCGGAAAGAGTTGCCACATACTCGAATACAATTGTGGCTGCCTACACACACACACACAAACAAACACACATACTTGCACACCGGTGCATTGAAAGCTGCGCATATTTGCGTCTCGTTGTGGACTTTCATGTTCTGTGTGTGAGTGTGTTGGTTTTTCCTTTTTTTTCTATTTTTGCCGCATTTTGACGTTTTGTGTGCATAATTTTGGACCTTGAAGTGCCCGAGTAGGCGTTATTTTTCAACTTAGCTTTTCCTTTTTCCTGCTCTTTACATGTTGGCGGCTTCTTGCATTGGCAGTTTGGTCACAACTCGCTCTGCTTGTTTCAGTTGCATCGCAGTGTGTTGCAACGCGGTCGCGTCGGTTGCGCTGCGCTGCATTCTGCAAGAATGCGATTCAGGTCAGTGCGCACAGCCAGACGGTGCGGCCATTTCTGCTGTGCATTAAGTAATTTTTAATGTAATTCATGCCGCAGCGTGAAGAGTGGTTGTTGGTACGCCCGCACTTTTCACCGTCGCAATTAAAAATCGCGAGCCAAGTGTCGCGCAATTGGGCGCGGCACGCAACGCAACACAATCGTCTAATTGCCCAAGTTACGTTGCACATGTGGCAATAATTGCAAAACTCTTGCTTAAGCATTCTCGATTTCCCGTCGCCCAGATGTTGCAAAATGAACCGACGGCAAATGAGGTCAGCAGCAATGATGATGAGCAGGCAATATGTGAATTTGGCATGTGCCATGTGGCATCGGTGACGGCGAGTAATTAGTTGGGTGCGAAAACAAAGCACTTTGAAAGTAATTGCAGCATGCAACGTGCGCAAAGGTGATGAAAGTGCATGAAGTGTAGAGAAAGAACGAAGAGTGAGTGGTGAAATATTTAGTTGGAATTCTTAAGTTTCGGGGGACTGAATTTATGGTGGCAAATTCAGTGCTTTAAACACAAATAACTTTTGCTGAATGGTTGAACATATCGAATTTGCAGATCAAGTTTTTTATGGAATTGTTTCATGCTGCATATTGAGTTGGTAAAAAAGTGATAACCCTTAACGACTTTTCTTCTTCATGTAAAAATTTCTTAAAGAAAATTGCATACATTTCGGGGCAAAACTTTATTGAAGCCTCTTGAATCTTGCAACAGTACCGTACAATAACAAACAACATCTAAGCCTGTATTGAACAAAGCAACAATTGTGTTGAGACCGCCGACGTATGTAGAGAATCTAATTGATCTCTGAATCGGCGGCTCAAGTCCCACCCGCACACACACACACAGGAATTTCAGCCTAACAACAAATAAGTAAAGCGAGGTATACACTTTCCTAGCGTTGCAGATGCACTTGGGTTGTTTTTCGCGTATGATCCAAAAAAAAAAAGATTAACCCGCAAACTATGGCTACCTTTAAATTTTTGTCCACTAACTTAGCTTATTAGCTATCACAGTCCCTAGGCCCTAGGTTCGAATCCCAGGTCGGGCTGGTGAAACATTCGTCTACTTCTACCGCTATCCACAGGAAGCAGATGAGAATTACAAGAAACGCACAATTGCGCTCTTGGCAGGCAGTGACAACACCTTCAAGTGTGAGAGGAAAATTGCCAAAAACCGCCGTTTGTATTCGACCTTAACCCTTTCCGACATGAAAATAAACCCATTCTGTATGAATTGCATGGGCTGTAGTCCAATATATTGAACATTGTGACTGAAAGGGTTAAACTGTAGACCTATAACTTGCAACTATAGGCTTTAATCTATATAATCTCTAACTTATAACTCAAAACTAATAAAATATAACCCATAACTTGTAATCTCTTATCTACAATGGATAACCTAAAACAAACCGATCTCCTTAAACCTTAACCCCAACCCAAAACCTATTAGATATAAGCTATAACTTGTAGACCATAGCTAATCTTCGTTTTCTATATACTGTATATAAAAAAGTGGATGTATGTGCGTATAAGCGCTTCACACTCAAACGGACCGCCCGATTTTCATGGGGTTTTTTAGGACTTCGTCCTGAGTCAGGTTTATGCGAAAAGAAAATTTCGGAAAATCGTTTAGAAAAATCGGAAAATCCCTGCCATGTTTGACGGCGAAACACTTGAGAATGGCTGGACCGATTTGGCTGATTTTGTTTTTGAACAAGGTTTGTATGAAAGAAAATTTTAGAAAAACGGGGTTTAGCACTTTTTCACCAGATCAAATTTTTAGACAATAACTTTAGAACAACAAGTCACACATAAATTAAATTCACTACGAACTTACTATTCAGTCCTGTCCTTCGACAGAGGGAATGGAGCAGGTATTAGACGAGGGGGCGTGGCAGCACCTATATAAGCAAAATATTTATAATGGAGTATCTTCGAAATTGTAAGCCATACAAAACTGAACTCTAGTACCCCGTCGTCCCATAGATGAGTAATTCTTTTGGTAAGATTTGATGGGCACTAGACAAGAGGCGTGGCACATTTTTTGTGACCCAAATATGACGCCAAACTATAAGTCGCACAGCAATGAAACTAAGTACGAACCTACCGTTTTCCCTTTCGACAGAGGGAATGGTGCGGGTATTAAAAAATGGGCGTGGCGTTTTTGAAATTGGCATGAGTCAAGCGCAATCCAGTTTTTTACTGAAACTTAGCAACAAAATTGCTGATTTGTGGGCTTTAATTGCGTTAATCAGTAGTTCTTCCTTTTCCTTTAGTTGATTTTGTTCGACAATTTGTATCGCCATAGATTCGCCATTTCGCGTATTTCATTATAAAAAAAACATATGTTGTGCGGGACAAAATTTTCAGGGTAAGCTAGTTACCTATAAATCAAAACCTACAACTTACAGAACATAACATATGACCTAAAACATACAAATAATTGCCTAAAACCAAACACCATGAACCTGAAACCCGACTTCTGTAACCTAGAATCCACAACGCATAACCTATAACCTTAAATCTATAACCCAAAACCTATAGCGAATAACTTACAGCCTGTAAAATATAACTTACAACCTAAAACATAGGTTGGGTTAGGTTAACCTAAAACATACCGAAAACCTATAAGCCGAAACCTATAACCTAAAACTTGTAATTTAGAACCTATAACATATGACTTATAACCAGTAACGTACTACTCATCACCAAAAACCTGACATCCACAACATAAAACTTTTCTTACGAAACCAATAACATATAACCTCACCTCACAGTTCCTTACAACACATAACCTCACTTTGTCACATTACCTTGCAGTGTCTTACCTAAACGAATCTAATTTAATCTCACCTAACTAACTTGAGACACGCCAAGTTTCTTTCTAATTGCGCTTAACACAGTTTAATCTGCATTCCAGGTCAAAATACTTCATTCTTCGTCTCTCGCTCTTTCGTTAAATTGTGAACTATGGCGATTCAAGGACCAATTTAAATTACAACACCGTCTAAATCGCATTGTGCGATATCAAAGCGGCGACTAACAAACTGTGCAACAGCGCGCAGCCAGACGCGGCACAGTCGCAGTTTCGCGGCCTTTCACACTGTTGCCAGCAAACTTGATTAGTCAAACTGAATTATGAACAAAAAAAAAATTGCAACTTTAAAGAAAATAGTTAGCAGCGAAAGTGCGGCAATTTGTTGGCATTCAGATGTCTGGCGAAATTCGTTAAAAACAGCTACGAGCAACAGCGACTATACAAAAGTGACAGCAGAAAAAGACAA
Source organism: Melieria omissa (assembly GCA_963971225.1). NCBI lineage: Eukaryota > Metazoa > Arthropoda > Insecta > Diptera > Ulidiidae > Melieria > Melieria omissa. Next base: position 145,312,301 of record OZ020267.1, read on the forward strand.
AGTTGGCGGCACAAAAGCAGCCACAGCTGAAAGCGGAGATGTGGCAAAGAAATGGAAAATGGCGCAGCACATGTTCGGTGCACAAAAGCGCTGCTGATGAGGGCAGAAGTGAAGCGGTCGCTGCTGTTGCTGCAACATGGAGCCGAGCCGAGCTGAGCTGAGCCGAGCTGAGCTTTGTGCAATGACTGTCTGCCGTTTGACCGCTGCTAAAGCACTTCCACAGGGGGGAGAATGTTTTTGTTGTTGTTGATGATGTTGATGATGTTCATGGTGTTGTTGCTGCCGTTGATGATGTTAAAGTTGGCGCTGTCTGACGCGCCTAAAGAACAGCGAAAAGCGAATAAAAAAAAGTACTTCACTAACGAGGCGCAATGCAGAAGAGCGTCGAGGAAACGGCTGAAGGAAGCGCGGCGGTGCGGCACTTGAAAGGAAATGTTGTGCCGTCTGTGCGCGTACAGTAAATAATTGAATTTCTCTTTATTAAACAACAACACAAATGAAAGGAAATGAAGTGGCATGCTGCAGGAAGGGGCGCTGTGTGCGCGCAAGGTGACAGGTGAGATCAGCCAAAGCAACTCGCACACACAGACAAACATGCAGGAATGTTAATAATTAAAGCAACAATGCGGTTGCAGATGGCGCATTAACGGAGCTACAAAAGTTGTATATAACTTTTCAGTTGCTTCAAGCTTTAAAAGCGCAAAAGTTGATTGATTAAGTAGTTTCATTTAGTAAAGTTGAAGAGTTAAAAACTTACAACAAAATTACAATCATTATGAAAAATATATATTTATATACTTTTTTATATACATAAATTATTTCATACAGCAAGTTTTTCAGTCTAGTTTCACTTCACGCAATTCAAATTACATTTTAAATTTATTTTTTAACCCCCCAAGTGATTTAATTTGTAAATTGATTCCTTTTTTACGCTAAAGTGTCATACAAAAATTGTTTCTATAATTTTTTTAAAGCCTCCACTGAGCTTCCAGTAAATGCCAATCATCACTGTAATCGTGCCGAGGATTTGTAAAAGCGCAAAAAAAAGGTTCATTGTTATGCTGCAAATAAGTCCTGAAAAAGGAGCTCAACTGAAAAACACTTCAGCGCGATTTAACGTGTTTAATGCCGAG